>JAGSMR010000030.1:7467500-7890000 GCA_029286605.1 Sericinus montela | reverse complement strand
TATATATATATATATATATATATATATATATATATATATATATATATATATATATATATATATATATATATATATATATATATATATATATATATATATATATATATATATATATATATATATATATATATATATATATATATATATATATATATATATATATATATATATATATATATATATATATATATATATATATATATATATATATATATATATATATATATATATGGTATTGTCTAAATAATAAGTCTTAAATAATCTTTTGTCTCTTAATTATAAATTCAATAACGTATAAACGCGTGTAATAATAATAATAAAAAATATTTAAACTTACCTCACAGGCTCTTGGGGCTTATCCGGGTTTACTTTGACATTTTTGGCACTTTTGAATAACTCCAATTCTGCCAACTTTGCGGCCGCCTCTGCGGCGCCCTTGAAGTTAGGGATCCGGTTGTAGACTGGGCGGGGAAACATTGCCAAACTGTTGGTTTCTAGATGCCGCCATACTTTCAGACGGAAACTCTGTTTGGTGATCTCTTCTGGTAGGGGTTTCTTTGCTGGAAAATATATAAACATATTCTAACAATTCGATACTGTAATGATAATGGAATAACTTGGTTTTAATCTTATCTAGGATATCAATCCTAATATTATCCCATTTAAATACATACATAAATGGAAATCAGTATATTCATTATAGTCAAAACTACGTAAAGAGGAGATGGCAAGTCTATATAACATGAAACATTGCATAATAAATATTTTTCGCATTGGTGCAATGACGGCTAAATCGGCTCGAGCTAGTTATTATTTTCATACATAAGGATGAAAATCAGCTAACAGTCTACCAGATCATAAGGAGCTACTACGTTAACAACTTTAAACGAAGATTACAGGTGCTTTGTTACCCCAGAGAACTAAGATCGGGTGCTTCAATGCCCGTGATTATACTGAAAAACTTTTTTGTTACACTGGTTCTTGGCGGTAGGAATGGGTAGTAGTATGAGCCGACTGACGGCTGATGATTTCTAGGCAGAGGAGAATTTTAACAACCGTAATATATTATGTCGTTACATAATATATTACGGTTGTTAAACTTATACTAGCACTATACTTAACAGAATTCTTCCCATGTAGATAATTAAATGATTGTAATTGTGGGTTTCGTCTGACGATGTAATCGGAACTTCAATTATTTCCCACCCCTCTTTTCACAGAAAATTTAAAAAGGGTACAAATACTTCATAGTGCATGACATTAAAGGCAAATTTGTTCGTCTTACGAGTGAAGCTCATAGACATTCTACGCTTATATTACTTTGGTATTGTTAGATTGTAGTATCCTAAGAAACAATTATCGCTAAACGAAAATGTCTCACAAATTAAACGATGTGAGTGAAATAATTGATTCTCCGCAGGAAAACAATATCCGAAATAACATAGTTTCGAGCTTTGTAAGTCTGTGTCTGGTACTATAATAAAAAAAACCGTGCTGTAATAGTACCAGATACCTTACACCTTAGACGCTATTGCCAGTCACCGGTCTGCTCAATTTTGCCCTGACGTTCACGTCAAACAGATTATAGTCACGACCGCACAGTGATTGGGCGATAGAAATTCGAGTCAAGAGACCAGTTTGGGTTTGGATTATTTCTTAAAAAAAATCTTATGTACGATTTATATCGTTTGGACATAAAAACGGCGGCGGGCTCACCACCGGTCACGATGTCCCAAAAATGTCTTCGGTGGAAGGAGGGTGGAAAGGACTTAATTGTCTAGACCTCTGTCTACCCCTGTATTGGGAATGGCGTGAAGATATTCCGACAATCTAAGTATATTGGTCTTAACGAAACAATAAGAATAGGCGGCCCGGTAGCGGGTGTCGCCGCAAGCGCCTACGAGGCAAAGTTAGCCGTATTACTCACATTACACAAAGTTTTGGGTGCGGCCAAAACTAAGTCCGTAACTGACCGAAACCGAACCTTCGGTCGAGCACTACTGTGTACATAAAGATCTATTTTATTCTCTTTCCGCTATTTCCCCCTATTCTTGGGGTAGGCCGAGATCGAGTCAATGAAGACTATCTCTTTCTACAGTTTTCACAGAAGCTTTATTGGGACAACGTGACAGGTGTCCGAGACCGTAGCCGTTGGTAGGTGCGGATGGTATTGTTCAAATAATAAGTCTTAAATAATCTTTTGTCTCTTAAAAACGTTTTCGTATTTGGCTGTTGGCTCAGACACTAAGACGGCGACAGGCTCACCAGCTTTCCACCTTTCAACTTGTCCTAAAAATACAATCCGAGAATTGTAGGTGGCCCGAAAATTGTCTATAAGCTGATTAAGGAAGAAAATGCGAGATAATTGTTGGTAGCAGTGGTAATCTATAAAAAATAAATCCTCTGCCCGCTACACCTGAGCATAATCTCGGAATACCCGCAAAAATTTATTTATTTCCTAGAGTTAAAAGTAACCTTTGCCCTCTCTCTAGATCCACAAATCAAAACAAAACGTTGAGTAAACTTTAAAGTAGCCTATGTACCATTCAAACTATTATCTATCTTTTGCTTTTATCCACATTTAACAGTTTTGTTAAAATCACTAAATATAAAAAGAAAGAGATGTATTTTATTATTTAACAGTTAAGACTTTATTTTTAAAACTTAGAAGACATCAACTATTCATCACACAAAAACGCATACCAGTGTTTATTCTATTCGATCAAATGTTCAATAAAAATTTAAATTAATTGTTATATTCTGAACATGTGAGAAATATAATTTATGAACACTTGGACAATAAGCATTTATTACATTCACATTCAACTTTATTTGCTCGTATAAAGAGCAAAATTTGCCTGCAGTAGTGAAGGTCAAACGAATACGAGTTTAATGTAACACCTGTACATACACAAATACATTATATATAACAGCTAGGTGTGATTCCACCCGCAGTTCAATTTAAAAGAGATCGAAATATTTATAGTCACGATAGCCGAGTGGTTGTGTGGTCGAAATTACGAGTCAAGAGACCAGTTTGGGTTTGGATTATTTCTTCAAAAATCTTATGTACGATTTATATCGTTTGGACATAAAAACGGCGGCGGGCTCACCACCGGTCACGATGTCCCAAAAATGTCTTCGGTGGAAGGTGGGTCGAAGGTACTTAATTATATAGACTAGACCTCTGTCTACCCTGTATTGGGAATGGCGTGAAGATATTCCGACAATCTAAGTATATTGGTCCTAACGAAACAGTTGCTCAATAAGAATAGGCGGCCCGGTAGCGGGTGTCGCCGCAAGCGCCTACGAGGCAAAGTTAGCCGTATTACTCACATTACACAAAGTTTTGGGTGCGGCCAAAACTAAGTCCGTAACTGACCGAAACCGAACCTTCGGTCGAGCACTACTGTGTACATAAAGATCTATTTTATTCTCTTCCCGCTATTTCCCCCTATTCTTGGGGTAGGCCGAGATCGAGTCAATGAAGACTATCTCTTTCTACAGTTTTCACAGAAGCTTTATTGGGACAACGTGACAGGTGTCCGAGACCGTAGCCGTTATATATATATATGGTATTGTCTAAATAATAAGTCTTAAATAATCTTTTTGTCTCTTAAAAAAACGTTTTTCGTATTTGGCTGTTGGCTCAGACACTAAGACGGCGACAGGCTCACCAGCTTTCCACCTTTCAACTTGTCCTAAAAATACAATCCGGAGAATTGTAGGTGGCCCGAAAATTGTCTATAAGCTGATTAAGGGAAGAAAATGCGAAATAATTGTTGGTAGCAGTGGTAATCTATAAAAAATAAATCCTCTGCCCGCTACACCTGAGCATAATCTCGGAATACCCGCAAAAATTTATTTATTTCCTAGAGTTAAAAGTAACCTTTGCCCTCTCTCTAGATCCACAAATCAAAACAAAACGTTGAGTAAACTTTTAAAGTAGCCTATGTACCATTCAAACTATTATCTATCTTTTTGCTTTTTATCCACATTTAACAGTTTTGTTAAAATCACTAAATATAAAAAGAGAAAGAGATGTATTTTATTATTTTAATTGACAGTTAAGACTTTATTTTTTAAAACTTAGAAGACATCAACTATTCATCACACAAAACGCATACCAGTGTTTATTCTATTCGATCAAATGTTCAATAAAAATTTAAATTGTTATATTCTGAACATGTGAGAAATATAATTTATGAACACTTGGACAATAAGCATTTATTACATTCACATTCAAACTTTATTTGCTCGTATAAAGAGCAAAATTTGCCTGCAGTAGTGAAGGTCAAACGAATACGAGTTTAATGTAACACCTGTACATACACAAATACATTATATATAACAGCTAGGTGTGGTTCCACCCGCAGTTCAATTTAAAAGAGATCGAAATATTTATAGTCACGATAGCCGAGTGGTTGTGTGGTCGAAATTACGAGTCAAGAGACCCGAGTGCGAACCCCAGGTGGCAGGCTCGTACAAATGGGTTTTTTCAAAACCTATGTACGATTCATATCGTTGGATTGGACATAAAGACGGCGGCGGGCCCGCCACCTGTCACGTTGTCCCAAAATATCTTCGGTGGAAGGTGGGTCGAAGGTACTTAATTATATAGACTAGACCTCTGTCTACCCTTGTAATGGGAATGACGTGAAGATATTAATTTACTTTATTTTATTTAAATATTGATAAATTACTCCAGAAACTTTCACGTCAATTCTGTGTTTAAATGAATACATACATAGCTAGGGACAATTTCGTATACCTTGCTCTAGTCCGAAAATAGCTGAAGCACTTCACTACTGTTACGGAATCGAAAACAACGTAAGCACTATTAACGTTAATTCTAACAACTATTAAGACTTAACTCATGCCTGAACCGTTATAAAGGAACAAACTTTTTTTTTAAATAAAGAGATAAGATATGAAAAACCAACTGATACGGCCGGGTTTTGAAAACACGATCTATACAGTAGCGATTCTCTTACGAACCACGGCATCCCACTTACATCAGATGAAATTGAAACTTTCCTACGCCATCTATCTATTACCTATCTATTATTATATTATTACGTATCTATCCATCACAAAATATTTAAATTCCAAGTCTAGTTCACAATTTTACAGGTAAAACATCAATTAACTTAATTACTTACACGATCTGTGAAGGTCCACTGCACAATATAACCCTATCCCTTAAGGAAGATTTGCCATAATCACCAAGCTTGGCAAGATAATTGGCGATCGTAGTACCAACTTCTCGCATCGCATATATACATAATATCTTTCGCCTTACAGTGACGATGCACTTTACTAAGTGTTATGGTGTGGTACGGCGCGAGATAGCCGATTCGAATGTCATCCGTATTCATTGATTTTTGAAATTTCTCTTTTCCTTCAAGCTCAATAAATTAAAGTCACGATAGCCGAGTTGTTGGGTGGCCGGAATTTCGAGTCGAGAGACCCGAGTTCGATCCCCAGGTTGCAGTACCAATGAGTTTTTCAGAAACTTATGTACGAATATCGTTGGCTTGGACATAAAGGCGGCGACGGGCTCACCACCTGTCACGTTGTCCCGAAAATATCTTCGGTGGAAGGAGGGTCAAAGGGACTTAATTGTCTAGACTTGACCTCTGTCTACCCCTGTATTGGGAATAAATTACAAAATACATTTTTATAAAACATCTACAGTTACCCTCAACTTCGCCCGCATATAAAACCGAAATTTTTTATGAAAACCGTTTTTTTTTTCAGAGTAAAAGTATCTTAAAAGCCCCAGGGTTAAATCTAATTCCACAGCAAATTTCATCAAAACCTTGTGGTAAAATAGTATCATGGTTAAATTCACATTTATATGTATGCAAGTAAATATTTGATAATATATATGTATGCTTGTTATAGTTTACTTGGGTTCTTATATATACAAATAATAAAAGAGTACCTACAGGCCTCTCCAGGCCTTTAATATTTTTATGCACATTTCAGAATCACAGTGCATCAATATTTAATACCAAAAGAAGTCCTGAAGCCTAAACCTTAAGCAATTAGGTAACTTTTGTGTCAAAACAATAAGCGATTTACAAGGGATTATTTAAATAATATTGTGTCTACGGATAGAGACAGAAAGTAATAAAATTTATATGCTTTCCTGATTTTTTTTTATTTAAATTCTATGATTGCAAGAGATAACAAGGGCATCCCTTGTTATCTCTTACAAACATTGAGTATAAAAACTATATTTTTGTGAGTGTACAAGATTGTCAGTCTATACATATGCACATTTGTATCTAAATGTGTTAATTTAACAGTTGGATAGTTGGATTCTTTTCTAACATAGAATGAATAAATAAATTCCTTCCTTTTACCCATGTTTATCACCATTAATTTGGATGGGTTTAGTTAGTGATGGAAAATTCTATAGTTTTGTCAATCACCTGTACAACTACACACAGTGTAGCCTCCTGAGTTTTTGCAGACCAGTAAACCAATGTGATTTTGCTTCACACAAGGTATAGAATAGAAACACGAGTATAGATATATATAACGGTATATAGTATATAAGTAAGTATAGATACCCAAGTGGTTGGTAGATTTAAATAAAAATTTATTTGGTCGCTACGTGGAAGTTTTGTGCCAGAGTTTTTAAATATTATTTAAAGTTTGTTTTGTTGCTATGTTAGTACAAGCTACTAGCATACAGCAAAAGGCAAGAGGCTAGCAACAGGCTTACCTACATCAAGGTCCCTGACAGGTTCTGGTGAAATCTTTTTTCTGTCTCAAATCTAGTTTGTAGGCTTAAATTTCCTAGATCCCTGCCAGTGACAGCATTGAAAATATGTTCATGAGCCTGTTATCGCTGTTTACACAAATATCACTGGCTAAATTCATGTTCATATTATACGTTGGCGAACAGTGGTTAGTACTGGGGCTGTAGCTGTCTTTTGTCTATATACATATATATATATATATATATATATATATATATATATATATATATATATATATATATATATATATATATATATATATTTGTATTTAAGTAAGTAGTATATCATTCAGATCATTCAGTATATGTAGTGTTTATACATATATTTTATAAGTAGTTGTTTATTATTTATTTTACTTAATATCATTTTTATTTGTTCTTTTGTAACCACCTTTAATGTTATCCCACTTAAGGTTGCCTGGCAGAGAATACTTTTAGCATTAAGTCTGCCTTTGTTCCTTCATATATATTAAGGTGCATTAAGAATAAATGAAAAGGTAATTACGTCAGCACATATTTTTAAAATAACATGAAGGTATATAAAAATCTTATGAGGTATACATTTTAAAAATTAATGAAGGTAGCATTAAAATATGATCAGTATTAATTATCTTTGCAAAGTAATTTTTTTAAAAGATATCTTCACGATAAGAAAAAAGAACGGCTTCGGTGTACAACAGCGTAATAAATCAGTTACATTTTTATACAATAGTGGGCAGAACATAAGAATGTGAGTCATGTTTCACACTCCAATTAAGATACCCACAGTATCAATAATTATAAGCGACGAAACCACCCAAATACTGGCGAACCGATGCACGAAACGTAAACTGCAAGTGAAATTATGATCGCGCTACTAGATTATAAAATACAATTATCATTAGCATCAAATCGTTCTAAATTCTAATAAGCTAATAAGTTAACATTTTTGTTTGAGGGTACATGCTTTTAATGTGGCCTATTTTATGATATTGCTACTAAATTTCATCTCATCTTCCCAACGTTATTTACTACAATAGAAAAGAAAACAATGTATATATAATTTAGTTGTTATATTATTTGACAACAAATAAAAAACTTACTAGTGTCGATCGTCGTCGTCGTATCGTCTCCGTTCTGCATCTTGAAACTTATTACCAACGGGATCAGTGGCAAAATTTCGCGATGTTTAAACGAAAATCATCAAAATAAATTGAAAAATCAACGCTTTTGCCGGACAGAACCGTCACACACAAAAATAGAACGCGAATAAAAAACAAATGCAACCAACTTCACAACTTTGACTTTACTCTATACTCTATTTTTGGAAACAAAATCGGCACAAAACTACCAACATAGCAAAACTATTTGATATTCGCAATATAGTCTAATGTTTAAGATTTTAATTATAAAAATAAACTATTTTTTATTTATTTTCAATAAATATAATAAATTTACAACAAATTTATTCAATCACATAGTTTATTTCATAACTCATGCCAAAATTAAAAAATATATATTGTTAAAAAGAAGCTACCCATGTTGTGTCCATCTAAAAACTAACCATAATAAAAATATGTAACTCTATGCAGGAAATGAAGAGTTAAGAGAAATATATGAAGCTTTATATAAGTTTTTGTGTAAAGTGTAGAATAGAAAAAAGTTTCATTACTATGTTCTGACATATAATAGTATAATTTGCAATACAGAAACTAACAATACTCTATTCCATAAATATATGTTTACTCAAAGTCATAAATACATGTTAAAACGTAATTAATCACAATATTTGGTTTTGACATAAACATATACATTGCAATAGCCTTTGGATATACAATTTAAGGCAAACAGTTTCACCCCAAATGTTCCAAATAACACAACCGGGATATATTTTTGTGTGTATATCCAGACCCTCTAATGCTTTACTAATAACTACCAGATATATCTACCGTCTTTACGTTTGCAAACAAATTATATATTTATTACAATGGCCTCTTGTGGAATAAAATACTGTGGCTAACACATTAACAGTTCAACGTTTGAATGTTTAAGATTTATTTATTATCAGTAAATTCATATTTACATAATTAATCCTATCCAAAAGCCATCAAATTGTTGGAGTCAAACAGTCATTGTTACAATTTTGTTGATTCCTAAAATAATCAAAATTATTTCCCCCAAAGTATTTGAATTTGATGTGAAAAGTATTTGAGTTTGAATTTGATAAAAATATCTTCACACCATTGCCAATCCCCAGAATTATTATATTATATTAAGTACCATCACCATCACTTGATTGTTAAATTTTATATTTTAAGTACGAGTCTCCTGTTAGTGATCGAAATTCAATCTTATGTAATTATTAAATAGCAAGGTCTTGAAATTGTTTATAGATAATAGGAAGAGAAAAAGAAAGGAAGAAAAGAAAA
This sequence comes from Sericinus montela, assembly GCA_029286605.1. Lineage (NCBI taxonomy): Eukaryota > Metazoa > Arthropoda > Insecta > Lepidoptera > Papilionidae > Sericinus > Sericinus montela. The sequence goes on along the minus strand of JAGSMR010000030.1, from coordinate 7,880,820 downwards.
TCTATTGTTATACTTCTCTACTTTATATTTCTACTCTGTAAGTCTGTTTAACAACACATACGTAGTGAAGTGCTTTTATAATCTTCGGTAACAATTTGTTGGTGTTTAGAATATAAGTAATTTTTATATTTTTGTAATAGGTTACTTAATTTTCTTCTCTTTACTGTACATTAATTTTAGGTTTGTATACGTCTACTCCGTATAAACAATACTAATAAGCAGATATTTGATAATCGTATTATCAAATTGTCGTCACAATATTTCAAGCAAGATGAATCGATTAGTACCTATCGATTGACGTTACTACAAAACTTTTTACTTGAAGTTGGCGCCAAGTGTCATCAAATTTAAATAAATTGTTATGATTAGTAACCAAATAAGTAAAAAATATGTGCAACAATCAAATACTGCCCAAACCATCGAGACACGCCCTTATCAATTTTTAAGATTACCTCATCTTTCAAGCCTGCCATATCTCTTCGTTTTGTGTTTGATCGGCCATAGTAACGCCGCACATTTTACGGAGATCGCATTTGTGCCGGCTCCAGTGCAATCTATTTGCTTTTATCCTTCTAGCAGTTTCATGTTTCGCTGTCATATCACAAAATTGTCCTTTCAACTCACTTTTCACCGAGGCTTATTCGCAATAACGTGACAGGTTATTGCGACAGTCTATCGCCGCCTTAATGTCCAATCTAACGGTACAATACAGTATAATTATTAAATATATATTTGCATATGTATGTATATATAATTACATACATACATACATATATTCACGCGTCTTTTTCGTAGGGGTAGGCAGAGGCCACTTCTTTCCACTTGCTATGATCCTTACGTAATTGTTTCGCTTCGTCCACTTTCATTATTCCCTTCATACATTCTCTTCGATTTAGGGTACTCTTGACCTAGCCTTTTTTAGGACGTCCCTGATTTGGTCTCGAAACGTCCACCTAGGTCTTCCCCTTCCTACACTACTATTCACGCCTTATACACTTTTTTCGCCAATCGTTCTTCATTCATTCTCTCGACATGACCAAACCATCTTAGCATACCTTTCTCAATTTTAGTCACTACATCTTCTTTCAGACCACAACGTTTCCTTATCTCACTATTCCTTATCCTGAGCTCCATTCACCATGTTTCCTGCATTCACTCTTCTTTCGATATCACTCTCACACTTTCCATCTCTTGTAAACTTTGAACCCAGATACACAAACTCATTCACCTGTTCAATTTGTTCGTCTCCCATCACGATATTGAAGTCTGTCATTGCCTCATCTCTTTCAAACACCATCACTTGCGTCTTTTTTACATTCATCTTCATTCCCTTTCTAACAAAAGCTCCACTCATAGCAGTTGCCATCTCCTGCAACTCCTCGGCTGAAGACGCAAGTAATACTTGGTCGTCAGCATAGAGAAAACATTTGACGAGCAACTCATTCATTCTCAACCCATTTTCATTCTCTTTTAAATCTGTCAAGCAATTGTTCATGAACAGATTAAACAGTCACGGCGACGCTACACATCCTTGTCTAACACCTTTTTCGATATTATGGTTTTAACCATTCAGTGTATGCCCCGTTTATCCTTACACAAGCACTAGAATCCCTATAAAGAGATTGAAATGCCCGTATGAGGATACTGCTCACACCGTTCACGGATAATGCTGACCACAATTCATTCCTCACCACTCTATTATAGGCCTTTTCTAGATACACGAACGTGCAATAGACCTTCTGGTTTTTAGCCAGACACTTATCGGCTATGCACCGCATGGTCCACCTGATCCGTACACCCCATTCCCTTTCTAAATCCCGCTTGTGCATCCCATACTTTATCGTCTGTTTCATTCACAACCCTTTCAATCAATACTTCGCATACAATTTACCGACAACGCTGTGAAGGCTTATGCCGCGGTAATTTATACAGCCCTGCCGTGACCCTTTTCCCTTATACAATGGTACTTGCCTGTTTCGCCAGCACAAATTGAAAAGGCGGTACAGCTGACTTGCCACTATGCCCTGTCCTGTCCTCAGCATCTCGACGGTAATACTATCATACCCTGCAGCCTTACCTAATCGCGTACTCTTCAACGCTTTTACTATTTCATCCATGCTTATCTCACTTTCGTCAACATTTATATTAACGATGGAAGGTGCCGGTTGTTGTACCTGCACTTCCTCTCTTTCACACACATTCAAAATACTCTTTACATCTCTTAACACATATTCTTCTCCTATTATAAAACTCTCATCTTGACTTCTGATTGTACTCAGCTCAGAGGAAGCAGTTTTTCCTCTGGCTGTTTTTATGGATTTCCAGAAAAACTTGATATTTGACTGGAAATCTTCAGTGAGCCTCCTATCAAAATCATCCTTTTGTTCTCCTTTCTTTCTAGTCACAACATCTTTCGTAGCTGATTTGATTCTTTTATATTTCGTTTTCGCTTCCTTTTGAAGTTTTTGGATAACTTTTGTTGCTAACCAATCCAACCACGCTTTCTTCTTTTCTTGCACAGCCATCCACATATTACAGTTCTTTCTTCCTTTCCTTCTTTTAGCTACCCTGCATACCTCAATGACAACATTCACGACCCCTTTCTTAAATGTCTCCCACAAATCTTCAGCCACACATATCTCTTCTATGCCTTTAAAACTTTCTTTCAGTTTCTCTACGTATTCTTCTTTCCTTTCTTTTTCTTGTAGATTTTCCATTTTTATTATGTCCAAAACACTCGTAGGATCAGCTCCTCGGTGTCGCCACCGTTTAAAGAGGCCATGCATTCGTGCTATCACCAGGAAGTGGTCTGTGTAAAAGCCTACACCGCGGTATGCCCAAGTGTCTAGCACTTTCTTCCTCAGTCTTTCATCCACAATTACAAAATCAATCATACTTCTAGACTCACCCTCATGTCTTGTATACAAATGGATCTTTTTGTGATCAAACATTGTGTTGGTCACGCACGGATTCCATTCCAAGCATACTTACAACAGGCTTCTCTCATTTTCATTCACTCTCTCGTACCCAAACGTACCCAGTACTCCTTCATACCCATCACGCTTTACTCCAACCCATCCATTAAAGTCCCCAAACATTACAAGCCGTTCATTTTCTCCGCATTTATTCAAGACCTCTCCCACTTTGTCACAAAATTCCTCTCTCTCTCTCTTGTTGGGCTTTTAATGACCCACCTCCGCAATCCGATCCGTCGGTGCATAGACCCCAAGGGTAAACAAACGAGTGAGTCCAACTTTTAACCTAATCCAGAGGAGTCTTGGGCTTACATATTCATGCTCCATCACACATTCAACTATTCGAGAGGAAAGAATCACACCAACTCCTTGACAGCCTCGGCTGGTTTGGGGGACTCCCGACCAGTACGCCGCCATGTTGGTTAATAAAACTATTTTTATTATTCTCTATTGCGTTCCCACGAATAGCAAGGGAAAGGTTTGTCCACCACAGCAGAGCCCCGCATGCCAGGGTAAGGCTAGCCTAATTTTGGGTCGCCCGGTCCCAGGGCAGTGTGGCACGCTAACGACTAGGCTTGCCCCTGGCCATGCATCCATCCGCGCGGCAGACGATGGATTGGCGGACAGAGTAGGAATAAGGAAAGGGAAGGATAGGTTGTGTGAAAAGGAAGATTGATAAGTTAGGGTGGGAATTAGGAAAGGTAGGATATTACCGTCCAGGAGGGCACGGGATAGGACAGTAATAGCTAGGGAAGCCGGGGTCGCATACCCGTATACCATACCACAACTACCGGACAGGTAAGTTAGGATGAGTATCCCCGACTGATTATATTACATATATACAAATATTTATAAATGAATGTAATTTAAAACGTTCATGAATCGAGTATAAACATTCATATTCTGCGCAAAAATGTTTGCCCTCAGCGGGATTCGAACCCGGAACTCTTCGCTTCGTAGGAAGAGTCACTACCAACTTGGGTATCGGGTCGTCAAAGAAGTTAGTTTAGTTTTCTCTTAATGAGCCGAGCCATTGAAATTATTTAGTCTTAAGCCATTACTATGCTTTGGCAAGACATTGGCTACTTTTTAAATCAAACCATGCGGGCGAAGCCGCGGGCGGACGCTAGTTTATCAATAAAATGGGAAACGTTCTATTCAAGACGCGTAGTTATTGATCGACAGAAAATACTGTTATGACCACGGTTCGTCCGCTCTTATGAATGCAATAAGTTTTATTTTTTAGTAGTTCGTATTTGAATGCAGATGCATCGAATAGACTGAAAAGCGTCTTAATCATTGGAGGTATTACAGTAAAAAATCATATGAAATAACTATTGAAAAACGAGGCAAATAAAATTTTTATTTATAAATAAATAAAAAAATACGTATTGCGATAAGTAACCAATTTTTAAACGATAAGCGATGAAAGCATAGATTAGCGAATCGTCTGCGACATATGTAGCGGCGTCAGCATCAGCTCGAACGCTGCGTCCTTCAGGTTTGCACCGCGCAGGTTGGCTTCGTGCAGATCGCTGCCCGATAGATCGCAACACTGAAAAGTCAAACGTGAGGAAATTATTAAATTAGTAAATTAATTTAGAGACAGATTTGAGAGTCACGATAGCCGTGTGGTTGGGTGGTCGGAAGTTGAGAGACGCGAGTTCGAGCCCCAGGTAGCAGGCTCGTACCAATGGGTTTTTGAATAAATTATCAGTTATCTTGAATGTATTGTATTTATATGTAATTATTATTTAGTTTGTAAAATAATACTTTCAGTTTTTTTTTCTTCAAACATATATACCATACTGGGAAAGACAGGAGCCAGACAATGAAATCATTTTGACACACTTTTCATCAAAGCTAATTTGGGACAATGTCACAGGTGGTTAATTAATTTATAGAAATATATGATTAAATTAAAGAGAAAAAATTTTTTTAAAACTTCAACTGACACGGGCGGGATTCAAACCCGCGACCTCTGCCGAACCGTGGCAACGCTCTTATCTCCGAGCCACGGTGGTTTACATCAGTTGAGATTTTAAATCTGTATTCTCTTTTCTTTACTTATGCCTGTTTAGGCATCTGCGCCATCTATTATCCCTTTTGCAAGTGACATTTTGATATTCCTGACTTTTCAGTTAGGAATTATCAATAAAATGGGAAACGTTCTATTCAAGACGCGTAGTTATTGATCGACAGAAAATACTGTTATGACCACGGTTCGTCCGCTCTTATGAATGCAATAAGTTTTATTTTTTAGTAGTTCGTATTTGAATGCAGATGCATCGAATAGACTGAAAAGCGTCTTAATCATTGGAGGTATTACAGTAAAAAATCATATGAAATAACTATTGAAAAACGAGGCAAATAAAATTTTTATTTATAAATAAATAAAAAAATACGTATTGCGATAAGTAACCAATTTTTAAACGATAAGCGATGAAAGCATAGATTAGCGAATCGTCTGCGACATATGTAGCGGCGTCAGCATCAGCTCGAACGCTGCGTCCTTCAGGTTTGCACCGCGCAGGTTGGCTTCGTGCAGATCGCTGCCCGATAGATCGCAACACTGAAAAGTCAAACGTGAGGAAATTATTAAATTAGTAAATTAATTTAGAGAGAGATTTGAGAGTCACGATAGCCGTGTGGTTGGGTGGTCGGAAATTGAGAGACGCGAGTTCGAGCCCCAGGTAGCAGGCTCGTACCAATGGGTTTTTGAATAAATTATCAGTTATCTTGAATGTATTGTATTTATATGTAATTATTATTTAGTTTGTAAAATAATACTTTCAGTTTTTTTTTTCTTCAAACATATATACCATACTGGGAAAGACAGGAGCCAGACAATGAAATCATTTTGACACACTTTTCATCAGAGGTTAATTAATTTATAGAAATATATGATTAAATTAAAGAGAAAAAATGTTTTTAAAACTTCAACTGACACGGGCGGGATTCAAACCCGCGACCTCTGCCGAACCGTGGCAACGCTCTTATCTCCGAGCCACGGTGGTTTACATGAGTTGAGATTTTAAATCTGTATTCTCTTTTCTTTATTTATGCGCCATCTATTATCCCTTTTGCAAGTGACAATTTGATATTCCTGACTTTTCAGTTAGGAATTATCAATAAGATAATGCCAACAATTTTTTTATTACTCAATTTTATTGATTTTAAAGCATATTTATGCTTAACTTTTATGTGATTAAATTAAATCACATAAAAGTTCAGCATAAATATGCTTTAAAAATCAATAAAATTGCGATTTAGAAATAAATACAAAATTATACCTCCAAATCCGCACCAGCTAAGACAGCAGTTCTGAGATCACAGTTTTGGAGATTAGCATTTTTGAGTGTTGCTACTCTTAAATTAACACCAGCCATATTACTTCCTTCTAAATTTGCACCTGAAAAAAATAGTTTAACATAAGGATTTTTTATAAAATCATGAATTTATACCTATGTTCTAAATAAGTTCAATATTGGGTAAGTAAATCTCAAGTACAAAATAAAAATGGAATTTTTAGGCATTGCGATCGCAGTACCACCTTACACCTTAGGGCTAATCACCGGTCTTCCAAATTTTGTTAAGTTATTCATAAATGTGGTTATTCTGCCATCTGTCGGTAGCCATTGTCATTTTAAAGGCTTTTCTTTTAATCGCCTCCTACAACAATAATGGAAAGAAAAGGGGCGGTAGATTTAACGATAGTGCATGGAACTTTGCCCTATTTTCCACTTTTGATATTACATAAGTAGGGACATCACATATATTGCTCTGATCCCAAAGAAAGTAGCTTAGGGTTCTGAGCAGAGAAAAAGCACGCGTGTTATGATATGAGAATCCACGAAACTACCACAAATACCCAGAGACAAGAAAATGTGTTTCTCTTACATTGATCCATCTGGGAATCAGCAGTCTCAAAAAGCGTATGATGAATGTTATATTAACAATGCTCATGGTAAAGATTGATTATAAATACCTTTTAGGTTAACTCCTTCCATCACAGCCCGTGACCCAGCCGGGTCTTCCATATTACAACCTTTTAAATTTGCACCTGGAACAATTGTATTTCATAATTGCAGTAGACAGTATATGGTATGTATGGTAACTAATATAAATATTAAACCATAAAAGTACATTAATGAACATTGTTACTGTACTACATTTATCACTCATCATTTTCTATGTTAAAGTACATGGTAGCCCAGCCGTTACATTGCAAATATAAATGTTCAAAATTCATGATATGAAAGATAGGGTTTCCAAAAACATTCCTATTGATAATTTTATGAATACTCTTTTTGGAATAACGAAACTATACAGAAGTATAACATTATTTATTCATGGGTATTGATAATCACCGTGTCGTAACAGTGAAAGAATATTGCCACTCCTTTTCTTCCCGTGGGTGGCATATGAGGCGACTTAGGAAAACAATCATGAATATTTAAGTTATGGCAACCAAAAATGGCAGGATAACCATCTCTAAAAATATCAGATCTATATAATCAGATCGAGGATGGGCAGAGCAGCATCTGAGAGGCGAGTGGTCTGGTACTGCCATAACCAATCTGCTTGCCAAGCGTGGCGATTATGGCAAATCCTCCCTATGGGAGAGGCCTATGTCCTGCAGTGGACTTTAACTGGCTGATAAGTATGTATGTATGTATGTATATATATGCTGATAATCAATACACCAATAGTATAAATGACACAAATATTGGAGAATAATGAACCATACTACAAAACAATAATCAGCCAACATTACTCTATGTTGTGATGTAATCAAGTGTCAGTAAAATGAAACATTGGTATGAGTCTATAAACTGTTAGTTGCATAATGTTTTGTGTTCCATAACAGCAACTTTATTACATATTTCAGAATAATATATAAGACACTTCAACGAGAGTTTAACATGCCATCTTTGTCCCCATCAGTAGGTTTACCCGTTGTTAGATTTTTACAGAAATTATAAAAATAATTTAATAAAAAAAGGTTTTGAGTAAATGTAGATTGTCTTCTTGACCACAGTTGCTTGTGATAAATTTAAGCTTGAGATTTACTCAGTGCTTAAATTAATTTTAAGTGAATGTTACTACACACCGGTTTTCATGGTATCTCCAGATCTGTGGTCTTTGAGGTTGAGGGGTTCGATTCCAAGACAGGTCAATGTAGAAAACATTTTTTCTACATTTTCTAGAGTCTGGTGTTTGTGGTAACTTTGTTGTTTCTGGTTCTATAATATAAGTGCTAAAGCTTTGGAATCAAAGCAATGTATATGATGTTGTCCTTATCTATTGAATGTACTTCTTTAAACCCCAGGAACTTTGTGTTGCTTTTCTAAGGGTAAAATATTGGAAACCTGTCCTTCAGACAAGACTTACCTTCCATATTTGCACATAATGCTTTCACACCAAGAAGTTGACTGCCTTCCAGATTTGCATGAGACAGGTCAGCTCGTTCTAAACAACAATGCGACAGATTGGCGCCGCTTAAATTGCATTTTGACAGGCAGGCATACTGAAAAATTGCACAATTTTTTAAAGATACTAACTTTCGAGGACCATATGAATAAATGGCTGGAAGAGGGGAGGCTCAAGAGTACTCAGATATGTAGACGAGCCTGTAAAAAGAAAATGATGAATTTGAAAGAAGTAAAAGAGGTATATAAGGAGCCCCATAGGGAGTCCCCCTATGGGGCTCTTTTACTTCTTTGTCTTAAATAATAATGCTAAATAATATTACCACCATTCCTATAAAGTATTGAATGACATCCTGATTGAGCTGTCAGCTGCAAAGCTTATATCTGCAGTGGTTTAGAATTATAGAACGATTCACAGTCTGCAGCCTTGACCACTATGGTATTGACAAGCTAAAAGAAGCATATGTGCAAACTGAATTCCATGGAAATGCGTTCACAAATTGTGTGGCTCTTTGTAAAATCTTAGTGAACCAAAAACAAAATAAAGAGATTCACATTATGGCATGTTTGAAAGCTAGTCTTATAATTATAATTGATAAGGGTGTGCTTCCATGATTTGGGCACATTGAATAAATAAGTGAATACTGAATGGTAAAAAGAATTAACAGCAAGAAATTTAAAAGTAAAGGGTGTAGAGAGAGACAAATTTTTCTTTCTCTTTGTTCTTTCTTTGTTATATGGCAAAAGGAGGGTTGGATTATTGACAGAATTCTGAAGAGGCCATAAATCTAAGAAAGAGGAAGAAGATTGTTGGATTCCTAGACATGCATGTATGAAGAAAATGAATTTGAAAGATGTTTGCAAGGTTCATAACACTTGGCAATCTGCTTTTTCTTTTAGCTTTTTTGTCATTGATTATGTATGAAAACTAGATAATTCTTATTTTTTTCATCTCTCTTTTCAATATTGAAATTGTTACCAGCAATACCAGAGGCATAGCAGATGCATTGCCACCCTTAGAGTGCCCCAGAATTGGGGGAGGGGGGTGCGTGGGCCAAAGGTTATATTTACTAGGCAATGTTTTAGAAGACCCAATACACAGCAGTTTATTGGTGTACAGAAAAAGAAACATAAAATACAACAAACCTTAAAATTAATATACTGTAGGTCCAATCGATTTAAGTCAGCCCCAGCTAAGTTTACACCTTGATATCTCAATTTCGCAGTTGTTGGTGTCAATATGATAGAACGCACAACATCCATTCGTGTCAGAGATTGGTTATTTGCACTAGCTGATGTAGATTCTTCAATCAATTGATTTAAATGTGGTATCATGGAGTCAATACCTGAAAATTAAAACATGAGAGTTATAGTATAAATATTGCATCAAATGGTACAACATTTGACTAGTAAATGAAGTAGTAGAATGCCATATAAGTCAACAGCCATTCTATACTAGTCAACAAGGCAATAAGTCAGTCTATTGTTAAGTGCCTTAAAGGATCATTACTGCCTCTAAAGAATTTAATCCTTAGGGGTTTCATTTGTAAATCTGTAATTTACAAATGAAGTTATTTTTGTGTCCATTGGGTACATTAGCACTTACTATTTAGGAGTAGTTGATTCTATTAAATTAAAGAGAAAATTTTTAACTAACAGAGGTGGGATTCAAAACCTGCAACCTTAGGTACAGTGCAGTAAAGGTTTGAATCCTGCACTAGTTAGTTCAAATAATAACATTTTATTATTTAATTTAATAATAAATTCAGTGTAACTTAGATGCAACAAATTAAAATCAATAAAAATTGCACAACCTTTTTGAGTTTTTTTACATAGTAATATAAACAAATGATTAAAACAAATAAGTAAAATTGTTTCCATTATTTACCTAAAAGCAGTAGATTGAAAAAAATAAATAGGAAAGCAAAACTATTAATAGGTGCTATTTTAAATTTAATTCATGTACCATAGAATACCGCTTCCTCTAAAACTCCTTTAGGATTTACATGCCTGTCTAAAATGACATCTCCATGTCTTAGATAATTCAGTATTGGCTCGAAATACTCAGGGCTTCTATCTATTAAGTATGCTCCTGTAGAGTCTGTTACACTAGGATTCATTAGATACTTATTATTGTCTTCAGCAAACATACGTGCTAACATAGAGAGAGGTTCCTTGGCCAGAAGAGTTGATCGAGATGTCGTGAAGTGTTTTCCACCGACATTTAGAGTTATCCAGTCAGAAACAGTACGTTCAATATTCTCATTTGATTGCGAGTATTGAGTTGATTTATTCATATTATCACAGTCTTCAATGGAGGGTTCATGTTCCATAGAGATGTAAAGTTTTTCATCATCTCTTATTACTCTTACGTCATTAATCTCACAACCGGTTGCTGTAAATAATTTAATGTTTTCATTGGATATACAGAATTGTGTTGCGATTTGGGATTTGAATGTTTCCATCGAGTCTTCCACGGCCATAAGTTTTCCATCCTTTTCAGATATATTTCTATATACAAATGCACGTCGCATTATATGCTTCACACAACGAACGATAAAGTAACTGTAATCTAATTTTAATGAATTATTTAATGAAACATTGTTACATTATGACTATCAAAGAATATACAATCACTACGTATGACGTATAACTATTGTGACTATGATAAGTCAAACATCAATACAACTAGGGAAGTGTGTATTTTAGTGACCGGGTTCTAGTACGTGGTATTTGATCGAAGTACACCGAATAGACCGAAAAACTTACAGGACTTTAAAAGTATTAATTAGGCAATACTTGTTACGTAGCTACTGGTGAGAATATCATAGTTTTTCTATTATAGACATATGCGTTATACTAAAAAGTTAAAACCGGGAAATGAAATATAATATTTATAGTGTTTCTTCTTATTTTTATTTTTATAACATGGGCTTAATTAAAAGCTTTTAACCCAATGAAGTATTTCTTTTGTGAATGTATTTTATTTCTTTATATTTATAGCCACTAATTCTTCTTCACAATACAGTTCTTTACTTAGTTTATATAGTTTACAGTCAGTTTACGCAAAATGATTATGGCAATTCCTTCTTCTTCTTCTGGAGAGGTGTTTTAACGAGAGATTATGCAAACACTGTCTATTAACCGAGCAATTTCAATGATTTTTAAGCAAATAAGTTACACTAAACTTATTGTTATAAAATTTAAGAGAAATTAAAAAAAAAAAAACAGCTGACACGGGCGAGATTCGAACCCGCGACCTCTGCCATACCATGGCAACGCTCTTGTCTCCGAGTATCGTGTCCTACGCGTATCAGTTTCGTCTCTCTTTTCATTGTCTTTTATGGAATAGGCGACATCTACAGGAAGATATTCTAAATTCCAGCTTAATGTAACTTTGCAGCCAGAAAACATTAATACGACGCCACCATTCATTTTGAAATTTTATTGGTTTTTAAGCATGTTCAGTATAACTTCAATCCTTAAAAACCATGTAAGTAATGCTGTGGTATGTGTGGTAAGTGGTAGGCTAGTACCAAAGAGTTTTTAAAAACTTTTGTACGATTTATATCGGTGGCATGGACTTAAGGCGGAGACATGCTCGTGACATGAAGATATTTTTTATCTTTTTTTTACTGTCTACTAAAATCGGGAGTAACAGGTAAAACTAAACTCTCTGTACTGATCTTTAAAAGTGAATTGTTGATCGCTGTTGTTTATACTTATACGTAAAACTAGGAAATATGAAAATGAATATTTATTTAATATACGAGGAGGGATCAAAAAGTAGTCAGAATGAGATAGACAATAATGACTAATAATAACTTAATAATATATTTTTGAACATCGTCTCCAGTCTCCCTCCCAGGTTTGTACCTTTTTTCCAAGGCTTCAATGCCTTTAAAAAAGTTTAGTCTTGGTCCTGCAAAAAGCTCTTCCCGGCATCCATCACCACGTTATCGTCATCGTGCCTGTTTCCCCATAAGTATTGATTGAATTTCGGGAATAGATAAAAATCGCTAGGCGCCAGATCTGGAGATTCAGGGGTGTGGTCTACCGATTCGTATGTAAATGTATTTCTATGTAAGTATATTATTGGCCGTTGCCTTGAACACTAAGTCCCTTTGTTCCAAAAAGGCCAATTGACATTTCGGTGAAAAGGACTTAATTGTATAGACCTGTATGACCAGTATTGGAAAAATGCCTGAAGATAAAAAAAAATTCTTTGTATAATTGTAAAAAAGTAATTCTTTTTTATAACTTTAGATACACCTAACAGATTTTTTGACTAGACAGATTTCTTTATCAAATTTAAGAGCGGTATTGGGTCATAATAATAGACGGAGGAAAAGTTACATAATAAACATAATTCTATATTGTTGAACTTCTCAAAAGTATTGCTTGACTTGTTTTTTGATGTATAGAGCCTACTGAGCGACGTACGAGAGAAAAATGGGCATCTAAGTTATTAACCTTTAGTTACAATATAGTTACATCTTCACGCAATTCCCAATACAGGGGTAGACAGAGGTCGAGTCTAGACAATCAAGTCCCTTCGACCCACCTTCCACCGAAGATATTTTCGGGACAACGTGACAGGTGGTGAGCCCGTCGCCGTCTTTATGTCCAAGCCAACGATATAATTCGTACAAAAGTTTTTGAAAAACTAATTGGTACGGGCCTGCCACCTGGAGACCGAACATAGGTCTCTTCACTCGAAATTCCGACCACCCAACCACTCGGCTATCGTGACTTGGTAGATGTTGATAAGTAAATATAATTCATATTGATCAGATTGTCAATACATATTATATACTCGTACGTACACGTAATGAATATTTCTAAACACATGACGGGAAGTAGCGCCCAAGGTGCGAAATAAATAAAAATTAATATCTTCACGCCGTTCCCTACACTGTGGAAGACAGAGGTCTAGATAATGAAGTTCTTTCAACCTCCTTTTTATCGAAGACATTTTTTGGGACAACAAATAACTCGTACATACGTACGCGAGATCTGAGAGCTAGTGACATCTTGAAAACCAGCATGTACGGTACTTTACATGGAGCTATTTATTAAATAAATACCTTCACGCAATTCCAAACACAGGTGTAGACAGAGGGCTAGTCTAGACAATTAAGTCTCTTTGACCCATCACCGAAGCTATTTTCTGGACAAGTCTCTTTGACCCATCACCGAAGCTATTTTCTGACAGGTGGTGAGTCCGTCGCCGTCTTTATGTCCAAGCCAACGATATAATTCGTACAAAAGTTTTTGAAAAACTAATTGGTACGGGCCTGCCACCTGGAGACCGAACATAGGTCTCTTCACTCGAAATTCCTACCACCCAACCACTCGGCTATCGTGATTTTTTAGTTATTTAATCTGTACCAATATTTTATCCTATCTGGAAATTATATGTATGCCTATTTTTAGATTTTGTATGCCTAAACGGCTGACGGCATATCGATAGATGCTGATAGCACAAGACCGTTCTTGGTGTCAGATCACGTTCAGCGATGGACTTTAGATTAGCTTTAAAGAAAGAAGAAGAAGACATACATATGATATTTTTTAAAATTATTGTATCTGAAAATTGAGAAAACTTAATAATGTTACAAAGCTGCGGTATAGACAGTTCAGCAAGCACTAAAATTAAAGGGATCCAATCCATATTTATTGATATACTCTGTGCAATCGTAATTCTCGTATGAAACGTAACATAAATTTTGATATTGGTCCCTTGGATCCAATTCCAATTAGTCGAGGGTAGTCAGCAGTTTTTATTACAGATGAGTTTAGCCCGTTTCGATAACTCGTGACGTCATACATTTTTTAATTTGTAGTTGTAATTATTATATTTCATAAATTTTATTTATTTATTTATAAATTTATGTATACACAAAATGTTGTTTATAAAAATGATACAAAGAGTTTGCACAAGGGTAGCTTATTCCAAAAATATCTTCCAGCAGACCCACATAGGAAAAACTGATATAATAGGCAAACATAGTGCGTACACATAATATACGTAAATGTCTGTATGTATATACATATACATACAGACATTTACTTATACTCACATATGCAATTATTTATTCCAAATACATAGAAAATAATACAATAATAAAATTGGTATAGAAGCGCTTCGAGCGTTTTGAGTACAAAAAGATATTTTTCTCAAAAAATATCTTCACGCAATTGTCAACACGGGGGTAGACAGAGGTCTAGACAGTTAAGTCCTTTTGACCCACCTGCCACCGAAGGCTTTTTATTTGGGACAACGTGACAGGTGATAAGTCCTGTCCACCTTTATGTTAAAGCCATCGATATGAATCGTACATAAGTTTTTGAAAAAACCCATTGGTACGAGCTCGCTACCTGGGTATCGAATTCGGGTCTTTTACTTGAATTCCGGTCACCCCAGCACTCGGCTATCGTGACTTATTATTTATTACTATACTTTATTAGACTTCGTACTCGTGGAAATAGATTTCGGTCTGGACTTAGAAGTGCGAAAAAACTGATTTTGCACAGAAAATCGCACTTATGTTATTTTCTTTTTAGAAACGAGTACTTAGCGAGTACCGATGAGCAATATTAAGGAGGATTTTGGGAAATTTTTACTAGATTCATTACGTCGTAGATTACAGCGGCTGCTTTTGTAGTTGTTTATGCCGACGTATGAATAGGCCGACTTGACCGGGGCTGGATCGCTAAGTTGCCTGAAGTGATGGCATGTGCTTCCGCTTTTCGTCTGACGCGTAAGGTAACCCGAGACCCACACGCACGCCTCGGTCATCCTTCTTTTCTGTTTTGGGACCTTCGTTATTTCTGATTCCATAACAAAAGTGCTTATGCTGCCTAATGTAAGATCAGAACAATGTATGTAATGTTGTCCCTATCAATCTAAATATGTATTCTTATAATGCAATTTTTCTACACCTTTTTAAAAGGTTTGTGGTTATACCACCGTTCTTCGATAGCCAAAGGAATTTTCATGGCTTTTTCCTAAGTCACTTGTAAAGAGAAGAAAAGGGGAAGTAAATTCTTCATCTGATACCTTACGCTATGAATGTCCTCGCCCTCCACCACCAACGTGGTGTCACTGTGAAGAGAAGTTTCGTATTTTCTCCTGCAACGATTACACCAACAATAATGTTACTTGTCTGTTTCTACTTGTTTAATATATGTTTTATACAATAATATAAAGTTTTATATTGTTCATACTATTGTATGAAAGTAGATAAACAGACAAGGATTATTAAAATAGTTGTTTTGGGATGAGACACGTCTTAGTAATCTATTTCAGTTAGTTTTCTCTGAAATATCTTCAATGTACGATCACTATTATTCACTTTCAACTTTATAATGTAGTTTAACACATAGTATAAAACATTGATATTTCATTCACAAAGGAGGACATGTGTGAATGAAATATCAAAAGAAAGATTCTCTTTATGCGATAGTATTTATATTAACATGATATATATTTCCTGCGCCTAACAATTTCTCTGTTGGTGCAATGACCAACTACGCACATCATTAATAATAGTTACCGTAAACACCTAGTAAACTTGCAATACATCGAACGCAGTAAATTGCACATGGCCGTCGTAAAATCTGTCTTCTCTGATGTTTTCAATAAATTTTTGATTTATATGCTGTTGACATAAATTCCGAGAATATGACAGTAAATACCAATGTAGGCAATTTAGTATATATATTGTTGTCACTTAATTCTTTATCTTATTAGTATATATCTTACGTAAATAGGCCAGGCCAAAAACTAGAATGTATTTTGTGAATAAAACCTAGAACCATTCACAAAAACCGTGTAATGATTTTAATACGAATACTGTCTTATTATTTTTTTAATTATAAATAGATATAAATAAACCGAGGTCTATTTTCATTTCCAATCCAATGACACTAGTCGTACGTGTGTTTTAAATAACTCATTTGATTCCGTTATTTTTTCAATGCACTATTTACAGAAAGAAAATTATGAATTCGCCTCCACGCCATCCTTAGTACAGGGGTCTAGACAATTAAGTCGTTTCGACCCACCTTCCACCGAAGATATTTTTGGGACAATGTGACCCGTCGCCGTCTTAATGTGTCATGACTTGCATAAGTTTTTAAAAATACCCATTGGTACGTGCCACCACCTCAGAATCGAACTCGAGTCTACTGACTCGAATTCCGATCTTCAGTTCTTCATAATTCGCTGTAGTCTACAACTGATGCATAAGAATATCGGCAACTGAATAGACAGATCTCAAAGTCTATGAGGTGATAATACGCGAATATAATACGACACGTATTGAAGAAGCAATAGAGCGAATCCAGGGCTCCGAACTCTTCGTCAAAGATCTGTCTATCGGGAAGAGCCAACTAACTAGGTTGAAGACTAAATCTACTACAGTTATTTCCGCTAGAGCTGAGATTTTTAGTAAGATCGAGAGATTTTATGGACAGCTGTACACATCGTCGCTGAAACAACATTCTGTGTGAGTAGCGACCCAAGAGCCGAGCTTATCCAATACTACTCCGATGACATTCCGGACCTCAGTCTGAGCGAGATCAAGATGGCTCTCACACAACTTAAAAACGGTTAGGCGCTGGGTGAAGACGGAATAACGGCTAAGCTTTTGAAAGCTGGTGGAACACCGGTACTTGTAGTCCTTCAGAAGCTTTTCAATTCCGTCATGAATGGCGTTACTACGTCTAAGGCGTGGAGTAGAAGCGTGGTTGTCCTGTTCTTCAAGAAAGGGGATAACTGCCTATTGAAGAACTATAGACCTATAGCGCTTCTAAGCCGCGTGTGTGGCGTGTGTGGACTAAGAGGAAGCCTCCGATTCTGCCGAAATTTGGGAGGTGCTACCATCTCTTCAGGGGTGCTAGATAGACTTTCGGTATAGCCAGGTGTTGAGATGTATATATGACGAGGCCACGATGTGTATCGGAGTACAGAAGTAGGGTACGAAACCTATCCAATTGCAGAAAGGTGTAAGACAGGGTGGTTTTATATGTATACTATCCTTTGTGACATATCGTACTGATGGAATATTCTCGAGAACTGATTTATCAAGCACCCTATGTTTTTTCAACTAAATATTAATATTTTGAGTTCGCTTTCACGCAAATAGATCTGTAAGAACATTATTAATCCTGGAGATCCTAATCTGAGTGATGAGATAATCTTATTGAATTGTATTGTCATCGGATCTTATTAAGTCTACGAACTTTAAATGAAATTTGTCCTTTTAAAGTAAGTCAAAATCGAGTTCTAAAGAGTGGGTTTGTTTGTTTGCAAAATAAACATACAGACAAATAATACTTGTATCCACACGATGTTTCACATCTGCCAGGCGTCCCATGACGGCTCACATTTTTTATTTTTTTTCCATCGATTTTATCGTGACACTTGGCGATCTATTCTCTCTGGCTACCCCGTCAGGGACAGTGCGTAAAGATAAGTAAATAAGTATTTCTATTATTAGTGTAGAAAAACGTAGTAAATAGTGAGTACGATAATATTTTGAAGGAACAAACTTATTATATTGGTTGGGTGGTCGGAATTCGAACCCGGAGATTCTAGTTAAATGTCGGAGGAACGCTCGTACAAACGAGGATTTTCGATACTTCGGTACGATTTCTATCCTTGACTAGGACACTGACAGACACTCCACCTGTCACTGACAGAAATACGCTTTGGTGAAATGTATGTTAGAAAAACTAAGTAGTCTACACCTAATGGGAAAAGCGGAAGATATGTTTATAGTATATTTATATATAATATATAAAAAAATATCTTCAAGCTATTCCCAATACAGGAATAGACAGAGGTCTGCACAATTAATAGCTCTCCGAAGACATATTTTGGGACAACATATAAATCGGACATAAGTTTTTAAAAAAAAAAAACCTATTGGTACGAGCCTATCACCTGGGGATCGAACTCGGGTCTCTTGACTTAAATTCCGATCACCCAACCACCCGGCTATCGTCACTTATCTATTCATTCTTGTATGACAGGTATAAAAAATTTGGCGTGTCATATCCGTCTTCCTTAACCCATAAAAATTTCGTACATTACCTTTAAAATACATAGTTTCGAAAATAGCAAACGAGATAATACTTACGCTAAAGGACATTTCCTATAATCTGAAACAATTACTCGTACCTATTCAAAATGTTTCTCAGCAGTTTAGTATAAAATATTTTTATTAAACTGCCCCAAAACTTAATTACAGTAGAAGACCAGTCGTTTTTGTTCCCGAAAATGTGGGCTCATTAAAATAGAAAGAATAAATTTTAATGTTTTTAAGTTTTAGCTGTAAAATTCTTAAATTTTATCTTTTATTTATATACTACGCTACTCGACAACGGAGGTCCTCACTCCGTTGTCAACAGAGATAGAGAGAAAGAAACATATAAATATTACCTAATCTAAAAATGCTATCGAAAAAACAATAAAACAACTACATAGTCAAGATAGACGCAGATAGTGGTTGGGTGATCGGAATTCGAGTCAAGAGACCCGAGTTCAATCCCCAGGTGGCAGGCTCATACCAATGTGTTCATACAACTTATGTTCGATTTATGTACGCAATGTGTATACATTATACGGCTTTAAAAAAAGACGGCGACAGGGTCACCGTCTGTCACGATGTCCCAAAAAAATATCTTCGGTGAAAAGCACTAAATTGCCTGGAACTCTGTCTGCCCCAGTATTTGGAAATGCGTGAAGATATGTTTTTAAGAAAATTCCAAACATTTGTTTGCCAAGGTTAAAAACAAATGGGTGTTCTATGTAAATGCATTTACAAATATATGGTGTTAGCCCATCAGTATGCCTAGTTCACGAAGAGCTTTTTTGGAGTAAACAACGAAAAAGTAATCACTTCAAAAATTACATCTTTACTCCACGGATGAAATAGGAATACTGTCATGTGTAGAGGTAGCTCATTTGTTAATAATAAAAAAAATACATTATTGCCACTGGAAGTAATAAACAGTGAAATTCAGTTTTTAAAAATAAAAACTACTTACATTAAAGCGTAAAACTAGCTGATGATAATTTTAAAGTAAATAATGGTCAGAATAAAATCAACAGCTCCCTTTTATTTTGTTTTAGATTAATACGTAGTAATAAAAGATCAAAGAGAACTCAGTGATATTTTTATTAAGAGAAATATTGTGATTAATAGATAAAATTGTGTAAATCGTATAATTTACATTTCGTGTACACTGAAAAGTTTTTAATCATTTCAAGATGAAAGGGACTATATTATATTAAATCGTTGTTTTATATTTTGTAATAACTTATTGTAGTAATGCTTTAGATGGTGATTAATTTTTTTAATTAGCTTAATCATTAAATTATAGAGAAAAAATTTTAAAATATCATGAGACACACCTTTGACTCGGCACGGCCACGGTGCGGCAAAGGTGTGTCGCAGGTTCGAATCCCGCCCGTGTCAGTTGAAAATTTTAAAATGTTTTCTCTTTAATTTAATAGCCAATAAAGCCAAGTGGTTGGGTGGTCGGAATTTCGAGTCAAGAGACCCGAGTTCAATCCCCAGGTGAGGGCTCGTACCAATCGTTGGCTTGGACATAAAGACGGCGATGGGCTCACCATCTGTCACGTTGTGCCGAAAATATTTTCGGTGGAAGGTGGGTCAAAGGGACTTAATTGTCTAGACTAGACCTCTGTCTACCTCTGTATTGGGAGTTGCGTGAAGATATTTATTTATTTATTTAGTATCTAATTTAATAACAAAAACTTCAGCATAACTCATATTCTATAAAATCAATCTTTCATCTCAAGTAGGCGAGGATATTCCACTGGAACTTAACTCACAAAAACGGTGGGACATCCCGTTGGTTCAGAATGTGCAGAAATGCTTACTGAACAATTTTCACAGTGACAGACCGCGCCCGCTTTCTAGGTGTTTCGACAAAGGAAACCAGTTACTGGCTACATGCTTTACCATCAAGTAACCTTGGTACATTATTGGATAACGAAAGTTTACGAATAGCTGTAGGAATACGATTGGGAGCACCGATTTGTCAACCACATCATTGTCCTTGTGGCAGCGACGTCGACGAGTTAGGCCTCCACGGACTTTCATGCAAAAAAGTGCCGGCAGACTGTCTCGTCATGGTTCCTTGAATGAAATCATCCGAAGGGTTCTTGTTTCCATAAATATTCCCTCGGTTTTAGAGCCTTGTGGAATATTAAGGGAGGATGGTAAGAGACCCGACGGCTTGAATTTAGTCCCTTGGAAGAGAGGCAAAGCTCTTGTGTGGGACGCAACTTGCGTCGATACATTAGCGGCCTCTCATATCAAGAGTACTTCGATAAGGGCCGGGGCCGCATCAGAGGCAGCTGAATCGGGTAAATGGCGGAAATATGAGTCATTGAAAGGAGACTATATATTTGTTCCATTTGCCGTAGAGACAATCGGTCCGCAGATCGGTCCGTAGAGACATTGGGTAACCGCGCGATGCAGTTTCTAAAGGAATTGTCTCCGCGACTTATCTTTGCCGCTGGTGACACGAGGACTGGTTCTTTTCTCGCTCAACGGTTAAGTCTAGTCATTCAACGTGGAAATGCCAGTGTTCTTGGTACCATGCCACGAGGAAGGCTAGGGCTCTACAATTATAAAGGTTTTTAGTTAATAAGTATTGTAAATATTAACATAATTTTTCTGTAAATAATAATTGATTTAATCTACATATGTAAATATAAAAGATTTCATCGAAGGAGGCATCAATGCATGGTTGCGCATGTGTGCGAGTGTCTGGGCATTCAACGAAGAATAAAAATAACGTCGTTTATCGTCAAGAGCTTTGTTTAGTTCTTGTTCATATGTGTTTAAATAAGTTTTTAAACGGTGCCACTACTTTATTAGTGGCTAAAGAACTTATTTTACGTATTTATTTATTAATATTATTCATTCAAGTTACATTTTAATTATGATGATGAATACATAATTAATGAGTTGATAAAAATGTTGATTATGGATAGTAAAATAATTGATTAAAAATGGTATTTTTTGTATACATTCTTCGTAATATGCATATTAAGAGACATGTCCCATTGATAGATGGGTCTAACTCAGACACTCGTCTCGCCAGATTTAAACGCGTTGGCATTCGAGAAAATTCCTGGCGCTTGCCGACCCAAATTATTGTTTAACTGCGACAGATTAGTAAAGTCAACTTTTTTTTAAATTTTCCACGTTTAAACGCGTTGATAATTAGTTGCGGTTGTAGTAAATGAAAATTTAAAAACATGAAATTCTATTATGAATTGGACAATTATTATTTAAAAAATTGAGTAATTTTTTTATTGATTTTAAAGCATATGAGCTATGTTAAACTTTTTGTCATTAAATAAAAAAATATTATTTGATCTGACACGGGGGGATTTGAACCCGCGACCTATGGCGTATCGTTTGCGGGTTCGAATATCGCCCGTGTAAGTTAAAATTTTAAAGTTTTTGCTTTTTAATTTAATTATAAAAATTGAGTAAGTTTCAATTTAAAAAAGAGTTTTCTCATGTTTTTCGCTTACAATGCATTCTGTAATAGGTACAGGTTGTCACACATCTTAATTATGTAAAATTAATAATAAACAAAGAAATATATAATAGGGACAACATCACTTACATTGCTCTGATCCCAAAGTTAGTGGCCAAAGCACTTATTTTGTGCCACGTAACAATGAAGGTACCACGAACACCTAGAACCGAGAAAATATAGAAAAGCGGTTATTTACATTAACCCGTTCTCAGATCGTATCCGGAATTTCAGAGCTACCTTTACCTTGAAAATCGGCACTTACGCCTCTCGAATACGGTGATCGTCGAAACCAATATTTTCTACGTTGTTTAGACATATTGGTGGTTGATTCAGTATCCTAACCTGAACTCTTATCCTTTCCAATGTTATTTATGTCGGCGTAGCGTAGTCCACGTGAGGCAACTCGTTATTCGATCTGTCTTGAGCCATATCAGAAAACTGATGTAAATGGGTGGAAACGCAGTAAGTTCGATACAGGAAGATGACCGTTCACACTGCCGTCCGTTTCGTAAGTGAAGCCTCGAGAATATTATGAAGACACTACATATCAGAAGTCAAATGACATTGACAACACATAGTAGTCAAATCCGCTCTGTCACTTCCTGTATCGACCTCACTCAAGCGCACTACTTGACGTTTCCGAAGACTTTTAATGGATGGCGTTGTAACCAAAATTGTTGCCTTATCTTGATTCTGCGACATTTATAATAATGTGTGATTAAAAGTGCATTTAAAAGTATAACTCTGTTTCTTTTTATAGGATTGTATTGCGTTATTGCGTTAACAGTTTACCTTATGCATGGTAGACGTTATCTCCAGGTTATGAACGCCAGACCTGGTGGGTAGTAACCCTTTACCTGTACAGTCCCAGCACATCATACGCTACATTACCTAACATATAATCTGTGTCACTATGCCTCCAAACTCGTCATAAGATTAGCTATCAATACCATACAGACAGACTCACAACTTGTATGGCATAGCTATAGGCATAGTTTTTCTATTAAGAGTGGCCACACTCCTAATAGAAAGACTATGCATATAGCTATGCCATACAAGTTATTAACAAAATTAATAATTATATGGAAATAATTTGGAATGTAGTACTTATTAGAGACCTGAGTTCGATCCCCAGGTGGCAGGCTCGTACCAATGGGTTTTTCAAAAAACTTATGTACGAATTATATCGTTGGCTTGGGCATAAAGACGGTGACGGGCTCACCACCTGTCACATTGTCCCGAAAATATAACAGTAAGTGACATTTCTTACGGAGTTAAGGGTCGCGGGTTCGAATAGCGCTAGGGGCAAATATTTGTGTAATTAATATGAGTGTTTGTATTCGAGTGATGGATCTTTTTATGTATATGTGATTATTTATCCATGTAAGTATATATCTATGTAAGTATATTGTATTGTGCTAGAGGCTCACCACCTATCACGTTGTCCCAAATAGCCTTTGTTGAAATTTGGGTTGAAAAGATTTCATTGTCTGGACCTCTGTCTCCCTTACAGAGGGGAAAATTCGTGAAGATATAAAAAAAATATTAACACGAAAATATTCCAGAAGGTAAGTGAAGATGTCTCCTAGTTCAGCGTCGGAAAATTTTTTTGGCAAAAGATTTAATAAACTACTTCACGAGAATCGATGACATAACGGGAAGCATGCCCTAACACGCGTTATATTTATATCAGTCCAGTCTCGACGTGCTCTCGCGAATGTCCACCGTGTTTACAATTTTGTCAATTTCCGTCTACGCTGCGATTACCTATTATCACTGCATACATTGAACGCCGGCGCTAGAATACTTGGCATTAGTGCAACTGTTTCGTTTTTTCGACAACCGAACAAATGGCTACCGAAGGACAAACAAATTCACAAACATCGAAGAGATTGGCAAGGCCAAAGATAACTCTTCAAATTCCAGACGCATCCACAGCGGTGCCAGTGAGGAGTCCGCAGACCGCATCATCGATATACAGAGGAGTACCAAAATACTATGCTAAAGCGCCTCCCACACCAGGATCGCATATATCCGATCCACATGGGAACCCATATTACAATCCCTTTGTACACATGTACCATAATAAGGCATCTGAGTTTATGTTCAAACAATTCGAAGGCTTTAAAGACTTTACGATGAACACTGCAAAAAGCGGACTGAGTGCTGGTGAAAAATCAGCCTTTTGGTTTTATAACAAGTTAAAATTGCTCTCTAAAAGATGGTTCACGCATTTCTTTCTGACATTGTGTTTAGTGGTGTACACACTTATTGGAGCTGGCATTTTTTCGGCCCTTGAAGGTAAGTGAGTAGACATAATCTTCGGTTATATAAGTTTTATTCACGAGTTACTATAAAATTTTCGATTTATTATGAAATTATATCTAGTATAGTTTACACGTTTTAAAAATTTTTCAGTCTATTATCAAGCATTAGTAATTTATCCATAGAGTAAACATTAATATGAGAACACCAATGACAATTTTATTCACCTTGTGAACTTGTGTTGTCGGGTGAATCACCAGGCGATAACACGTAATGCAATAAAATATAAATAAAATGTTAATTAAAATTGATTAATACTGGGTCAGTACCTAACCTCTGTATACTCCTGTATTGGGAATATGCGTTAAGATAGGAAGTAAGATAAATTAATTAATTATACATACTGCAGTGGACTTTAACATGCAGTAATGCCTGTTAAAGTCCACTGCAGGAGATACGCCACTGGGAATCGCAGTACCGCAGTGTCCTTCACCGGTCTGTTAAATTTTTATATTGTTTTTATGTACTTCTTTATTATCTTTATACATTCCTTAGTCATCTCTTACGATACTCTTGAAGAAAAGGTGTGTTATATTCTTACGCCGTAAGAGCATGAATTTTGTATACAACGTGCGATAGGGTCACCATTTGTCACGTTCCAATAAGCTTGGATTAAAATTTGAAATCACTCAAAGAATTTCATTGTCTATACCTACGCCAGTTTGGAAAATTGCGTGAAGATGAGAAATAAAAATTACCCGATAATAGGGTGTTCTAGTCTGTTCAATCCTTTTAACTTACATTTTACCATAGTTTATTTACTACACCAAGATAGAGGTATTGTTGTAGTAATAAAAGTATTTAATGGTTTTCAGTGGTTTCATTTTCTACAACGCATCATAAAATTCTGTTATTTAGTATTAAATTCACTATATAGACTGCACATAGAATGGTACATGTTGCACCACCTAACACATTCCCGAAACTCATTCTCTTTGAGCTTTTGCTTGCCTAGAAGAGATTGTAAATAGAAATAATAATAATAGTTTCTGATAATAATAAAAAATTTAAAAAACTTTAGAAATTGTTATATTCTCAAGTATGGATAGTATAAAAATATCATATTTATTTATTATGTATGTATTTATTGTGCGTATTTGCGTGTATGTATAAAATACTATTGTATGCATGTAAGAAGTAATATTAATGTATATGTATGTGTATTGTATTTATTATCATTATATTATAATTTTGTTTTTTTCCCTTAAACCTTTAATTTTTTTAATTATGAGTTTTGCACCCATCACTAGATTCTCTACACAAACCAAAGGTAGACTGGTAGAGAATGCCTTTAGGTATTAAGTCCGCCGTTTTGTACATTTTTTATAATGTGTGCAAATAAAGCTTAAATAAATAAATAAGGCTGCCAAATTGTACTTGCTACCTATTTTCTTAATTTTTTCTCTAAGTTCCGTTTGTAAACGAGGCTTCCTTGTTGATTATTGAAACTAACGTATCTTTGATACATTCTCTTCACAGGATAAGAACCTAAGCTAGGTTCCTAATTTTTGTTCGCACAGAGAGCTTTACACTGATGTGCTAAAGATATAGATTATATATAAGTTATAAGGTATAGAGCTCGAGTGTCCTAATTACAAGTCCGATTACACAACCATCCTTGACTGTGCTTTATCATGTTACACTAGTTCACCCGACGGGTATTACCCTGCCAAAGTTTGATAAATTTCTTATAACATTATTTTAAAGTTAATGTGTACAAAATTGCATCATTTAAAAAATATAAATTTAAAGATATCTTAACACAATTCCCAGGGGTAGACAGAGGTCTAGTCTAGACAATGAAGTCCCTTCAACCCACCTTCCACCGAAGATATTTTCGGGACAACGTGACAGGTGGTGAGCCCGTCGCCATTTTATGACCAAGCCAACGATTTAATTCGTACATAAGTTTTTGTAAAACTCATTGGTATCCTGATGGTACCTTGCCACCTGGGGATCGAACTCTCGACTCGAAATTCCGAATCCACTCGGCTATCGTACATCATTTTAATTTTTTAAAAGTTCTTGGAATTTATGCAAGAAAGGAAATTAAATAAGAAAATAAAGGGAAAAACTTTAACATTTCTTTCAAACTATTAAATCAGTGGAGACTTTTCTAAATTTATGATTGATTCATACAAATTTTATTTATATCATAAACTAGTGATCGATGAACTCACTTCACTTCTTGCAACCGGCGCTAAGCTTATACAGTGATCTTCTAATGCCAATCTTGGCAGATTTAAAAAATATCCATGGATTATTTTGAGAGAAAACTCACTCAAGTGAGTAGCGGCGCCTGCGTCATACAATGCTCTACATTACTCCCCGGCAATGTTATCATAGATGATGATGATATCACCCGTGTGAATTATTCTTATGAGACTCCTCTATACACTAGCACAGGCACTAACACGAGCCACATCCTGTGGTTTACAACACCAGTTTGATTTCGTCGTTATACTTTAAAGTCGCTGTTTCTTATACTTTAAGAGTTTCATTCTCGTGACAGAGGCCGGTACTTATCGGTTAATTAACATGCTAATTAAACGCCACGATCGGAACCATCGGATTGCCCAGCATCTCCCATTAGTGCTCCACAGCAGCAGTCATTGACACATTGTTCTTCACCAACCTGCGAGCATTCGCTCGTGCAAGTTTCTTTAGATGAAGCTGTATAGACCTCCGGGCCTAGCCATAAAAATAAATAAGTGACTAGTCTCCAAATTAGAGTTCATCTGATGCCTAAATCTTGCTGCATTTTTTTTGCAGCTGCTTAAGTCACAATACCCTATTAGTTGGGTGATCGGAATTCGAGTCAAGAAACCCGAGTTCAATCCAGTCCATTCAGGTATGGTTTATGTGTACGGTTTATATCGTTGGCTTGGTCATAAAGACAGCGATTGGTTCATCACCAGTCACGTTGCCCAAAAAAGGTCGAAAGGAGTCATTGTATATAAGTTACGAATAGAAAAAAAAAATAAACTTAAATTTTACTAAACTAATTACTCACTTCTAATTTGGGTGTTTGACTCTCATAAATTCTGTATGTATATATATTGAAATAGTTAAAACATTTTGCAGTGATCATATAGAAGCTGGTAACCGTTAACCTATTTAATATTCAAACTATTTTGAATATATAAAAAAGATTATAACTTTTTCGTTCCATAACACTGACAGCTATAACCGTATATATTGGAAAATACAGATTGGGCGAAGTACCCTTTATTGCTATTTTACGCCTTAGTCAAACAAATATTTACTGAGGGCGGGTCACTAAATCGGCTTAGATCGAGTCGAATGAAAGGAAAACAAAACATTTTATAAAATACCACCGGAAAACGAAGTATTAACTTTGTTAACAGATGCAATATTAAATAATATACAAATGTAAACCGAACTTATATTTAATGCAAGTAAAGCCATGTATTAGATTATAATACATATACATAATCGTATTATGTATATTGAAACCATACATTTATTTTATATAAGCTACCAAATTATTGTGCACTGTTTAGCAACAACTTCTTTCGTATATTCATTTCATTTCATTTTTCGGAGTTAAAGCTTAGGTCTCTGGATCTTAATATTCTTCTGGAATATTGCAAATCAAAGCCCGTTTAGAAAAATCATGCTTCAAAACTCTCCGCAACTGTGATTTTTTTTAAGAATATTGTATGTTATTTCAATCGATCCTTTTAAGCTTTAGTCAAAACTCGAACATCGTTCTGTCCTTGAGGAGTGATATTAATAGGAATTTTTGTCTTAGCGTCTACAACCCAAAAAACTTAGCATTGATGAGAGAGTTTCTTGAATAATGGACCGTCAGAATTAATAATAAATATATTAGTCAGGATTATGTACTTATAATCACAGTGTTCACACTAGGTAAAATACGTACAAAATACTGTAATTATGAAATTAAATGAAAATTTCTTTCTAAGGGTGAATGTTAAAAAACAGTTAACAGTTCACCTGATTGCTAGTGGCTTCTGCTGCTCACACCAGCATAACCATTCAGAAGAGGAAGGTAACGATTAACGCATGCATGTGTGCATTTGCACCCCTGAGGATTAAGATGGAATATCTCCCTGTTTGGTGTAAGCTTCAAACCGGAACTCGACTGTTGTTATAGTATTACTTAGCGGCAGAGTAATTCTGACCCAGGCGACTAGGTAGAGGTGGAGTCTACCACATAGGAAAACATATTGACGATATCTTCACGCCATACCCAGTACTAAGCTACACAGACGTCGTGCTCAATTAAGTCAATTAAGTCAATTGAGTCCTTTCGATTCACTTTTCAACGAAGACTTTTATTTGAACGTGATAGGTGGTGAGCCTGCCGCCATCTTTATGTTCATGCCAACAATATAAATGGTACATTATTTCAGAAACAATCCTTTCATACGGGCCTACCAGCTAAGGATCGAATTCTGGTCACTTGACTCGAATTCCGATCACCCAACCACACGGCTATCGTGACAAGCATTAACATCTTGACGAAATTTGTGAAATGGATATTTCAAAAACATATGTACGTACATGGTCCGCAAACCGCAAGGAGAGGATATTCAAATGATTTTATTTCGAAATTAGTCACCTTCTGAATTCACTGAAGCGTGTTTACGTTTAGGAGACATGTCACATATTACTCGGAAAAGATTCGTTAAGCGTTTATTATTAAAATTTCATCATAACTGATCCTAAATTCTAGTGACGTGTTATCGTCTACACCGCTCGGAAAATTACGTCTTCAAAATGAATGCTTTATATTAGGTAAACATGTTAATTTATAGGAAAACTAATTAATTTTGACATTAATGATATTGTGTCATGTCAATTTTTCTTTTATGTTTAACACATAAAATCCTGTTATATAGTAAGTAAAGACTGCCACAAATAAATTAAATTAATATCATCACGCCTAGTCCCTGCCGAGGTAGCTAGAGAGAACAGATAGTGACACGATCCTTACATACCTTTTTTTCTTCTTTTAAACTCGTTATTTTCTCATACTCGCGCGACTAACTTCGAGCTATTTGCTCGCATGGTCTTCGAAAGTTAGTCTCGGCCTACTTCAAGCACGTTGAAAGTTAACTTTCGCTCAATGTGACCAAATCATCGAATTCACTCTCATCTAATTTAGTGATAAGATATATTTAGGATTTATACAATTATAATGTGAAACTTTCGCGCCTATGCGATTGAAACGGTTTGGATAAAGATTGGTAAACATACCAACATTCAAAACATTTGTGAGGAGACCTGCTCGTTTGGGCAATAATAAATTAATATTATTTCGTGGACATTAAAAACGGCTAAACTCACGTTATAATAATCGGTGTACGCGTCCCGCCTCGCCAGTGCGAACTCATTCCTCTCACCCTGATGAAGGACCTCCGATAGGTCCAAAACTAGTCGGTACCTACACCGATTATTATAACGTGAATTTAGCCGTTTTTAAATATTTCATTGATAATGTAACAAGTGAAATGTTTAAAAGAAGTTATCTAGGCCATTAGACAATTATCTAGGTAGGTGTCAGAACATCAACCCATATTGAGTAATGCGTGAAGATGTTAAATAACAGAAAAGTATGAAACATCATGTAAAATACACTTTTAGAGGTAACTTACTTTGAATCTTTTATGGCGTCATATTTTAATAAAGTCGTTTGCTGCTATTGCTGCTAAATTAAATATTTTTATACATCGTGGCTTTGTAAAAACTTTAATGTATAAATTCTTAAATGAAATTTTCATTCGCCACATAATACCGAATATTATAAAAATATTCGGTATTCACATTTTAATTTAGAAATATGACGTCGTTGTATCCTCATGACTCATGGGATCATTTAGTATGTTTGTGGCCGTATCATTTATTTATATCAAATTATTATGTATCGAAAAATAATATAGAGAATATTAGATAAATTTTCGTTTGTCGATAGTTATGTTTTAAATCTTCCGCTATTTCGTAATGAGGTTCCTCTAACGGATTAAAAATTGGCGAAAGAAACATCGTTGGTATTCACTTTAGTGGTCAATTTTATTTTTATAATACAGTATTACGTTGACACGATAGCCGAGTTGTTAGTATCTCTGCTTTTGAAGCCATGGGTGATGAATACGATTCTTTGTACCTGAGTCATGATGTTTATATTTAAATATGAATATTTATTTAAGTATATTTAGCCAAGTAGTTGGGTGGTAGGAATTTCGAGGCAAGAGACCTGAGTTCGATCCCCAGGTGGCAGGCTTGTAACAATGGGTTTTGCAAAAACCTATGTACGAATTATATAGTCCAAGCCGGACATTAAGACGAAGACAGGCTTACCACCTGTCACGTTGTCCCTAAAATATCTTCGGTGGAAGGTGGGTCGAAGAGACTTAATTGTCTAGACTAGACCTCGTCTACCCCTGTATTGGAAATTGAGTGAAGATTTTTTTTATGTATGTGATAATATAGTTTAGCTTGGATACTAAGAGAGCGATAGGTTCAACATCTGTGGCATTGTTCAAAATAAGTTTCATTAAAAGGATTTTGAAAAACCCATTGGTACGAGCCCACCACGATTCCGATCAACCAACCACTCGGCAGTCGTGACGATTGTGATTATTTATATACATATATTTTTATTACTTTAGGTGATTTCCAAAAACCAGTGAAATACTCAATTAGAATAGAAATGGAAAGACAAACATGAAATGAAAAAATATCTAATCATATCCTCACGATATTAATGATTATATTACAGTAATCTCGGTGATCGAATTAAGGCAAATTTAAGTGATTTTATCCGAAAAAAATCACATGATATTCTTTGATTTTGTCTGAATAAATAAAGAAGAAAATTTAATATATTTTTATAACCGCACCGATTCTTGGAATAAGCCCTATACCGTCGTCTTTATTTAAAAATAGAACTCTCCAAGGACAAAAAAAATTCTCTGAATGTTTGAGGTTTTATTAATATCGTCGGTAGGTTTGAATCTCACTTGGTCTGTCTTACTCATAATAACAAACATAGTTTTCTAAAAAGTATTGCCACGTGTTAAAGGCGGAAGAGTATACGAGCTCGTTACTTTCCGTGGGTGTCGTAAGAGGTGACTAAAAGTGTGACGGAGACATTTACCCAGCGTGCCGAATAGTGCAAACTCTCCCTTACGGGAGAGGCCTACACTCTACAGTTCATACTCTTACACGCTGTTACGTATGTATGTATGTTATAAAACGTGAGCTGAACCATACATATGTAGATACACAACAATATACCTAAAGTATACTGCTAGCTGCTAAATGAAATATTTAAGCCCAGAATGTTAAAATTACAAAGAGGGACTAAGATTACATTGAATATTTTTTTGGAGGAAATATAGTTGTTCGCTGGAAAAGAGAATTTCAACGACTTTATTACTACAAGTCATGATAGCCGACTGGTCGAAATTCGACCACCCTAGTCGTTTCAACAATATAATTCGTTATGTACGAGTTATATGGTTGGCTTGGTTATTGAGACGGCGAAAGGCTCACCACCTGTCACGTTATCCCAAAAATATCTTGGTTGGAAGGTGGGTCGAAACGATTTAATTGTCTAGACCTCTGCCTGCCCCTGCATTAGGAATGGCGTGAAGATATTTATTTTACTGTATTACCTGCCTCTATCATTGGACACTGTTTATAACAATTTGTGTATTTTTTCAGACATGCCTATTTCATCTCGTACATAAGAAGCGGATTTTTTTGTTATTTTCTGTCCTCTAACGACATTAAGACAGGATAATAATTATTAATTGAAGATGAAGTACATCAGTGCTTTAGAAAGCACTGATGTACTTCGTTTATGCATACCTAAAACCAAAAAGCTTTTATATTATATAGGACGTAATTGGTACAGTAAAAACTAAGAATTATTATTATTACATTAGGTATAATGTAATAATATAAAATAATATATATAATATAATAATATAAAATAATAATAAATGTAAAGTGCAGCAATGGTAATTGGGAATCGATCTGCTTATTTTTCTTTAAGTCCACTGCACACCCTCCTTATTTTATTCCGGATTCAAACATCAAATATCAATTTAAAATAAAATCTTACAACTTATTTCAAATTGTTCACTGTTACTTAAAGGATAAAGAATACCTGGCACATTATAACATTAACCTTGAATAAAGCTGATCGCAGAAAACATGTTTTATCCATTTAACGTGAGGGCGATACCGTTGTAAGAAACGTGCCCTCTGTACCCTCCCCTTTTATGAGAAGATTTTCTATTTAATTACAGTAAAATCAAAGCTTTATTACATTTTTTATTATTCGGTATAGAAATGAGTGCAATACCTTTTTGGAAACCTTATGAAGTTGCTCTCTCTGTCCTCTGTAAAAAAAACTTGACTTAACAGAAACGTAAAAAGAAGTCTTCTGCTTGTATAGTGTAGAAAATTTGTCAGCTTAGAAGTAAGATGTAATGTCTCATTGCTGTAGTTACAATGTTTCTTTACACCTTAGTAAAAAGTTACAATAGCCGAGTGGTTGGGTGATCGCGTTTCAGTCAAGAGACCTGAGTTCGATCGCCAGGTGGCAGTCTTGTCCCAATGGTTTTTTTCTCAAAAACTTAAGTACGAGTTATATCGTTGGCCTGGACTTAAGTCAGCGACGGGCTTATCACCGGTTCACGTTGTCCCAAATGTCTTCGATGGAAGGTGGGTCGAAAGGCCTTAATTGTCTAGACCTTTCTTACCCGTATTTATTGGGAACTGCGCGAAGGCATATTTTTTCTGTTCCTTTAAAATCGAAACACAACAGTAGTTACACTTTTACCGGTAGAAATTAGTTAAGCTGTAGTAGTAACTACACGACTGTAGTACCGAGGACTCCTAGGAAGAGAAGGTATCTATCCACATTTACAATTAATGACTTAGATATATATTTATAACTAAAATATGTATGCTACCTTGTGGGAATTGGGACTCTCTCCTCAGAAATTGACGACTGCCATGGCTATCGACTGATAAATGGCAATGTGCGAAGTGTCTGGGAATGTGGACGTCGCTCCGCATGCCGCTTCTGGTGATCATGGCCATCCCTACAAACGTAAAATAGTCGACGGATTGTCTTAAAATTTTCACACAACTATACAAGAACGCTTTTACTTATCGCGAAGTTTCCACGAGAACGGAAAATTACCAGCAGGGTATAGCAAAGTAGATTTAAATTAAATCATTATGTTTTCTCGGTGAATCCATGTTCACTAGAACATTTTCATTCCGTTCCCTAATTAATAACTGACTGAGCCACAGCGAAGAGTGAACATCAAGTCTTATATATATAAATAAATTTATACAATGGAGTCTCAGAAACTAATCTAACTTCTGCTTCTATTTTGTACAGACACAGTGTTTTATTTTCAAAGTTTACTTAGAGAGGTGTCATCACTAAGAAAATTTGTAACATATGAAAAAAAATTACATTTATTATAGGATCAGTTGTGGTATCGGATTAAGTATATGCCATCCTCTTTCTTCTCGTGGGTATCGTAAGAGTCGACTAAAGAAAAGCCTTAACAATGTCACTAGATATCGAGACTTGGCGGAATAACAACACAAAAATACCAGACCAAAATAAGTAAGCAATGTAAAATAAAAAAGGTGAAGCCTATGTGCAACAGTGGACTATTAATCGGCAGTTGCGTAAATAGGTACGTATCTATAATAGCGTCATCTATTAACACCAAGCGAAGCTTTCTCAATAGTGACCAGTTTTAAGTACCGTAGAAATTGAAGAAAATAATAATGTCAGGCGTTTCGTGAAATATGGAGGACAGTATCGACTACGCAACGCCCACGTCTCTAAAAATAATTTGAACGTCTTTTAACGTTAGATAAATTAATTGTAGAAAGTTTCCAGACATATTACATTAATTGATTTGTGTTTTACTTTGTCGAACATCCATACTTCATAACAAATAATAGTATTAATATGAATGTTGAATGTTACTCGGTATGTTTTTAAGCGTTTATGTGTAAGCCTGCTTGTCATAATAGGATTGGATTACAGTGACACGTTAAATTATTGCCCGGCCTTGTCTTATGTTTTAAAGCGCTATATTAAGGACAGCAACAAAGATGCGATTTAATACTTCAAAACAACTTAACAATATGTTATATAGGTAGTATATGGAATATAACATAAACATTTATTTTCCGATAACAATAATAATAATATAACTAATAGATAGCCTTTAACAATATGAAATGCCCAATTCGTCAAGGTCAGTGACTCTCTTCAATATTAGTAATGCGAGCTTGATACATCTCATGAGCTATTCACCTTGTATCAAATATACCTTCAAACTTATGAGTGTTTTCTTCTGAACGCCGGTTTTGAATACTAGCTGTTTCCTGCAGCTTCTTTCCGCGTGTATTCTTTTTTAATCATTTAATTACATTTTCCGAATAAAAAGCATTTTATGTCCTTCCCCAGAGATCAAGCTGCCTCTATACCAAATTTCATACAGCCTCCATCCATCACAAAATAGGATGTAGAGCTGCACTTGTTCTCTTTTTATAACACTTACATGTGTTGTGAAGGGGCAAATAAACGAAATATTATTACAACTCTAGATATTTTTTTAAATGATATCTTCATTTTGAGTTCAAATAAGTACCTCAGAAATAGCAAAGTTCAATGAACAGTGGATCAAAATTGAGAAGACAGGTGATAGAGCGGTGGAGGTTCAATTCCAATGGAATGATCAAATTCACCTGCTAAGCATTGCGATTATTGCAAACCCTGCAGATTTTTTTTAAATTTTTATGTGATTTAAATGATTTTTACACGTATGGATTCAAGATAATGAATACTAAATTCATAGTACGAGTATAATCTTTTTTATTTGTTAATTTGACTTTGTTGGAAGCTCCCAATTTATTTAAAACATTTTAAAACAAAATTCTCACATAACTATTCTTGTATTGTGGTTTAATTATATTCTGAAAATAGCCGTCATCATTGAAATTAAAAAATTATTTGTGCTTTGTTTTTTTCTTCTTAAAATAAGGTGAAAAGTTTGCCTGCAACCAACTTCATATGAAGTAGGTTATCGATGCGCTATCACCCACGAGGTCCAGTTTTATAAAATTAATTAAATAAAACACAAAAAAGGAATAAGATAAATCTTACTTCAGCGTTAAGTAAAAAATTTAATCATCGCCGATTTTCGGTAAAATTCTATGTTTTAATTCCCATCGTAATTTGGCTTTATCGAAAAAGTTTTAATGTCAGGAAGTTGAACCTCTTAACTCTACCAAGTTTGATAATTCGCTGCGTTAACAGCTCTCACAAGTTTGCGACGGAGTAACGCTATCATTAACTAACATTTAATGTTAAAATGTACTTTGTAATGTTTCAATAAAGGCAACTTCGGAATTTATGAACATTCTTCATCAAGAGATGTTTTATTGAATAGGGTGTAAGACTAAATTAATAAAACTTTCGCGAGACATTATTATCAAAATAATTTGAAAAACTCACTTCAATCGGTGTAGACACCGGCTAATTTTTATTCTACGCTCGAAAGTAGTCGGTACATTTTGAGATTGGACGTAGTTTAGTGTTTATCAATTTTTTTTATGAAAAAGTAATTTAATGTAATCTGAATTATAAAAAAAAGAAATAGTATTTGAATTCAAATAAGAACAAATTTGAATAAAGTCAAGGGACGACAATTTAAAATTACGTCACGTACACATTAATATTAAAAATCAATGTTAATTTAAATTGTGCGCTGCACAATATTGGAAACAATGTTTATTATTTAACATTGGCTTCAAACAATGGTGTATTTTGCGAACCCGAGAACAAGCTTAAAATGTATAGTTATGTTTAGAGTATCAAAAATTTACAATACATTTTAGGTCCCTAATTCTTCAGTAATCACTAACTTACCTTCTCGCAGTCTCTGACGAGGTAATCAGGGGGAACAGATCGTCAAGTATCCTGATGAGATCCTTACTCTTTGGCTTCTTTCAAATTTATCATTCATACACACTCGTCTAGGTATCCTAGTAGTCTTAATTAATCACAAAATCTTTAAAAGCACTTGATTCTAAAAATGAATTTTGACAGAATAATCTATCTTCTTATTTGTAGGATACGGCATATATAAAATGACATACTCCTCTATCTCTATCATCCTGCAAAGGAGTGTTTATCGTAATAATTATACTTACATGATGATAATTGTAAAGTTACTTTTGATGTTGGGCCCTAGATGCCGCTATGACGTCGTTTAGCTGTTATGTAATTCATTTGTAAAGCACTTGAGATATTGTAAATGTTGCTTTTTGCTCGTCTAGTAATAAAATAAAGTGTGGCGGATTAACCAGTCTTTCTTACTCGCATACCTAGTGGCATTTAGTGCTGTACAAAGGGGCGGTGAAACCATGGTTTGAACTATGCCATTAGTACACCTAGAGGAAAGAAAATTTTTATCCAGTATGAATAATTTTCACGCATTTCCCAATACAGGGATAGCAAGAGATCTACACAGGTTAGTCCTTTCGACCTACATTTCACCGGAACTTATTATGGGACAACGTGTAACATGGTGAGCATTTCGCCATTTTTATGTGTAAGGCAACAATATATATATATACATATATATATATATACATATATATATATACATATATATATATACATATATATATATATGTATATATATATATATGTATATATATATATGTATATATATATATATGTATATATATATATATACATATATATATATACATATATATATATATACATATATATATATACATATATATATATATATACATATATATATATATGTATATATATATATGTATATATATATATTGGATTGAAATAATTAGTTATCCGAAAACATTGAAATCATGTTTCCGATTTTATATATATTTTATATACATAAGCCTTCTTAAGTCGATGATGTTTGATTATAAAAAGATAATATTTGGAGAGAAATTGATAAAGAGAATTTAAAACAAGCGTCATACCTGAAAATATATTTTTCCTTATGGTCTTAAATTAATAAGTAATAATAGTTTTCTTTAAAAAATATGTTTATAGAAATTTTAATAAAAAATATAACAAAACAAGATTTTAAAAAATTTGTAACAAGGAATACCATTGACTGCGGAGAGTAAGGTTTATCCATTTAGCTAAAGAGCGAAGTGATTTATATCATGTAATCGTCTTATCGAAAGAAGAAAATATTTAAGACATCAAAGCTATCGAATATCGCCGTTTTACGTTGGAATTTATCTTAACAATTTTTTCGTGGATATAAATATTATTGTTTTTTATATTTGATTTTAATATAAAAGAATGAAATTATTTCGAATGATCCGATAACAGATTTGGTAGAGACTCTCCTTTCGAAGTTTGCGGTATTATTTTTCCGTAGTCGCCTCTTACGAAAACCACGGGAGGAGAGAGGGAGGTATGCCCTTAAGACGTAATCATTCATCAATAGACATGGTTATCTCATGCCATTTTCAAGGTTTTTGTCTAGTTGGCTCTCAAAACTTCCGCATAAAAAATGACGGTGGTATATTTTTAGGCCACAGTATGACCTGCCAGCAACGTCTAAAGTCCGATTGCCAATTACTTTTTTTTTATGAAAAAAGTTAATTATGCCTTGCATTGGATGATTATTTTAAAGCAATTCTTTTGAAGTAAAATTTTTAAAAATAATTTTTTTTTTGCGTAACTTGGTTCATCCGCGATTATTAAAAAAATATGAATAAAGATATCTTCACGCAATTCCCAATATAGGCATAAACAGAGGTCTAGTCTAGACAATTAAGACCCTTTGAGCCACCTCCCAACGAAGATATTTTCGGGACAACGTGACGTGGTGGTGAGCCCGTCGCCATCTTTATATCAAATCCAGCGATATAATTAGTTCATAAGTATTTTTCAATAACCCATTGGCCTGCCACTTGAGGAGCGAACTCGAATCCCCATCACCCAACTATTCGTTTATCGTGACTATATTAAATAAATATTTATATTTAATTGCGTAACTTGGTTCGTCTGCGATTATTAGGACCAACAATTTTTTTCTGAATAAAAAATTACTAGTTAAAGAAAGCGTAAGCTATAGTACGAAACATAATGTCACAGGTTGAGAACGCCACTCGGTATTTGTCGTGAAAAAATTCAAACGCAAGTATTCTATTGCAAATAAATATTACACTTTATCATTGCAATAACTAAATTATAAAAACTTATTTAACATTTATTTATTTATATCATTTATCTTTGAATCACTCGTACTTTTACATGATTGATATTTATAAAATGTCAGCGTCAACTTTACCGAAATTTAAAAATAAACACATTTTTAAACTAGCTGTTTATTTAGGTCGCGATCATACAATAATAATATGTTTGGAAATGAGGTTTGTACTCTTCTTATAGAAGCAAACAGGTATCTTCTAGACCTCGATTTCGTATTCCATTAACAAAACTATTTGGAGTATTCTTGATGTTGGATCCACTGTGTTTTTACACTTGATGTTGATAATATACATATATTCACAATAGACAAACAATCAGAAATACGTATGAACATCCAAGCAAATCAAGTATCATATACTTGATTAATGAGTATATGTATATGAACTATTTACATATATGTATATGAATGGTATATGAAAAATATCCATCATACAAAAGTGCAGAAAACATACGCGAGGCAATTATAAAATTCTATTCGAATAGGCAATGTGTAAAAAAATCTTTCTGGAATAAACAATATTCAACAGTTCAAAAATTTATTGAAGATGGAGAATCAAATTATATCATAAACTAAGCATTTATTTTCACGAGAATATCTTGGGCGTAGTGACAAACAATATTATATACGAATTTATTTTTTCTCTAAATACGTTATACACTTTTCCTCTGACTCACAGGAAAGAGCGTCATAAAAATCAAAGTTTATTAATATAAGCATGAAAAGAACGACTGTCGCGTATTACATTTTATTGATATGGACTGCGTACTCCAGATTTAAAATACCCTTTTACCGAAGCCCGTGGAAAGCTTTTCCGAAACAATTTACTATAATTCAAATTTTTATCACTGTCACAATAGTTTTCGTAACTAAAGCTGAATCTGAGTGTTTCCTTCGTATTTGTAGAGTACAAAATAGGTTTATTGGAACGTAATACTACTATCCTGTTCCTTCTATGAAACATACGCAGAAACAAGTATCTTAAATTTTATTTTAGGTTAACTGAAATTGTCAACGGTACTGGAAAAGTAACCGTTAACTTAAAAGGAAGCTTTTGTTTATTTTGTTTATTACGAGCATAATCGCATAAAAACGGTTTTGTTCTTTCGGTGTGTTTAACACTATTTTATTACCTTGGTATGTATGTATTTGTTTGTATAACGGAACCTTTGAATGTAATTTAGACTCCCTTTGAAACGTCGGATTGAATTAAAAAAATAATGGAAGAACCGATGAATATGCAATTAATTATTAATTAATAGTTTAAAAAATAATACGCTTTATAGGTAGCTGGACTAAAATATGGAAAATAAATAATCGTTTCAAAAGTTTTAAAAAATAAATAGTAGTACTAGAAATAAAAAAAGAAATATATTTTTTTTTTCAAATCAAAATTGCGTGATTAAGGAAAAAACCGAAAAAAAGGCGCGAGGTGCTAGAGGTCAATTGTTATAAATATTTTATTGACAAATAATATTGCTATAAGGGATCGAGGATATATCGATCCCTTTGTGTATGATTTTATCGACTACCCCTGTATTATATACCAATATTAAGTCTAGATAATTTAGTTTTTTTTCAGTAGTACCTTAGTTCGTAGTAACAGGTGGAGACATCGCGGGGGGCATTTTAATTGTTTATTTCTTCTTCTTTTAAATTTAATTCGGGTGCATATAGGGAAAAAGCATGAGACTAATGATTGATTCTGCAATGCCTTTAACTAGTTAAGTAGAATGTATTTTTATAAAGTAGATTGGTTATACTTTATTCTAAGATTTATTTAAACTATTGATACATAGATACATACTTAGATAAGATACACGTCACATACATTGATCAGATCCCAACGTAAGCGTTTAAGCACTTGTAGTATGGAATCAGAAAAAATGAAGGTACCACAAACAACCAGACCCGGAAAATGAAAATGTAGAAAAATTGTTTTCCGATCCGAACGGGAATCAAACCCTCTGAGATGGCGACGCAATGAAAACCGGTGCCTACGCCACTCATCCACGGCGGTCGTCTAATTACTCTGGAAACACTTAAGAAAAGCAAAGATAAAGTCGTGTGCAAAAGTTAGTTTACTTATATACAAAAGTATACTACTTATATTTGTATAATAGTCAGTGTTCTTTAAAATACAAAAATTAGTCAAGCTACTAGGGAGCTTTTCGAAACAATTCTGTTTGACGTTAATTTTCATTAGCGTCGACAGCGGTGACGGTTTTCCATTTATTTAAGATTTTCTGCCGAGGATCTTTTTAATTGACTGAAGATGCGATTTCATTTTACTCTTACGTTATATGACATACAATTCTAGGGCCTTTCGTTTGTAATGAATAAAAAATGTACCACCATTTATTTATGTGAGTATCTTAAGAAGTGACTATGCCAAAGCCTTTAAAATGCAATTGGCTACCGGAAGATGACAGGATGAGCATCTTGAACAATACCAAAATTAAAAAAATAATCTTCACGCCATCCCTATTACAAGGGTAGACAGAGGTCTAGTCTAGACAATTAAGTCCCTTCCTACCTTCCACTGAGCAACCTTCCACTGAAGATGTTTTTGAGACAACGTGACAGGTGGTGAGCCAGTCGCCGTCTTTATGTCCAAGCCAACGTTATGAATCGTAGATAGGTTTTGAATAAAACCCATTGGTACGAGCCTGTCACCTAGGGATCAAACTCGGTTCGCTCCACCGCTCGACTTTTTAAGAAGAGTATTAAAAAAACCTTTTGACATTTAAAAAAGGTCAAGATTGCCAACATTCTGCTTTTTAACTTTGCTTTACAACTTTAAAATAGTTTCTTAGTTTCAAGTTAAATAACAACAGAAAGCTAACATACCTTCCGTTTGTTCGAACTTTTGCATTGTAAGGGTTAAATATTAATTAACGCGAATTTCCCTTAAACTTTCCATGTTTGAATTGGAAGCTTTGTAATTGGCTTTTATCAGGAAAATCGCGATGTCAAAGCTTTTTCGTTTAAGTTGTTACAACTTGTGTGGTTAAAAGCTTCAAGTACTAGATTTCTTTTTTAATAAACGACACTCACATAATAAGTTATAAAGAGATTTCTTAAAGTGATAAATAAGTAAAACGTCGAAACTTTGCGTATTAGAGCATCCTAATCCAATTTTCTTCAATATACTGGAAATATTAAATTGAATACTAATATATTGTTGTTAACCACTTTAACTTAGCCATAACGTTGGTATCTAAAGACTTTGGGATAATACTCGCAAGCGGGCATGAACCTCCGACATCATGTTTCACAGTCCGAACTCTTATCTACGAGGCTATTGAGCATTAGGCTATGGAAGATTGTTTACTGTATATACAAATCAATTGGAAAAAAAATATAGCAAATATAATTTACCTAAATATAACAACATATACGTGTAGTACCTACCCGAAATTCCAGTTATATTACATCTTACTGTCCGAAAGAAACGTCACCTGAAATGCAACCATTGCATACACTTTGTAGAAAAATGTATTAATAAAGAATTTTGCGCAGATAGGTTTTTTCTGAGGCTAAAACTTTATTTTTTAAAATTAATTTTGTATCTTAAATATATTAAAATATTTAGAAATAAACACAGACTACGATTTAAAAACACTTTAAATATATAAATAAACTGCGTAGTCTAGAGTACGCAAATCAGCTCGTAATTAACTCTTAGCCTAGAAACTA
The DNA here is from genome assembly GCA_029286605.1 of Sericinus montela. Classification (NCBI taxonomy): domain Eukaryota; kingdom Metazoa; phylum Arthropoda; class Insecta; order Lepidoptera; family Papilionidae; genus Sericinus; species Sericinus montela. Next base: position 7,838,484 of record JAGSMR010000030.1, on the reverse strand, counting down.
AAAAAATAGCAAATATATAATAATAAGAATAAATATTTCTTTAGAATTTTAGAAATAAATGGTTTTTTCTTTAAAAAACCATTTATTTCTAAAATTTGCTAATGAAACCTAACAAAAAATATGAAAGTATTAAAATTTCACAATTCCCCAGTGTTTGTATAATGGTATTTTTAAAGAGGGTTTAAGAAATTTTAATACCTGCAGGTCGACCGCAGAGAACAAGATTAGTCCATTTAGCTTGAGGGCGAAACAATGCGCTGAAACGCAATTTATAATCTGTAACATTTTCCTTTTTATTTATTTTTTAAATTTTATCTACACTGTTAGAGAACGGTTGCTGGCTAAAAAGGCTTGAAATGTTGTCATTATTTTATAGAAATATATACAATTTTCTAGTACAATAAAAAACTCTTATGACAGTACTAGTAATCAATGCTAAATTCAGACATAATTAACTTTTGTTTAAGATTGACCTTTTTCTCAGAACTCATGTTTATATGTAGATAATATCTTATAAAAATATCTTATAATATTGTTATTAACAAGTAATAAAATGACTGCCGGACAGGATTGTTTATAGTGACCCTGTTTTCGAAGCTAAAGCTTGCGGGTTCGAATCCCGAAAGAGGAAAACATTTGTGTGATAAATAATATAAATGCTCGTTCTTGAATAATGAATTTATATATATATATATATATATATATATATATATATATATATATACATATATATATATATATATATATATATATATATATATATATATATATATATATATATATATATATATATATATATATATATATATATATATATATATGCTTATGCTTATGTTATAAAATTTGATGCGAACCTGGCTACAATAATACAGCTTCAGTGTTGGTAAATAACATTGTATTTCTATAGAAAGCAAGATAACGAAACAAGAAACAGAGAAAAAAAATAAAAAATGTATTCCTTTAATAGTGATTCCATAAATAGGTTACCATTTGTCAGGGTAGAAAGGGCTGCCAAGACCTCTGTTTACCCCAATATTGAGATAATGCGTGAAGATTTAAATAAAATAAATAGTAAATAATATACTTTGTACCTAATAGTAAGTAAATTAAAAAGTATCTTCACGCCATTCCCAACACAGAGGTAAACAGAGGTCTAGACAGTAAAATTCTATTATAAGGTTGGAGACTGAAACGACATTAGACCACATAACATGTTGTCTCTCTATTGGCAGCAATATGTTTTTGTTTTTCAATACCGTTCCAGTTTAGTAGTCGGCGACTTCAATGGAACACTTTTAATTAAAATAAGTCTTAGATTTTATCCTATTTATCAACCATTAGCTCTAACAATAAAATTTTTACCGTTCTCCATTCTAGAAAAATATCATTCTCGCTTTGAATAAAAGGCGTCGTTAAAGAACTCGTTTTCTATGGTTGAACGGCGATTTATAGTCGCGCTCCTTTGAAAACATTTTATGAAATAAACTGAAAGTAACATTAATTTAAAAGGCGATAATGTACCAGAGTAATGTTAATTTACCGACCAACTCCGTGGAAGAGTGGCGGACATACTGGTTTTCACTTTATCGTCCGCTCTGAAGTACGGTATGCGATTCCTGGACGGGTCTTATGTGGAAAACTACTTTTTCATCATTGGTTTGGGTTTGGGTGTTACATACGTTGTTTCCGATTCCATTCCAAGAGCTTTAGCAATTTTCTTTGGGTTCAAAGCAATTTGATATCCTTATCTATCTATACATTATTTATTTACATGTATACTTAGGTTAGGGATACTTAGGTTTCTTAAACTTGTAAAGAAAATTAATGAAAAGACATAAAAAAGACATTTTAAAACGAGAAGATCTATCAACAGACGATAGAATTAATGTAAATTCTGAAATTATGAAAACAGAGTAAACACTAATGAATCAAACTTTTATGTATAAATCATTAGTGTGCATTATAATAATGATGAAATAAATAAAGTAACATAGCTCTTGAATTAGTCAATGAGTTATAATGTTTCAAAATCAAAATTTGTTTTCGAATAATATCAGCGAATGTATTAAGAGTGTAACACACTGTGAAAATATGTGGACCGCATTATTACAACAATATTTTATAAAAGTTTATTCCCAGGCGAGCTATTCTTATCAAAATGAATCATCACGCTTTCACGCATGGTGTTTAAAATAGAAGGGAGTTTTAACATCATCGCAGACTATGATTTTAAAGCGATCGCTTTGTCCACTATAAACTAGAATTCAATAAATAGTTTCCGTTGTTCCTTGATTCATAATTGATTACTGCTTATCTTCGGAAAAAAAATAATAAATAAATATAAATATCTTCACGCAATTCCCAATACAGGGGTAGACAGAGGTCTAGTCTAGACAATTAAGTCCCTTCGACCCACCTTCCACCGAAGATATTTTCGGGACAACGTGACAGGTGGTGAGCCCGTCGCCGTCTTTATTTCCAAGCCCGCGATATAATTTGTACATAAGTTTTATTTTGAAAAACCCATTGGTACGAACCTTTCACCTGGTGATCGAACTCGGGTCTCTTGACTCGAAATTCCAACCACCCAACCACTCGGCTATCGTGACTTTTTTTCGGAAGAATAACGTGCTTGTAATTTATTCATAACTATTAATGTTGCAGTAATATAAAACTGTTAGCGCAACTATCTTCCTTACAAATTTTGTTATAAAATTAACATTTTCACACATTTTCCTCGTAATGTGACTATTAAGTTCTCATTACTATGTGTGTCATTCGGCTAACTGTAACAGAAGTATATTTGGGAAATGGCGTCACAGAATGGTGAGCCTCTTGTCGTCTTTGTGTCCACGTTAACATACGTACATACACATCCACACATATATATATATATATATATATATATATATATATATATATATATATATATATATATATATATATATATATATATATATATATATATATATATATATATATATATATATATATATATATATATATATATATATATATATATATATATATATAATAAAAAAGTCACGATAGCCGAGTGGTTGGGTGGTTGGAATTTCGAGTCAAGAGACCCGAGTTCGATCACCAGGTGAAAGGCTCGTACCAATGGGTTTTTCAAAAAAAAAACTTATGTACAAATTATATCGCGGGCTTGGAATTAAAGACGGCGACGGGCTCACCACCTGTCACATTATCCCGAAAATATCTTCGGTGGAAGGTGGGTCGAAGGGACTTAATTGTCTAGACTAGACCTCTGTCTACCCCTGTATTGGGAATTGCGTGAAGATATTTATATTTATTTATTATTTTTTTTCCGAAGATAAGCAGTAATCAATTATGAATCAAGGAACAACGGAAACTATTTATTGAATTCTAGTTTATAGTGGACAAAGCGATCGCTTTAAAATCATAGTCTGCGATGATGTTAAAACTCCTTTCTATTTTAAACACCATGCGTGAAAGCGTGATGATTCATTTTGATAAGAATAGCTCGCCTGGGAATAAACTTTTATAAAATATTGTTGTAATAATGCGGTCCACATATTTTCACAGTGTGTTACACTCTTAATACATTCGCTGATATTATTCGAAAACAAATTTTGATTTTGAAACATTATAACTCATTGACTAATTCAAGAGCTATGTTACTTTATTTATTTCATCATTATTATAATGCACACTAATGATTTATACATAAAAGTTTGATTCATTAGTGTTTACTCTGTTTTCATAATTTCAGAATTTACATTAATTCTATCGTCTGTTGATAGATCTTCTCGTTTTAAAATGTCTTTTTTTATGTCTTTTCATTAATTTTCTTTACAAGTTTAAGAAACCTAAGTATCCCTAACCTAAGTATACATGTAAATAAATAATGTATAGATAGATAAGGATATCAAATTGCTTTGAACCCAAAGTAAATTGCTAAAGCTCTTGGAATGGAATCGGAAACAACGTATGTAACACCCAAACCCAAACCAATGATGAAAAAGTAGTTTTCCACATAAGACCCGTCCAGGAATCGCATACAGTACTTCAGAGCGGACGATAAAGTGAAAACCAGTATGTCCGCCACTCTTCCACGGAGTTGGTCGGTAAATTAACATTACTCTGGTACATTATCGCCTTTTAAATTAATGTTACTTTCAGTTTATTTCATAAAATGTTTTCAAAGGAGCGCGACTATAAATCGCCGTTCAACCATAGAAAACGAGTTCTTTAACGACGCCTTTTATTCAAAGCGAGAATGATATTTTTCTAGAATGGAGAACGGTAAAAATTTTATTGTTAGAGCTAATGGTTGATAAATAGGATAAAATCTAAGACTTATTTTAATTAAAAGTGTTCCATTGAAGTCGCCGACTACTAAACTGGAACGGTATTGAAAACCAAAAACATATTGCTGCCAATAGAGAGACAACATGTTATGTGGTCTAATGTCGTTTCAGTCTCCAACCTTATAATAGAATTTTACTGTCTAGACCTCTGTTTACCTCTGTGTTGGGAATGGCGTGAAGATACTTTTTAATTTACTTACTATTAGGTACAAAGTATATTATTTACTATTTATTTTATTTAAATCTTCACGCATTATCTCAATATTGGGGTAAACAGAGGTCTTGGCAGCCCTTTCTACCCTGACAAATGGTAACCTATTTATGGAATCACTATTAAAGGAATACATTTTTTATTTTTTTTCTCTGTTTCTTGTTTCGTTATCTTGCTTTCTATAGAAATACAATGTTATTTACCAACACTGAAGCTGTATTATTGTAGCCAGGTTCGCATCAAATTTTATAACATAAGCATATTAAGAATGTATTTTAGATACGACAACGAACACTTTTACTACGCCAAATTTATGACTATTATAAATCAAGCTAAAATTAAACTGTACGAGTTTAATTGTGGTTAGCGTTGCCCAAAGGTGCAGCTTTCGCCATCGTCGCGTACCAAATGGCAGAATAGCGAATCGCATTACCAAAACTCCACTTCAAACGTGACTTCATTTTGTTAATAAAGGAAAGGAGTACGATGTTAGATTTTCCGATTGAAGTCGTGTGGGTAGATATAACATTTTGACCTTTCTGTCGCCGATATTCCTGTTTGAAAGTTATCGAGCCAGTACAATTGCAGAAATATAGCATTTACGAGTAATTATAATAAAAAGACATTTCATCACATACACTGCTCTGATCCCAAATTTAGTTGCTAAAGCAGCTCCTGTGTTATGAAATCGGAAAAAAACGACGGTACCACAAACACCTTTACAGAAGAAAATGTATGACCCGTCCGGGAATCGAATCCGAGACCTCAGAGACATCGAAGACCAACATCAACATTATCTACATCTAAGGTCAAGCAAAAGTTGGGAAATGCTGAAGGACCTACCACTTTCCAGTTTGTTGCAATCTCACTCTCAACAAGCTGCATTTTATTTAGTTATTAATATTAAATATTGTAAAACAATACTCGTACAGTGAAAGTTAATAAAAATACAAATATTTTATCATTGGAACATCTTGTAATGACTTTTTGATCATATTTATGTAAATAATAATGAAGCGTTCTTTGTTCGGAGTTTGTTTTTTGCCTTTTGAACAAAGGGCCCGAGGCTTACCCGAATGAGATCGATATCCTCCCGTTCTATCTGATCCAGATAATAGGAATATTTATTTTTATTTACGTTAACGGAATCGTATTTTGTTATTGAAAAAAAATATGATATAGCGCTGTACGAAAAAATACGCTTTTTTTTTATTAAGAAGCCGTGTAGTTACGTCGTAATAATAAGACTCCTTTCTTCCCTTTGTAAAAAGCCTTGAAAATTTAATTGTCTACCTACATGGCCGTATAACCATCTCGATATATGTCAGACCAAAATTCAGTAGGCCGGTGGGCGGGAGCGTAAACGGTGCGTGGTCTTGACCTGCGATCGCCAAGCAAGGCGATTATGGAAAATCTGCATAGGTACCTGCAGTGGACTTTAAGAGGCTGAATATAAAAAATAAAACATCTTCACGCAATTCCCAATACAGGGGTAGACAGAGGTCTAGTCTAGACAATTAACTCCCTTTGACCCACCTTCCAGCGAATACATTTTCGGGACAACGTGACAGGACGCCCTCTATGACGTTGACGTTGCGATAGCGAGGTGGTTGGATGGTCGGTATTCGAGTCAAGAGACCCGAATTCGATCCCCAGGTGGCAGGCTCGTACCAATGGGTTTTTCAAAAACTTATGTGAGGAATTATTTCGTTGGCTTGGACATAAAAGACGGCGACAGCTCACCACCTGTCACGTTGTCTCAAAGTATCTAAGGTCGGAAGGTGGGTCGAATGGACTTGTTGTCTGAACTAAACCCTCTATCTACCCTGGTTAGAATGGCGTGAAGATATTTTTGTTTATTTATATTCGATTCATGCTGTCTTATATTATTATGTACTAAAAGTTATCATAATTCCGACGATAGCGTAGTTGGTATTGACCATGCCTTCGAAGTCTGCTATACCATGAAGGGATGACGATTTGACTCACGTTAGGGGTAAACATTTGTGTGATTAATATGTAAGTTAAATAAAAATACAAATATTTTATCATTGGAACATCTTGTAATGACTTTTTGATCATATTTATGTAAATAATAATGAAGCGTTCTTTGTTCGAGTTTGTTTTTGCCTTTGAACAAAGGGCCTGAGGTTTACCCGAATGAGATCGATATCCTCCCGTTCTATCTGATCCAGATAATAGGAATATTTATTTTATTTACGTTAACGGAATCGTATTTTGTTATTGAAAAAATATGATATAGCGCTGTACGAAAAATACGCTTTTTTATTAAGAAGCCGTGTAGTTACGTCGTAATAATAAGACTCCTTTCTTCCCTTTGTAAAAAGCCTTGAAAATTTAATTGTCTACCTACATGGCCGTATAACCATCTCGATATATGTCAGACCAAAATTCAGTAGGCCGGTGGGCGGGAGCGTAAACGGTGCGTGGTCTTGACCTGCGATCGCCAAGCATGGGGATTATGGAAAATCTGCATAGGTACCTGCAGTGGACTTTAAGAGGCTGAATATAAAATAAAACATCTTCACGCAATTCCCAATACAGGGGTAGACAGAGGTCTAGTCTAGACAATTAACTCCCTTTGACCCACCTTCCAGCGAATACATTTTCGGGACAACGTGACAGGTCGTGAGCCAACGATATAAATCGTAGCGAAATATTTTGGAAAAACTCATTGGTTTGGGCTTTGGGTATCGAACACGGGTCTCTCGACTCGAATTCCGATCACCCTGCCACTGGGTATGACGTATTTGTACTAGAACTTTCTGGATTAGAACTATTTCAATGATTCCATGGTGACATTAAGCTAATAAAAGAGATAGTTAACGTTTTTAGTGTCCTACAAATACAGTAACAATTTTGTTGTAACAATAAAACAGTTGCAGTCTTTTGGTCTACGAAAAGTACGTTTTATGAATGTGGTATAAAAAACGTCATAAAAAAGTCGTTAATCCCATTTTGATGAGCTTCTGTGACTTTTCGGATACTGTTCGTAATTCCTATCAAATGTCATTTTTCTCAAAACTATATTCGAAGATAAAATTCAAATTAAAAGAGTAATTTAATAAAGTGAATTGTGTACAAGTGTGCAAGAATGAATTTTCATAACTATGTACTTCTAAACGCAAACGCAGTATAGGACGACACCTGCACAATTTTGCGATGAGGCGATGGATGCAGATGGCACAGGACCGTTCTATGTCCGTTATATACCGACCGTTATATATCTTTAGGTGAAGTCTATGTTCAGCTGTGGAATTTCGATAGGCTATTATGATGAATGAGATAAACTTTTCTTTTTTAAATTCTACTTTAAACATTGTCTCACCGGTTAGGAGTTTACACAGAAGTTTACAAAAAAATTCTCCTTTAACTTATTAAAAGGAATACTATATGCTATGCATTCCTTTACTTTCTCTATTCTTAGGAGCCCTCTCCTAGTTCTAACTCCTGGCCGTATTAGTAAGTTTTCTAAAGGTTTGTGAACATTTTCACTCGTTCGTCACTTCTCGTTACGTCACTCGTCCACGGAGGTCTCCAATTTTTACACCTGCCACTTAAAACACCGTTACAACTTGTTGGATCATAAAGAATGCTAATAGGATCTAGATAGGCTCTTTCTTTCGTTCGTATGAAGGTATTAATACTGTAGGTTTAAAAAATGTGGTTCTAAAACCTCAGAAAATATGTGACTTCATAAGATAAACAATCTGATAGGCCGGCCGGCACGCTGACACAAAATGTCCACAGTAATGATGACTAATGATGAAAATGTCCATGACAAAAAAAGTCTAAACATAAAATTAGTGAAATTATAGTACGTCTAGGTACGTAAATATCTAATTATTATACTAATTAGCAGTAAATACCTAAATCCAATAGTACTAGATAAAAGACATATGATAGTCGATAATGATACAGTAAAAGTGTTAGTATCTATATAATTTCATGCAAATTATGAAACTTGTTCAGCATTGATGGGAAAATTGTAACTCCTGTAACTTTCCTGAACTCAAAAGTTCCTCTTCTTCGTTGTTAAAGTCGCTCGGCTCGTGTTAACAGCTTTCATTAGAAATTTACAACGATTTAATTGCGTAATTAAAATGAGTATTATATTAATTTCTATTGAATTACATGACTAAGACCTTGTTGGAATTGTATAATTACATATTTAAGTCATGATAGCCAAGTGGTTGGGTGGTCGGAATTTCGAGTCGAGAAACCCGAGTTCGATCCCCAAGTGGCAGGCTCGTACCAATGGGTTTTTCAAAAACTTATGTACGAATTGCATTGTTGGCTTGGACATAAAGACAGCGACGGGCTGACCACCTGTCAAGTTGTCCCGAAAATATCTTGGGTGGAAGGTGGGTCAAAGGGACTTAATTGTCTAGACTAGACCTCTGTCTACCCATGTATTGGGAATAGCGTGAAGATATTTTTTGTTTATTTATATTCGATTCATGCTGTCTTATATTATTATGTACTAAAAGTTATCATAATTCCGACGATAGCGTAGTTGGTATTGACCATGCCTTCGAAGTCTGCTATACCATGAAGGGATGACGATTTGACTCACGTTAGGGGTAAACATTTGTGTGATGAATATGTAAGTTAGTAAAATGATGTTTATTTGTCTGTTTTAATATATATTTCTGTAAAAATATTGTTGACTTGGGCACTAAGATAGCTACAGGCTCCCTGTTACGTTTTCCCAAATAGGTTCCGGGGAATAGTGACTAGAAAATACTTAATTATCAAGACCTCCATCTACCCCAGTATTGGAAAAATGCGTGAAAATACAACAAATTGCATTTACATACATAATTTAATTCTTCTTTTGAAAAAAAAAATCCATCATCACATATCTAAATTTAATAGAAAAAAAAAAACATTCTTTACTCTCTTTTACTGAATGTAAGCACTTTTACCGATCCAACTCTTTAGATCGGCGTTCACTTGTCAACTGCCATTAAACCTAAAAATGGCGTAAGCTTTGAGTGACTAAATGGAATAGACTCAAAGATCGGTTTCAAAGAACATATTAACATTGTAGTATCCGAGCTCACTGATGTTCTTATAACGATAGCCAGAATTCATATGAAAAATTTATATCTTGGATTGAATTTACTTACTTATATTCACACACAATCCCTGACGGGGTAGCCAGAGAGAAGAAATCGCTAAGTGCCTTTGATCCTTACCTACCTCTTCGGCTTCTTTCAGATTCATCATCTTCTTCCTACACGCACGTGAATTGGAATTCATAAATATTTATTTACAGAAAAAATTATGTTAATATTTACAATACTTATTAACTAAAAACTATTATATTGGAATTAAAAATAAAAAAGCAAACCCATAACTTAATTTGTCATTTTGCAATGCAATAATCATTACTCCTAATAAAAAGTCCTAATAAACAACAAGTAACTCTACTATTTTAGTGCAAATTGAGTTTTTATTACATATGAAAATACCTAGACAACAAATTCCTTTCGACCGATACCATTTTTGAGCAACGTGACAGGTCGTGAGCCAACGATATAAATCGTAGCGAAATATTTTTGGAAAAAACTCATTGGTTTGGGCTTTGGGTATCGAACTCGGGTCTCTCGACTCGAATTCCGATCACCCTGCCACTCGGGTATGACGTATTTGTACTAGAACTTTCTGGATTAGAACTATTTCAATGATTCCATGGTGACATTAAGCTAATAAAAAAGAGATAGTTAACGTTTTTTAGTGTCCTACAAATACAGTAACAATTTTGTTGTAACAATAAAACAGTTGCAGTCTTTTGGTCTACGAAAAGTACGTTTTATGAATGTGGTATAAAAAACGTCATAAAAAAGTCGTTAATCCCATTTTGATGAGCTTCTGTGACTTTTCGGATACTGTTCGTAATTCCTATCAAATGTCATTTTTCTCAAAACTATATTCGAAGATAAAATTCAAATTAAAGCGATTAAAAAAAGATAAAGTTGTGAATTCACAAATTTGGAATTAATTAAAGAGTTAGTTAAAACCATTGTTATTTCTAAATAATATCATTTTTTGTGAGGAAAATATGAATTTTGATAGGAGCTGTTATTTTATTACGCCCCGGGGAACATATAGTCTTATTAGACTTATATAATTTAAACCTTTTATCTGTAATAAAATTTCTTAAACAATTATTAAATACATATTTACAATTTTAAAAGTCACGATAGCCGAATGGTTTGGTGGTCGGAATTTCGAGTCGAGAGACCCGAGTTCAATCCCCAGGTGGCTGGCTCGTACCAATGGGTTTTTCAAAAACTTATGTAGGAATTATTTCGTTGGCTTGGACATAAAGACGGCGACGGCCTCACCACCTGTCACGTTGTCTCAAAAATATCTAAGGTGGAAGGTGGGTCGAATGGACTTAATTGTCTAGACTAAGACCTCTGTCTACCCCTGAATTGAGAATGGCGTGAAGATATTTATTTAATTTTATTATTAAATATTTCACAGTGTTTATTTACGTTCTATATAAGTAGAGTAAACAATAAATAACTATGTAATCCAACAGTCGGTCCTGATCTAATTTCAATTCATTTCTTTGATTCGAAAAAAGTAAGTTTTTAAGCTAAATAAAAAAATAAAATCTGCCTTGGGGTTGTCGCTGTATATTACATTTCAGTGCGCCGGTTCTCGACAAAGTCATTCCATTTGTTCAAATAAAATAAGTCTTTATATATAAAAACAATCCTTGTTTCAAATTTCAGTTGTTTAGTGTAGGAGTGGCTTTCTGGATTGGTTAACATTTATTTAACTCAAATTCACATTAAACAGTATTTGTTTGTTATTAACGTAAATTATAACATTCATTTAACTGTACGTTACATAATCTGCTGAATACGTACATCTAAATATGTAAAAAAATCTCTGATAGTTAATTTTATTACACATTTGTAGCGAGCAAAGAATCTAAAAATAAAAAGCAAACCCATAACTTAATTTGTCATTTTGCAATGCAATAATCATTACTCCTAATAAAAAGTCCTAATAAACAACAAGTAACTCTACTATTTTAGTGCAAATTGAGTTTTTATTACATATGAAAATACCTAGACAACAAATTCCTTTCGACCGATACCATTTTTGAGCAACGTGACAGGTCGTGAGCCAACGATATAAATCGTAGCGAAATATTTTGAAAAACTCATTGGTTTGGGCTTTGGGTATCGAACTCGGGTCTCTCGACTCGAATTCCGATCACCCTGCCACTCGGGTATGACGTATTTGTACTAGAACTTTCTGGATTAGAACTATTTCAATGATTCCATGGTGACATTAAGCTAATAAAAAAGAGATAGTTAACGTTTTTTAGTGTCCTACAAATACAGTAACAATTTTGTTGTAACAATAAAACAGTTGCAGTCTTTTGGTCTACGAAAAGTACGTTTTATGAATGTGGTATAAAAAACGTCATAAAAAAGTCGTTAATCCCATTTTGATGAGCTTCTGTGACTTTTCGGATACTGTTCGTAATTCCTATCAAATGTCATTTTTCTCAAAACTATATTCGAAGATAAAATTCAAATTAAAGCGATTAAAAAAAGATAAAGTTGTGAATTCACAAATTTGGAATTAATTAAAGAGTTAGTTAAAACCATTGTTATTTCTAAATAATATCATTTTTTGTGAGGAAAATATGAATTTTGATAGGAGCTGTTATTTTATTACGCCCCGGGGAACATATAGTCTTATTAGACTTATATAATTTAAACCTTTTATCTGTAATAAAATTTCTTAAACAATTATTAAATACATATTTACAATTTTAAAAGTCACGATAGCCGAATGGTTTGGTGGTCGGAATTTCGAGTCGAGAGACCCGAGTTCAATCCCCAGGTGGCTGGCTCGTACCAATGGGTTTTTCAAAAACTTATGTAGGAATTATTTCGTTGGCTTGGACATAAAGACGGCGACGGCCTCACCACCTGTCACGTTGTCTCAAAAATATCTAAGGTGGAAGGTGGGTCGAATGGACTTAATTGTCTAGACTAAGACCTCTGTCTACCCCTGAATTGAGAATGGCGTGAAGATATTTATTTAATTTTATTATTAAATATTTCACAGTGTTTATTTACGTTCTATATAAGTAGAGTAAACAATAAATAACTATGTAATCCAACAGTCGGTCCTGATCTAATTTCAATTCATTTCTTTGATTCGAAAAAAGTAAGTTTTTAAGCTAAATAAAAAATAAAATCTGCCTTGGGGTTGTCGCTGTATATTACATTTCAGTGCGCCGGTTCTCGACAAAGTCATTCCATTTGTTCAAATAAAATAAGTCTTTATATATAAAAACAATCCTTGTTTCAAATTTCAGTTGTTTAGTGTAGGAGTGGCTTTCTGGATTGGTTAACATTTATTTAACTCAAATTCACATTAAACAGTATTTGTTTGTTATTAACGTAAATTATAACATTCATTTAACTGTACGTTACATAATCTGCTGAATACGTACATCTAAATATGTAAAAAAATCTCTGATAGTTAATTTTATTACACATTTGTAGCGAGCAAAGAATCTAAAAATAAAAGGTAACTGATTATTTATTAATTCATAATTATAAACACTCTTAATTAATTCATTGGAGGATTTAATGCCTTGGGGCATTAATCCTAAGAGATGGAGAAAAAATTGCATGAAAACGGCCAATAGCTAAAATTATGATTTTATCGTTTGATTGAAATAATGAACAAAATCTCGTAATATTGAAGTTGACATGATGACTTCTGCTTATAACATTTAAGTAACACTTTTTCCATTTTTTTTTCACAAAACTCAAACTAGGCTCTCGGGGATCTCTAGGATGTAAATGTTGACAATAATCATATGCTCAAACTCAAGTTATTCTATAGTTCTATCACCAGAGATGCTCAAAATTATCTTTTCTTTCCATGGGTGTCGTAGGAGGCGATTATGATAAATCCTTAATTTGGGTGAAGCCTGTGCTCTGCAGTGGACTTGAACAGGTCGTTATGTACGTTAATAAATAAGCTAGTCAGTAAATTAGCTATTCAGCTAGTACTTTAATGTAAGCAGTTGTTTTTATAATAAGCAATTTTAGCAGTACTTGTAAGATATATGAGTAAAAAATTCATGAAATCTGTATAATGTCACGTTGTTTATTTAATACTCCGCCCAGACGTTACGTAGCACAAAGTGTTACGACGTGCAGTTATAAAAGCTTTCCGTAGCAATATTTCAAATATACGAGTTGGGTAGTCTACGTTAAAATATAATTTTTCACTGACATTATAAGAGGTGAAACGTAAAGAAAATTTAGCTTTATATTACACATGTGTGTCACGTTTGGGCTGTAAATATCTGAAACCTCGTGGACCCTTTTATGATTATTAGTAATTATGATAAAACAGCGATTTGAATTAAACGTATTATAACTCTTAGACATTATTAATTAATTTTTATAATATATGTACACATTATGATTGTATCTGGAAAAAATTCCAATTAATTCTTCAAATTTAATCATATATTGGAATAAAAAATATTCCATTAGAATAAAGAAAATAAAAATATCAATTTGATATTATTTGTTATTGATATACTTCATTATTTACAAGTAACTGTAATTGCTGTAGTAACTGCCTTTTAGAAATATTGCCATTACGATTTCCAAAACTTTGTGTATTTTTACGCACCACACGACAGATAAATATAATATCTAGACTAGAATGTAATTCTAAAACACCTCTGGTAAACTACATAAGAAGAAGAGAAGATTAATTTTGTAATAATGTTATGTTAATAACCTTGCATTAATTTGCTATAATTTAATATTGTTGAAAACTCGTTATAATTAACCGTATTGCTGATATATTTATGCTACGAGGTTTAGTTTTGATCAGTGTTCACGTACGGCCACAGGATATTTTTGTACATTTGCTTATCTAAAGTCAAATAGTGAAGGAAGTTTTAGACACTCGCTCTATATAGTTAGACGCGCGTGCTCCCGTTTAAAACCAATTTTATGATTTAAAAAAAAGTGCAATGGGAAGTATAGAAGTTTCGCAGACTGTAACACCATCCACTAAAAAAATGCAAGTACCAATTTCGTTACATCCAGCACATTTACGAGGTATACAAACTGCCTCAATGCTTCACAAGAGAAATCCAAAATACTTTGTGCCTCGTACATCACTAGTTCAAGGACCTGATTACCATGAGAATCCTTTTATTCATATATATCAAAATAAAGCGTCCGAATTTATGTTCAAGCAATTCGAAGATGTCAAAGATTTTACTATGAATACAGCTAAGAGCGGTTTAAGTGTAGGAGAAAAGTTTGCCGTATGGTTTTATAATAAATTAAAGTGGCTGTCTAAAAAGTGGTTCACACATTGGTTTTTATTGTTGTGTTTGTTGGCCTACAGTGTTATGGGCGCAACAGTATTTACGGCTTTAGAGGGTGAGTACAATAATAATCTTTTTAAATTCAAAGTAAACTTACGTAAGTTAGGTCGACAACACTCGTCCATCGACAGTTTCAATAATATTCTTTTGTTTTTTTTTCCTTCAATTTGGGATCCTAAGCGCAAAACTTTAACTTTTTATTATTTATTGTTTTTCTTTAGAGTTCTACACCATTATGTCCTAAATAAAAGTGAAATGTAGGTCGAAAAGTCTGAATTGTCTAAACTTTTAACTATTGTACCCAAATATCGGAAAAAGCGAGAATAAAAAAAACTCTTATAGTATCAGATATTCCTTGTATAATCTCTCCGTTTCGCGGTTCGCGGTTGAGACAATACTCGGAATTGAGACTGCACCAAGCAGTCCCAACATAAAAAGACCTACCCAAAAACCCTCATCTGAGTACTGGTTCTGGTACAACCCATTAAATTAAGGATTCTCATACGAATAAACAAATAGACGAACGAAACGTAGGCTTCATAAAAGGGTTCCGACCAAAAACCTTAAAATTTACAATTAAACACTACATCAGTTCAATTATTTCATTTCATTCATCTCAATACAATTTTTAAATTTCAATTCTTTCCCTAAATTCAAAGTTTTCTTATATAATAGTGAAAAAATTGAATAATTGAATCTGCAATCTTGGCAAAGTTTCAGATACGCAATCTTTTTCAATTAAAAGAATAGAATAGAAATTGACTCGTTGAGTCGAATTCATCATTTACGTTGAAAGATGTTACCAGAAACTTTCAAAACATCCAAATGGTTTCATATTTTAATTTCAATGTTTTTTTATGGATTATCGTCAGTTTGTAAATAATATTCTAGTTATATTAGTCAAACGTATTGTCTTCACCGACTGCCGTTACATTAGGCTAAACTTAGCTTAGACACCGACTGTGAAGCAAAAGGAGCCAACAAGACTGGCCTAAGTTTGCGGGGATGGCCGGCACACCGTCGCCACTACAAGTAGGCGTATTTAGCCGTATTCGGATTCGCGCATGTTGGTAGTTGTAGTTATGGAGGGATTAGCGTTGCGGTGGAAGAGAAGTTTTGTCATTTTGGTTTGTCACGCTCTCTGTATTCCGACACTCTGACTTCATCTCCGCTAATGCTGCTGAGGTAAAGCCACCAATTAGTCCTCTATCTTGTGGCTCGATGTACTTCGATGTGGTTATTATAGCATCCACATTTCTGGCCTTCACAATTTAATAGTGTCGAATCCTGTAGGGTCCGTTGCCAGTTGTAGCATTAGAGGACGGACAGGTTCATTCAGTCTTTGCATAAGGGAGAGGAAAACATGAATTAACTCCTGAGATAGGCTGTTAGCGTTGGAGATGGTGCGAATGTGGTGTGAATTTTGCATGCGTTTGCATATTACAGGAGTTCATATTTACAATGATAAAAGAAACGTCGGATAGGCAAATCATCTGCGTGAATATCAACAGACTGCTATTTATAGGATGTGAAACGATATCTAGGCTGTTCATAGACTTTTATAATATAGCCGAAGTATTCGATAAATTTCTAAAGGCCATATCATATGCCATGAGTGTGGAATTTTTATGACCTTTCGTATTATCATTACCCTTGTCAGACAGAGCGATCACAAAAGTGGGTCTCCTGTTAAATTAATAAACCTCTTTTATTTTAATTACGCAAAGAAAGAGAGTAAACGAAATACTAAACAATAAACGAAATATTAAAATTTGCGTTTCGGCATATATACATACATACTCGTAAAGGCTTGTATTATATTTTTTTTAAATATGGGATAATTAATTGTTATTACCGAAGATGTTATTCGTAATTGATGAAAGAACAATTTTAATTAACGAACATATACGTAATTTTGCGGTACTCAAATACTTGTTTTAGCAAAACACGCTCGACGTTCCACGCTTGACGGTCGTAGGTAGGTAAGGCGTACTTAAATTTATTAGAAATTGCTAATAAATTTTATGAACATGTCTGCAAATAATGTCTTTAACGTTCTTAACTGGAAGATTAATAAACAATAAACAAAATTGATAACTTATATTAAGTAAATAATACTTAGAAAAAAACACTTTTATATATTCATACCAAGTCATACAATCCCAAATTAGTCCCTGTGTCTCGCGTTCTATTCCTCAAATATATGATAACCTGTCTGTCTGGGCGATTGAAGTCGGGTTCGAAATCCCGGTTCGAACCTATTTTAAGCAATTTTATGTTTTGTACTTAACACGATCTTTGTTGTGAAGGAAAACATCGTGAAGAGTCCTGCGCCTCAGAAAAGTAATAATAATAATAAGCGGGTAAATAATAAGCTTCACGGTAGCCAAGTCGAGACTCGTGGCCTCAGAGAAGTAATAACTGAAATAGTATATATTTACGAGTATATATTTCGAGGCCGTGTGGATCTTCCTCTGCTAAATTCCAATTCATTTGCGCAGGAGATATTATAGTGCACGATACGTTAAAAATGTCAGTGTTCGCGCTAACACAGATGCTCTCTTGCCCCAGCCACCCTGAGTCCAATGGAACGGGGAACCGCTACAATCGGACACGATTACGATAGTCTCGCTACGCTGACGGTAGCAAGACTATCGTTCCTCTAACGTTATTATAATATATTTGTTATGTCATATAATTAATTATAATCGATTACGTCAGTCTCTGCGAGCACACGAACGACGCTTTCAATAGTACAGGTCGCTGTGGCCGAAATCGGTCGGGATACTACTATACTTGTGGCGACATCTATGTCTCCACATAAGAAGCTCGCTAAGTGGCGGATTCAGGAAACACATTCACGTCCTACATCGCACTATCGAAGTTCGCACGATGACATGCATATATACGATTACCGATAGCGCACACTGTGGAGGAGACGTCCTCCCCAGGTCACGATCACTCGACCTGGCTGGTAGCTACCCTTTTCCTGTACCACATCATCCGCTACACTGGTGACCCCGACGTGATCTCACCGCCAACCGACGGTGACCACAGAAGAACAACGCAGCGAGCCTCTCCAACAACATCGACGTCATCAACGCAGTCACAGCACCGGACTACTGTCGGCACAACGTGTGCTTCCTAGTCCCGTTAGCCTCTGAGGATCTTCAACGGCGGGCCCCCTTCTCCTCAGGCTGACACTGCGGCATCGGCACTGTGACCATACATCTCGACTCACCGTAGATCTGGTCACAGCCTCTCACCGCAACGCCAGATTGCTCAACGTCAAGTTCTCCGCACTTCCGACCTTCAGTCTCAGCGGGGGAGTGATGTGGCGACATCTATGTCTCCACATAAGAAGCTCGCTAAGTGGCGGATTCAGGAAACACATTCACGTCCTACATCGCACTATCGAAGTTCGCACGATGACATGCATATATACGATTACCGATAGCGCACACTGTGGAGGAGACGTCCTCCCCAGGTCACGATCACTCGACTTGGCTGGTAGCTACCCTTTTCCTGTACCACATCATCCGCTACATACTATGGGTCTAGCAGAATACCGGAGTGTAGAATTGACTAGTATGTAAGTAGTAGTAAAACGTTAATGTTATGTATATTTGTAGCATTATTTTGGAAATAAGTCACGATAGCCGAGTGGTTGGGTGGTCGGAATTTCGAGTCAATAGACCTGAGTTCGATCCCCAGTTGGTAGGCTCGTACCAATGGGTTTTTCAAAAACTTATGTACGAATATCGTTGGCTTGGACATAAAGGCGGCTCACCACCTGTCACGTTGTCCCGAAAATATCTTCGGTGAAAGGTGGGTCGAAGGGACTTAATTGTCTAGACTCGGCCTCTGTCTACCCCTGTATTGGGAATTGCGTGAAGATATTTAATTTTTTAATATTTATATTTAATTATTTTGGAATTAGATTTCGTGAATCATACGTAGTCTCCTATTTTGGAGATTTAGAGGCTACTTTCAATAAAAAAAAATAATTAATACTGTGGATATTTCGTGTATATATGAGAAATCATGGGTGAAATTAGATATAATTGATGAAAATACTAAATAAAATCTCCAACCAGATTGGCCGTCGAGTGGCGATTATGGCATTTCTTGCCGGATGGGAGAGCTCTGGTGTGAACTTTTATAGGCCGTTAAAGTGATGTCGAAGCGAGACAGATCATTTAACCTGAAAATAAACGAGACTTGAAGCCGAAATTTTGGCTTCTAATAATGTTCCTCGACAGGGACATTTCCCATAACAAAGACCTAAGAGCACTTTCACTGAAGGGCCCTTTTGTTAGAAGTATTTGTAAAGTACCGTTTTTGAAGTAGGTGAGTGAAATAAATAACGAAACCATGAAAATAATACTTAAGTTTATAATGTAAGTTTGTTGAGGTTTAAATTTATTTTACTTACCCGAACTCCATTTAATGTACATAAATGTCAATATGCTAAATAGTCAAGACAATATGCTTTTTTGAAAAACCCATTGATACGAGCCAGCAACCTGGGGATCGAACTCGGGTCTCTTGACTCGAAATTCCGACCACCTAACCACTCGTCTATCGTGACTCTTTCAAACACTAACTAATCACGAAATATCTAAAATTTATCATGTATAAAAAGTACGGATATAAAACGACCGTTAAGAAAGGATTTTCGGAAGTTAGTTTAGATGGTTTTTAGTTTCCGCTACTGCACGCCTAAGCGTGTGGGCATTAGTTATTCCAGGCAGTCCAACTCCTCAAGAAACGGATTAAAATAAAATTTGGCACCTATGTAATGTAGAAAAACATAGTAAGTTGGTAGAAACCAACCATTATTATCATCACTATAATATCTTGTCAACTGCACTGCAGCCTGCTCTTCCCGTATGAGAACGTTGAATTGGCGATCGGTGTATCAGACACTAAATTTTGCTATAAATAATCTAATTTCATTGAATTTTAGATGTATTTTATTATATACCAAATTTTTGTGAAAAAATATAAATAAGGAATTGAGTCCAAAAAAGATTCTATTAATATAATTACAAATTCTTTGTATGTAATAATAATAATAAATATCTTTACGCAATTCCCAATACAGGGGTAGACAGAGGTCTAGTCTAGGCATTCTTTGTATGCCACTGTGGAGATATCACATTTTCATGAAGGTGCACTTTTGTTGTAGATTATGCTAACAAAGTATCGGGAAATAGAGATTTTTTCGTTACTTTATCATTAGAAAGTGGTGAAAAGAAAAAATCAACATTGTTAATAACAAACGCTTTTTTTCTGGAAATTTTGTAATGCATAATTGTTTAAATATATCTTCACACAATTCCCAATACAGGGGTAGACAGAGGTCTAGTCTAGACATTAAATCCCTTCGATCCATCTTCCACCGAAGATATTTTCGGGAAAACGCGACAGGTGGTGAGCCCGTCGCCATCTTTATGTCCAAGCCAACGATATAGTTTGTACATAGGTTTTTTAGAAAAACCCGTTAACCCTCTTCACTCGAAATTCCGACCACCCAACCACTCGGCTATCGTGACTTATTTACACTCTTTTTTTTCATAATTGTTTACTTTCGAAACCATCGTATCGGTAATGCTTCTGTACAAATATGTCAAAAATGATCAATGGTCAATAGCGACTCGCCTCGGTTTCGTATGTTTGCAATTTACTAATAAATTACGAGAAGTACGCTTAGCAAAACTTATTTACAGCATTATTAGCATATTTACTGTGTTTTTTTTATTTATAACTTAACATTCAAAAATATAAGTGAACATAATATAATGAGAAATATAAATAAAAAAGCCAGCGAAGTGGATGACAAAGGCGCGCTCGTGTTGCCCACTCGATTGATGGGAGCGTCTTTTTGTCTTGTTACAATAAATTGTTCAATGTTTTGAATAAAATTTCACAAACTTCCTCAGTCTTCGTTTTTATATTTGCCCAATCTGACCTCTCACTATTCCCATTTTTGAAAATTGTATCAAAGTATGTTGTGGTTTAGAAGAACTAAGCGGAGAGACAGATAGAACCATTACACGACTTTGTTTAATATTATTAATAATGCACTAAAATCTTTTTTAACGAGGTCATAAATGATAACTAAAATAAGGTCGTAAATTATGCTTCTTATCATACATCCTTAAAATGTTTGATTTCTTTAGAGAATAACGGCAAAATTTATTCTCTAACACCGCACGGCAATAACTGTAAAACGACACCTAAAACCAGACAATTTCATCTTCGTTTTAGAAAATTAACGCCAGTAAAAGGGGTCTTTATAAACTGGTTATGGTATTTTTAACGGCACGTAGTAAAATTTTGATGAAACTGTGGAGAAAATGTAGAGTGAGAATATTTGAATGAGGTTTCGAGTATCGTCGATTATGTTTTGTATGGAAAGTGTTGTAGCATATTGCCTGTGAGAGCAAAAATATTGCTGTGTATGGAATTGGCCCAACATATTATTATTATTATTATTTATAGAGTTACATGGAGACTAGAGAATTAACAAGTTCGTCACTAGAAAGCTAAAAACAGTTTGTTAATTAAAAATCTATGAGAGTATAAATATTAAAAGGAATAATGTTATATAAAGACGATAACGGGCTCATCACCTGTCACGTTGTCCCGAAAATAATTTCGGTGGAAGGTCAATGGAAGGGTCACAGGGGCTTAATCATTTATATGACAAAACAGCGATGGTCGGGTTAACTCGTATTAAATATAAAATTTATAAAAGAATAAATATAAAAAAGTTTAGTATTCAGGCGGTATTTCAAGAGTAGTAATTAAATATTATTGTTACTAAAACTATGCATAATGAAGAAAAGAAAAACAATATTACTATAAAGGTGACTCTATGCCGGTGGTATGTCTATGTACATAAAGTCTATATATTAACTAGCTACTAAAAAAATTACGTGGCAGACCATAGCTGGATTTAATTTAATACTTTTTATTTTACGCGCATTTAGAAAAAACTCTGTGACATATTTAAAAAATAAAATAAGTGAATGCTAGCTCTGTATGGCCATGAATCACTATTACGTTACACAAATTCCGATCCCACTTCCACAAACACCAATGATTTATTGACTGTTTTTTTTCGCTGTCAGTATACATTCCTAAAAATAGAATGTATTTTTTTTTATTTTAGGTGAATGAATTCTTTGTCTTATTATTACGATTAAATTATTTTATTTTCAAATAATAAAAAATTTCACGATAGCCGAGGGGTTGGCTTGGTTTAGACACTAAGACGGCAACGGGGTCACCACCTGTCACATTGTCCCAATAAAGCTTCGGTGAAAAATGAGTCGCAAGGATCTTTTATAGTCTAGACCTCATCCTGCTCCGATATGGAAAATTGCGCGAAGATAAAAGAAATGTATCTTAGAAGTTATTAATTTATAAAGTATGTCAGCTCTGCCTTTGCTATTGAAGGTAAGTGGATAGGTGGTTTCCAATTGAATCAAGAGACCCGACTGCGATTCAATGAGGTTGGCAATATACATATGAGTCTTTTCGTAACTTGTTGGTTTGTTGTAGTGTAGTTTGAGGACTAGAACATAGACCGGCTTATTTATTAATGTCACAAATAAGTTTCGGTGCAATATGGGTGGAAAGAAATAAAATTTCTAGACTTTGAACTATACCAGCATTGTTTTATTTTGAAAAAAAAAATCTTACCTTACTGCGGTTCTTGATATTTAACAAATTAAAACTTATACATAGGCGATAGGTTCACAATCTGTTACATACCAAATAAGCTTCGGTATAAAGTGGGTCGAAAGCAGTCCATTGTCTAGGCCGAGATTTAAATGTTTAATTTACTTCATATCAGTTTTTTTATTTCGAATCAATACCATATATGCAAAAAAATTCTTTTCATTAAATCACTCGCATTTTTTTAACTTTCTTCATTTACATTTAAATAAAATTTCTACGAGTATTTCAATAATCAAGTTTTAGTTTTGATGGACGAGTTAAGTTTTCACATTTATTTTTGTCACTAAGAAAACTTCAAGAAAAATCTCTGCTTGAGTTAGTACAACTTTCGATTCATTGAATTAAAAAAACAAAGTTTTGTAAAACTTTCACAGAGACCGCATTCCCACTAAAGCTTTCTAGGCTATCAGTTTTTATCGCTTTCGTCAAATGAATGCGCTCTTGCATTTAGTTCAAAAGTTTTCCAATATAAGTATAAAACCTGTGAAATGAACACGAAAATTTAATTTATTGTAATACATACGAGGTTTATTTAATTTAAATACCTGAGTTTTTGTTTATATTTACTCGGAACATTCACATTTCATTTGTTTTATTATAATAACATCTCATTTACAAATAGTATTAATATGTAATTATGAATTGACTGACTGGTAAATTATATTACTTTAAACCTAAATGTTTATTGTAAACCTGTCACGTTGTCCCGAAAATATCTTCGGTGGAAGGTGGGTCTGGGACTTAATTGTCTAGACTAGACCTTTGTCTACCCCTGTATTGTAATTGATAAATAGCAGAATGTCACATTACAATACCAAAACGATGTTGCTCACAGTGATCAACAGGAAATATAGTAAAGTGAAAATTGTTGGCTGGTCGATAATTGCCAATCGAAATATGTTTTGAGTGATTTTAGTTCTCAGAATTTCACGCATGTGGTAAACTAAGTTGGAGATTATCATTCTGTCTTAGTTCAATCACGAAACCTACTCGCTCTTACTAAGAGTACCACACTGTTTAGAAACCCTCCGAGTAAGTCAGAAAAATAAAATGTTTTTTGATAATCTACCTTATTACAATGCAATTTCCATCGAATTTTTAAGCATGCTTATCATGTTGGAATTTTTTTCATTAAAGACACAAATGTTGCATGCGTGCTGATGCGTGTATGATATGCTAGCTTGGAGTTACAAGCATTGTCGCGGTATGGCGAAGAACGTGGGTTGGAGTCCTGCCTGAGTTGGTTATTTTATTTAAATTACTATTTCATTAAATAACTACCTTATTACAACTACACTTTCTGTGTGGAGCAGAAGTTTTATTGATAGAATAAAAAGGCATGTAGAAAAATAAACTTCGAGATTTTTTTTTCGACGTCATATAGCAAAATTTAATTAATAAATAAATAAATATCTTCACGCAATTCCCAATACAGGGGTAGACAGAGGTCAAGTCTAGACAATTAAGTCCCTTTGACCCACCTTCCACCGAAGATATTTTCGGGACAACGTGACAGGTGGTGAGCCCGTCGCCGCCTTTATGTCCAAGCCAACGATGAAATTCGTACATAAGTTTTTTGAAAAACTCATTGGTACTGCTACCTGGGGATCGAACTCGGGTCTCTCGACTCGAAATTCCGACCACCCAACAACTCGGCCATCGTGACTGTTAAGCAAAATTTAATAATAGCAAAAACGAACGAGGACGCTTATTTGCATCACAACTTGATACGATCAGGTTATTTCTATTGCAGTAAGACTACAGCGCTGGTTTCTAGTTAGAGCCTGAGGTGGCACCACATTCCAGCCCGTGCACAATCTACTGCTGATCACGTGCTGATCTACTAAATATATTTTTGAGTGTTGTTGCATGTGTATTTTAGAAAACTTTATGATAAACTAGCAAATAAAAGATATTTTATTATGATGCTTGGGCATACCCAAAAACATTTTTCCCACCTCCCCCTTTCGTCCTGTAGGTGTCGTAAAGGACGGGAGAAATCTTGAACAATACCAGTGCAAAATTCTAAATTTGATTTCAAATTGAAGCTAATGGTACAATATATTTAAACACACATATATTTATGTAGATATTTATTTATAACATATAAACGTTCATGACTTGAATACAAACATACAAATTTATCCCAAAAATGTTTGCACCTAGCGGCAATCGAACCCCGATTCGTACCTTCGCGGAATTTTCTGCCACGCACTTGCATTTTATGGAATGAGCTGCCATCAGCAGTTTTTCCGGACCGATACGACTTAGGGACCTTTAAGAAAAGAGCCTATAATTTTCTCAAAGGCCGGCAACGCATCTGCTATTCCTCTGGTATTGCAGATGTTCATGGGCGGCGGTAATCACTTACCATCACGTGTGCCACCTGCTCGTTTGCCTTCCTTTTTTATAAAAAAAAAGGCACGGTCACTACCAACTTGGCTATTGGGTCGTATGTATGCTTGATGATCATGTAAATAAAGTACATTCGTTAACCTTATATATAATAAAAAAGGTTATCGTGGCTCGCTATTTTAGAATCAACAATATTTTAACAGCCGTTGGTCCACTTTGGTATCCTCTCAGACGGCATAATTGATTATCTCTCTTTTGTTCTTCTTCTTCTTTACTACCTATAAAGAGTCCATTGCGGAACATAAACCTCGTCCAAAGCTTTTCACAAAGAACGATCCTTTCCCCGCTGAATTTTTTTCTGAAATACTTTCTCTTTTATTTAATAAAATAAAGTTCACCATAATTTTTTGCAAGTAATTAATAAAATTATATAAAAATAATATATATGCTTTAAAACCAATAAAAAATTGCGTTAACATCATATTATTATTTTTTGTTTCTTCATGCTTTAAATCACATCCGTGTTCAAGGAATTGAAGAAATTGAAACTTCCAAAAGTTATTTAACTAGGTAGAGGCAATTATCATAATTTGTGAATTTTAAAATAATGTCAGCGTGATGCGAAATTATAAAATTTGCAATTTGTCGTAAAGTTAAGTCGCTGCTCTATTAAATTGTGTCGACCAACGGTGTAATCATTTTGTCAGATATTAATATATTTCTTGATAAGCTCTCTGAAAAATTAATGCTTCATATTTTAATTTTTATTGAAGAATAATGAGAATTCTTTATTATTAATAATTTTAATTATAGCCACGATAGCGGAGTGGTATGCTGTTTGAAATTACAATCAGGAGATTCGAGTTTGATCCCCAAGAGGAAACCTAGTACTAATCAATGAATAATGTAAAATAATAAATAAATATCATGACGCAATTCCCAATACAGGGGTACACAGAGGTCTAGTCTAGACAATTAAGTCCCTTTGACCCACGTTCCACTGATATAATTCGTACATAAGTTTTTGAAAAACCCATTGGTACGAGGCTGCCTCGACAAGATCCAAGGAATAATTTGTTTCGATTTCTGTCTACCCCAACCTTGGTATTGCAATAGATTATAACAATGAAATAAGAAAAAAAAATATGCCACAAAAATTTTACAGTTACCGCAGTCAACGATCAAAAATGTGTAACGACTCGTGAAACTGGGCAATTTCGCCTTTCTCACAAAGGACAGAGCAATGTTGACGTGTGGTTTTGTATTTCATGAAATTACTCAAAGATTCTAACTGAGCTAAAAATCGTTAAATTAAATGCTTGTACCAGTTTAGTTATTGGTTTTATTTTTTATGTTTAATTTTGTTATGAAAAATAACCTAATTTTGCTTTTGTCATGAAGAAATCATAATAAATATGTATTATTATTATTGATATAATCTTTAGTCGATACGCGCAAATAATAGGTAAAAAGGTTGTTGGTAGATAAAGTAATACTCTGACCTAGTTATATTTGAATGTTAGACAGTGCTAGTGTATTTACGAGCTATAAAGCATTCCATCTCAGTTCTAGGGGGTGAAAACGCATCTGTGACCTTCTTTTGAAATGGTTTGCTGTTGTTATAAGCTGCAGTATTCAATTACCATCAGGTGGAATATTAATTTAACTTTCACTGTAATCCCATAAACACTTAAAAACCTGCTTCGTCATTAATTGTTTAAGTATGAAAAATTGTAAAACAATATTTTTATTAAAATGTTTAACCTTAAAGATATACCTCGCAAACAATGTCGCAGGCACAACTTGAAATACATAAAACTGAAGTGTTATTGTTTCTGTTATAATATAATGGTCAATAAAGCGATATCTAACGACCGTAAAGTGTACATTAATCTTATATTGCTTTGCAGTAACTCATAATGTGACATATTGGTACGTAAATCACTGTTGCTCACTTTTATTTGTTATTCATTTTCGAACCGAATATTTTTTGTTTCTGTCTGCCCGCAATTTCGAAATTTCCATGAAGTCTTTTAACTTCACGGAGTGAATGAAATCAAATCAATAATTCATCGATATAAGTAACATCCATCGATCGTAATTTTATAATTCACCACCACTTCGTTCATGAGGTTGTCTAATGGAAAAAGAACAGGCAAATGAAACTCCGTTGTTATCCGCTTTATTGCATTTTTTAACGAAGGAAATACAAAATTGAACATCAATGTAAACAGATTTCGCATGAGAGCGATCAACTCAGCGATTTTTTTGAAAAAACGTACAGAACACCCCATGAACAAATTACTATACGGGGTCTAGAAAGTAGCGTATGTCTTGTCTCAGATATCTTGACTATGACAATATTTTTTTTAAATAACTAAAAGTAAATCAATTCCAAGATAATCCCACCATATACAAGTTCTTAGAAAAATTAAAGTTAATATAAACATTGTATATTTCGTTAGCGATGCTTATTTATTTCGGATGGAAATGGATCGTGTATCTTCGCGCTTACGATTTTTTAAACAAACAAAGTGTAGGAGTTGGGATGAATTTATTTTAAGACCGATTTTCGAATTATTTTTATTATTGGTTGAAATTATATATGTTATGTTATGTATGTTAAGTGTTAATAGAGATGCCCGAAAATTGAAAAATAAAAATAGCTTCACGCCATTCCCAATATCGAGGTAGACATAGTACACAGTCTACATAGTTTTAACTCTCGACCCACCTTTCACCGAAGACATTTTTTGGGACAACTTGACTGGTGGTGAGCCTGGCGCCGTCTTTATATCCAAGCCAACTATATATATCATGTATAAGTTTTGAAAAAAACCCGGCTATCGAGACTTATATACCCGAAAAATATATTATGTAATATCTTCGAAACTACACCAAAGATTTGGCCAACATTCCAAGTTTATCTCGATAGAACGTCAGAAAAAAATCGTTATTTATTAAAAAAAACTGTTGATCTGCAACATCCATTGATTTTAAGCGAAGTTGGTCACACAGGTACTTATGATTTTAAGTGTCAAGATAAAACAATGAGACGGTGGCCGTTAAATTGTAACCTGAATCACACTTTCCTTTAATCTACCTATCCGCTTTCGTGTTTTCACCTCCCGACTTCTTTCATTACAGAATTATAACACCTGCAGTTCTGATCGGTTCGGTTCCCGCTTGGGTCAATGAAGAAAACACTTTTTTCCTTTGTCTCGGGCCTGGGTGTTTGTGGTACCTTCGTTGTTTCTGATTTCATTATAAAGGTGCTTAGTCTGCTTACTTTGGAATCAGAGAAATGTATGTGTGTTATCCCTATCTACGTATTTGTTTGTATCATAAAAACGTCAATACGTACTTTATGTGACATCGGCTGTCAGCTCATACCTTACTTACAAGCAGGGAGGATATTATTAATAAATTTTATTTTTAAGGGGCGAAAACGAGCTACCACCAGATGATAAGTGGCTATTATTGAAACCTATACGCACTTACACTTACGCAAGTCACGATAGCTGAGTGGTTGGGTGGTCGGAATTTCGAGTCAATAGACCCGAGTTCGATCCCCAGTTGGTAGGCTCGTACCAATGGGTTTTTCAAAAACTTATGTACGAATATCGTTGGCTTGGACATAAAGACGGCGACGGGCTCACCACCTGTCACGTTGTCCCGAAAATATCTTCGGTGGAAGGTGGGTCGAAGGGACTTGATTGTCTAGACTCGACCTCTGTCTACCCCTGTATTGGGAATTGCGTGAAGATATTTTTTTTTATACGCACTTACAAACAACTTCAAAACGAAAAACGTTATAAGGGCTCTGCCGTCAAAGAGGACTGAGATGGAATGCCGTATAACCCATAATTTTACTGCCTGTTAATTGCATTTTGACGGCGGAAATGCACAAGATTGCGGCTCGATGTAAACGGCTCCTTAGATTCAAAGATTTAACCATTGAAGTTTAGGTCTTTAATAGAAGATTTCTACGTTTTTTATACCTTTATACATTTGTTATTCATGTGTATACTTGCCAGTATTATTATTTCTCGTATTTCACATTAATAAATGTTTATTTAGATTACAAAATTACCATAGTTTTGTAGATAGGGAATTTGCTTCAGTAGCTAACGTAAACAAATTTTCAGATATGAGGTTTGTTGGTAGTTGAATAAATAATGACCGTAATATCATTTTCATTGCTAGTGCAAATTAATCTTAAATTTAATATGTCTGCGGTATCTGCTTTCACAGCAGAATATTAATTTAGAATCAGCAAAATTATAATACATTTTATCTCGTTTGCATCTAGAATTGCAAAATGACTTTATTATGACTAACACATATTTGTTTATCATCAGTATTTAAGAGATAATTTTTATGATCTAATTTTATTTTAAAAAAATTTCACGCCATTCCCAATACTGGTAGGCAGAGTTCTAGTCTAGACAAATAAGCCTTTTCGAGCCACCTTCCACCGAAGATATTTCGGTACAACGTGACAGGTGGTGAGCCTGTCGCCGTCTTTATGTCCAAGCCAACGTTATAATTCGTACATAAGTTTTTGAAAAACCCATTGGTACAAGCATGCCACCTGGGGATTGAACTCGGGTCTCTCAACTCGAATTCCAATCACCCAACCTTTCGGCTATCGTGACTATTTTATTTTATTTCGATAATTTATTTATCTATTGTACCTATATGTATAATATCACACCATCCGTATGTTTGTTGCCGCTAAACCCAAAATGTAGATGATTCAACTCAATTGATTTGATATACTGACAGGTTGTTTTATTTTTCCCAAGAGTGTGATTTGTACATTCATTACAATGAGTGGGAGTTACCACGGATTTTTTATAAATATAGCTTTAAAGATTACATATCTTTAGCGCTTTATTCTTAATTCTATATTTTCATTTGCTTTTTAGATTGCCATGACAACCGTGGTTTTGGTTTTAGAAATAATATTCTGCCAATTTCTATCTTCAAATATATATAGACCGGTTATATAGTACCGGTTAGACAGGGTATATATAGACCGGTGTAAAGAAATCCTATAAAAATTTAAAATTCCCTTTCCGCTCAATGATAGAAAATGCGACGAAAAGCGTTGAAAACGGTAAAAGGTACTGACAGATGGCAGGATCTGCGAGTAGACATAGTAGATGCATCTAGAAGTTACGTACTTAGGGGTAAGAATGCTTGGAACAGACATGACTAATTCGTTTGCTAAGCGTGGCGATAATAGCAGAGATAATAACATACATACATACATACATATAATCACGCCTCTTTCCCGTAGGGGTAGGCAGAGACCACTTCTTTCCACTTGCTATGATCCTTACATACTTGTTTCGCTTCGTCCACTTTCATTATTCCCTTCATACATTCTCTTCGATTCAGGGTACTCTTGACCTGGCCTTTTTTAAGGACGTCCCTGATTTGGTCTCGAAACCTCCGCCTAAGTCTTCCCCTTCCTACATTTCCATTCACACTCGCCTTATATGCTTTTTTCGTCAATAGTTCTTCATTAATTCTCTCGACATGGCCAAACCATCTCAGCATACCTTTCTCAATTTTCGTCACTACATCTTCCTTCAGACCACAACGTTTCCTTATTTCACTATTCCTTATCCTGTCGCTCAGTTTAACTCCTAACATACTTCTTAATGCTCTCATCTCAACTGCATTTACTCTGCTTTAATGTTTCTTCTGCCATACCCAACTTTCACTTCCGTACATGAGTGTCGGAACCAAAACTCCCCTATGCACAGCCAAACGAGCCTTGTTAGACACCATCCGACTGCTCATAAAGGAGTGCAAAGATCCATGCACCATGTTTCCTGCATTCACTCTTCTTTCAATATCACTCTCACACTTTCCATCTCTTGTGAACTTTGAACCCAGATACACAAACTCATTCACCTGTTTAATTTGTTCATCTCCAATCATTATAATGCAGTATTTCATGGCCTCATCTCTTTCAAACATCATCACTTTCGTCTTCTTTACATTCATCTTCATCCCCTTTCTAACAAAAGCTCCACTCATAGCAGTTACCATCTCCTGCAACTCCTCGGCTGAAGACGCAAGTAATACTTGATCATCAGCATAGAGAAAACATTTGACGAGTAACTCATTCATTCTCAACCCGCTTTCATTCTCTTTTAAATCTGTCAAGCAATTGTCCATTAACAGATTAAACAGCCACGGTGACGGTACACATTCCTGTCTAACACCTTTTTCGAAATTAAACCATTCAGTGTATGCCCCGTTTATCCTTACACAAGTACAGGAATCCCTATAAAGAGATTGCAATGTTCGTATGAGGATACTGCTGACACCTTTCACGGACAATGCTGACCACAATTCATTCCTCACCACTCTATCATAGGCCTTTTCTAGATCCACGAACGTGCAATAGACCTTCTGGTTTTTAGCCAGACACTTTTCGGCTATGCACCGCAAGGAAAAGACCTGATCCGTACACCCCATCTTTCTAAATCCCGCTTATGCATCCCATACTTTTTCGTCTGTTTCATTCACAACCCTTTCAATCAACACTTTCGCATACAATTTACCGACGACGCTGAGAAGGCTTATACCGCGGTAATTTACGCAGTCCTGCCGTGACCCTTTTCCCTTTTTCAAATAAACATTCAAAATACTCTTTCCATCTCTTTAACACATTTGTCTCCTTTTATAATGCTCCCATCTTGACTCCAGATTGTATTCACCTCCGAGGCAGAGGTTTTTCCTCTGGCTGTATTGACGGATTTCCAGAAAAACTTGATGTTTGACTGGAAATCTTCAGTGAGCCTCCTATCAAAATTATCCTTTTGTTCTTTTTTATTTCTAGTCACAACATCTTTCGCAGCTGATTTGATTATTTTATACTTCTTTCTCGCTTCCTTTATCTCGTCATTCGTCGCCTTTTAAAGTTTTTGGTTAGCTTTTGTTGCTAACCAATCCAACCACGCTTTCTTCTTTTCTTGCACAGCCTTTTGTACATCTTTATCTATCCACACATTATACTTCTTTTTTCCTTTCCTTCGTTTAGCTACTCCGCATACCTCAACAGCAACATTCACGACTCCTTTCTTAAATGTCTCCCACAAATCTTCAATCACACATATCTCTTCTATGCCTTTAAAACTTTCTATCAGTTTCTCTACATATTCGTCTTTCTTATCTTTTTCTTGCAGATTTTCCACTTTTATTCTGGCCAAAACACTCGTAGGCTCAGCTCCTCGGTGTCGTCATCATTTACAGAGGCCATGTATTCGGGATATGACCAGGAAGTGGTCTGTGTCAAGGCCTACACCGCGGTATGCTCGAGTGTCTAGCAGTTTCTTCCTCAATCTTTCATTCACAATTACAAAATCAATCATACTTCTAGACTCGTCCTCAATTCTTGTATACAAATGGGTCTTTTTGTGATCAAACATTGTATTGGCCACGCACAGATTCCATTCCAAGCATACGTCAAGTAGGCTTCTCCCATTTTCGTTCACTCTCTCGTCCCCAGAGTCTCGTACCCAGTACTCCTTCATACCCATCACGCTTTACTCGAACCCACCCATTAAAGTCCCCTAACATCACGATCCGTTCATTTTCTCCGCATTTATTCAAGACCTCTCTCACGCTATCCCAAAATTTCTCTCTCTCTTGTTGGGGTTTTAATGACCCACCTCCGCGCAGATCCGTCGGTGCATAGACCCCAAGGATAAACAAGCGGGTGAGTCCAACTTTTAATCTAACCCAGAGGAGTCTTGGGTTTACACATTCATGATCTATCACACATTCAACTATTCGAGAGGAAAGAATCACACCACCTCCCTGACCGCCTCGGCTGGTTTGGGGGACTCCCGACCAGTATGCCGTGTAGGGACCATGAACCGTGGTGACACATCCTTTCGTTACATCTGTCATCGTTCACCCATCATCTGACATACTTTATCTACCTTACCATCCATTCCTCCTCTTACATTCAACGTAGCGAAGCGGCTCTCCATGAGCCACTTTTCGCCCCCGCGAGAAACGAGAAGTGATGGGTGGCGAACCACATCGCCGCCATTTCAGTAAGTAAAATTCACCATTGCGTTCCCACGAGTAGCAAGGGAAAGGTTTGTCCACCCCAGCAGAGCCCCGCATGCCAGGGTAAGGTAGCCTAATTCTGGGTCGCCCGGTTCCAGGGCAATGTGGCAACGGTTAGGTTTGCCCCAAGCCATGCATCCATCCGCGCGGCAGACGTTGGATTGGCGGATAGAATAGGAGTAAGGAAAGGGTAGGATATGTTGTGAGAGAAAGGAAGATTGGTAAATTAGGGTGGGAATTAGGAATAGTAGGATATTACCGTCCAGGAGGGCAAGGGATAGGACAGTAATAGCTAGGGAAGCCGGGGTCGTGTACCCGTATACCATACCACAACTACCGGACAGGTAAGTTAGGATGAGTATCCCTGACTGGATATAATAACAATAGAGGTATATGTCCTGAAATAGACTTTTAGTAAATAAGAATTAATTAATTTTTAATTGAATAAAAAAAAATTCTTCACGCCATTCACAATATCAGGGTCAGACAGAGGTTTTGATAATTTAACCGTTCCACACACCGAGCCGAGTTCTTGGGTGATCGGAATTCGAATCAAGATACCTGAATTCGATGCCCAGGGAAGAAGCCTTGTAACAAAGAGTTTCTTTGAAGCTTATGTACGATTTATGTCGTTGACTTGGACATGAAGACCGGGACAGGATCACCACATGTCACGTTGTCCCGAAATAAGCACCGGTGAAATGTAGATCGAAAGGACTGAATTGTGTTGACCTCTGTCTACCCCTGTATTGGGAGATACGTCAAGATAAAAAACGCATTGTGAAATGTAATAATAAAAATGAAATTGGGGAATGCTCTAAGACAACCTGACGGCAGTGTAACGTGACCAGTTTATTAGAGCACATGATTCGCTGAGATTGAATGGCATACCTATGACTATGTTTTCGTATTACTTCCCATATATAGAGATTTCACCTAACAAATAGTAGGTTATTGGAAGAAATTATTATAATTAAATAGTTTTTTTATATTAAAAAAACTTTATAATAATAAAAGTCACGATAGCCGAGTGGTGGGTGATCGGAGTTCAAGTCAATAGACCCGCGTTCTCTTCCCGAGACACCAATAGGTTTTTTCAAAAACCTATTTACGATTTTTATCATTGGCTTGTTCATAAGACGGCGATGGGCTCAGCACCTGTCACGTTGCTCCAAATATGTCTTCGGTGGAAGGTGGGTTGAAAAGACTTAATTAGCGAGACCTTGTCTACCCCTGTATAGCCTGGGAATAGCGTGAAGATATTTATTTAATTACATCTCTTCATATATACTATAAAAATATAAATATCTTCACGCAATTCCCAATACAGGGGTAGACAGAGGTCAAGTCTAGACAATTAAGTCCCTTTGACCCACCTTCCACCAAAGATATTTTCGGGACAACGTGACAGGTGGTGAGCCCGTCGCCGCCTTTATGTCCAAGCCAACGATGAAATTCGTACCTAAGTCTTTGAAAAACTCATTGGTACTGCCACCTGGGGATCGAACTCAGGTCTCTCGACTCGAAATTCCGACCACCCAACAACTCGGCTATCGTGACTAATGAATAAAATTGAAGCGTCTGTTTGTAATTTTAAATTAAAAGCTTTTTATTAAATGTATTTGAAAGTATATACAGTATATACGTAAATAAATAACTTTAAAATTTTTTGTCTGTCTGTCTGTTTATTCCGGCTAATCTCTGAAACGGTTGGACCAATTTTAACAGAAATTTCACTTCCATTTACCTGATACTTATTATAAGAAGTAACTCTGGCTATTTTTATTTCAGAAAAATATTGAGGCTTCCGCGTTGAGTATTAAACCGCGGGCAAAGCCGCGGGGGCATCTAGCTAATAAATAAATTCGAAAATATTAAGAATTGTTCTACAACCGATTGTGACCACATTTGACAGAAATTTGGGAAAAGCTACTTTTTTAAAGTTAGGTTTAACTTAAGCTGTAGGTCTTATGCAAATCGCGATGAAATTCTTAAGGAAATTACAGAAAAAGAGTATTTAACCACTACGTTATAGTTGCAGGTCGAAAAGTAACGCCATAGAGTAATATAACATATAGTGAAAAGAATAATACTGTCAAAATTCTATTTTGTGGCTTATTTATCAACATTAATATTTAGTTGTAATTTGAAATAAATTAGTTTGTTATGAAATTGCAAGTATGGGATTACTCAAATCTATCAGAAAACCTTTCAGGCAACCATGTAAGTAGTGTATTATTTCGTTTCAATTGATTATTTCAATATTGGTGGCGAAGAATTTGCTACAAAATACAAAATTACACCATATAATACCACCAAACTATAATTTGACTGGTAGAAAATGCAAACAGGCATTAAGTCCTCCTTTTGCTATCCTTGTGCGGGCGTGCAATGAAGAATAAATTAGTAAATATTAACTAAAGGAAAATCAACTTTGTAGTTTCGCCATGGAGTTTTATTTTTTGCATAATATAAGTTTTGTGTACTTACGCAATAGCCGAGAGATTGGTGATTTGAATTTTAATCTGAGGAGTCGAGTTTGATGGCTATTAAAGGGCTCGTCCTAATTATTTCTTTTAAGTATATATAAGTATGATTCGTATCGTTGGATTGGACATACAAATGTACCGTTGTTCCAAATTTCGATTTAGGTGTGGTTATTTCCAAGAAGTACGTAAAGTAAAGTAAGTCACAATAGCCGAGTAGGTGATCGGGATTCGAGAGAAGAAACCCGGGTTTTTTCCCCAGGCAGCTGGCTCGTACCAATGGGTTTTTCACAAATTTAAGTAAGAATTATGTCGTTGGCTTGGACATAAAGATGGCGACGGACTCACCACCTGTCACGTTGTCCTGAAAATATCTTCGATGAAAGGTGGGTCAAAGGGACTTAATTGTCTAGACTAGACTTCTGTCTACCTCTGTATTGGGAATTATGTGAAGATATATTTTTTTTTAATTCTTACGCCGACTCCGCGGTACAAGATTTTTTTTAATTTAACTAAGATGAAAATCGAGCTGAAAGTCTTATTTAGTAGACAGTTGATACAGTTTTACTTTTAACTTACATTAAAAGTAAAACTGTATCAACTCCTAGAGTTTTTTACTTAATTGAATCTCCACAATATTATTGTCAATGAAAACGTTAATAATTTTCCAATATTAATTGGCGTCAAAATAAATACTAAGTAAAATAAATAAGTCTGATTTATTAGTAAGATATTTAAAGGTTCGTATGCGTTGGACACTAAGTATAATCCTGGTAAATAGAATTAAAGTAGCAGCTTAACAGCTGAGCAAATGCGTTCCTAACAACTGTGAGAGATTAGAACAGGGGAATGTCCGCTAGGCTGCTACAGCGATCGATAGCAGACTTTCACACCTTCTTGTGATTTTTTTTATTATTTTTCAGAGCGGTTTTCTCCACGATATCATCACTGCCCTGTTCGTTGTAAATTCAGCACTTAAAATTATTTTTTTAACAATTATTATGGTTCTTATGGTACAGGTCACTTGCGTATACAGCAAGCATGCTACTGACTGACTGATACAACAAACTGTTATTGTAATGTTGTAATTTTTTTTTATAGAAAAGGGAGGCAAACGAGCAGGTGGCTCACGTGATGGTAAGTGATTACCGCCGCCCATGAACACCCGCAATACCAGAGGCATAGCAGATGCGTTGCCGGCCTTAGGGAAAGGTGTGGGCCTCCGGTTACCTGCACTCACCATACAAAACGCAGAAGTTTGTTAGACTTCTACTTCACGCCGGTATTCTGTGAGGTCGTGTTACTTCCCCGATTGAGCCGGCCCATTCATGCAACAACAAAAGCTGATGCGTGCTCTACCACTGTTAATATACCACTGTATATTTTATTTTAGCAAACGAAGATATGTGTACAGTTCCAATGCAAGCGCCTGAATTGAAAATGCCAAAAATTTCCTTCTGGTCGATGGTTGCGTCACTTTTATATTGCATCAGTCAAACAATAACTGTTGTGTGTTACTTGTGTATGGGGATTTTTGTTGTCATATGTAATCTGGTATGTTGTTTCATGATGTGCTAGATCCACATCTAGCGAACGAAAAATTACGTTGTATGGTTTTGTCATGTAATAAACAACTGTCCGTTTCTGCTATACTTATTTGAATATTAGAATATCCTGGCCAATAAATCTACTTTAATATAATAAACAGCTAATGATTGTAATTTGTTTAATAAAATAAATAAATAGACATAGGGACAACACTACATATATTGCTTTAACTAAAGTAAGTAGCTTGAGCACTTGTGTTATGGAATCAAAAATAACGAAGGTACCACAAAATCCCAGACCCGAGAAAATTTAGAAAAAGGGATTCTACATTCACTCGGGAATCACCGAGAATCGAACCCAAGATCTCAGCGTCTATTGCCTAATGGTGCGGATAGGGAAATATGACTTCGCCAGTCGGGTCCCTAATTGCCGTAAACCACTCTTGGTATAAGCATTAAAACTAAGTAAAAGTAGTTAACAGGAGTGCTAGTAATGTTATTTGGCATTGTTACTTTTCTGCATAGGAAACTAGTTTACTCATTTATACCACCTATTCGCAGTGAAATAATTATTGTATTCCGATTGCAAGTGTTTAGATAGTACGATAAAGGGTTTTAATGTATTTGTATTGTATTGCACGTTAGTATATTGGAATACTTCCATGCATATTGGAATTAGGCCAATATCATAGAAAGGTTTGCCATAGCGCCTCTCTTGGCATGCGGATTGGCGATCGCAGTACTGGACATCTTTAACCTTAGGCGCTGTTTTCCGTAAACGGTCTGCTTATTTTGGTCTTTTTTTTTTTAGAGGTGGTTATACCGCCACCGACAGGGTAGACGTTGATGGTCCAGGCTTTTAGTCGCCTCTTACGACACCCACGAGAAGAAAGGGGATGGCATAGTCTTAAGCCGATTTCACGTTGGATAAGGTATTTATAAGGCCCCTATTGTCATGGGTTACCCGCATACTTCTTTGTGTCGTGCATATGCTACACAGCTAAACACTACCTAAATATTTTTAAACAAAGTCCTTCCGCGTCGTGAGCTCGCCATAAACATAAAAACTCGTGAACAGATGTTTATAAAAGTTTTCACTAATGGACGGAGTAAATCATGAGGAAAGTGGGTATAATTAATTAATTTATTTTGCGAGCCACAATAGTTTAAAAGCTTTATAAATACAGATCATTATGGACACTGTCGAGTACAGTAATTTTAATTGAGAGGAGAGGATATATAAAAAACTAATTGTGATGTGTGAACTTAATATGCTTTCTGTAAATACACCGTACAATCGCAACTGCATGAGATGTAGCTGCGATGCCGAACTTTAAGAAAGGAATTAGAAACAGACTGTAGAAAAGACAGGACCCTGGTAATTTCACTTACCAGGCAAAACCAGGCAAAACATAAGATGCTTGTATTTCGCACCAGTTCTATGAAATTATCACCTCATACAATAAGTACGGGACATCTTTTTTTATTAAAAAATAAAATAAACCAAAAGGCAATAAAAATAATAATAGCATATTTATTTAACTTTATCGTGACAAATTGTAAAAGTATACAACGAAAAATTTATATTTACGATATCTGCCAAAACCCAGCGTTAATCAAAAGCGTTTATACTTTGTGAATGATTGAATAAATAAAACACATAATCGAATCTCACTGAATCGAATGTGTTGCGTATCGTCGGCCGCATCGAGTATGGATCTTAGCCTTTAACTTTAGTAACAAGCGGATGCTGTAATGTTAATTTTATTTTACATTCATTTATATTTTTAAAGTTAGTAGACTAGAAAAAAAGTCACGAGAGCCGAGTCGTTGGGTGGTCGGAATTTCGAGTCGAGAGACCCAAGTTCGATCCCCAGTTGGCAGGCTCGTACCAATGGGTTTTTCAAAAATTTAAGTAAGAATTATGTCGTTGGCTTGGACATAAAGATGGCGACGGACTCACCACCTGTCACGTTGTCCCGACAAATATCTTCGGTGGAAGGTGTGTCGTACGGACTTAACTGTCTAGACTAGACCTCTGTCTACCCCTGTATTGGGAATTATGTGAAGATATATTTTTTAATTCTTACGCCGACTCCGCGGTACAAGATTTTTTTAATTTAACTAAGATGAAAATCGAGCTGAAAGTCTTATTTAGATAGTTGATACAGTTTTACTTTTAACTTACATTAAAAGTAAAACTGTATCAACTCCTAGAGTTTTTACTTAATTGAATCTCCACAATATTATTGTCAATGAAAACGTTAATAATTTTCCAATATTAATTGGCGTCAAAATAAATACTAAGTAAAATAAATAAGTCTGATTTATTAGTAAGATATTTAAAGGTTCGTATGCGTTGGACACTAAGTATAATCCTGGTAAATAGAATTAAAGTAGCAGCTTAACAGCTGAGCAAATGCGTTCCTAACAACTGTGAGAGATTAGAACAGGGGAATGTCCGCTAGGCTGCTACAGCGATCGATAGCAGACTTTCACACCTTCTTGTGATTTTTTTATTATTTTCAGAGCGGTTTTCCACGATATCATCACTGCCCTGTTCGTTGTAAATTCAGCACTTAAAATTATTTTTTTAACAATTATTATGGTTCTTATGGTACAGGTCACTTGCGTATACAGCAAGCATGCTACTGACTGACTGATACAACAAACTGTTATTGTAATGTTGTAATTTTTTTATAGAAAAGGGAGGCAAACGAGCAGGTGGCTCACGTGATGGTAGTGATTACCGCCGCCCATGAACACCCGCAATACCAGAGGCATAGCAGATGCGTTGCCGGCCTTAGGAAAGGTGTGGCCTCCGGTTACCTGCACTCACCATACAAAACGCAGAAGTTTGTTAGACTTCTACTTCACGCCGGTATTCTGTGAGGTCGTGTTACTTCCTGATTGAGCCGGCCCATTCATGCAACAACAAAAGCTGATGCGTGCTCTACCACTGTTAATATACCACTGTATATTTTATTTTAGCAAACGAAGATATGTGTACAGTTCCAATGCAAGCGCCTGAATTGAAAATGCCAAAAATTTCCTTCTGGTCGATGGTTGCGTCTCTTTTATATTGCATCAGTCAAACAATAACTGTTGTGTGTTACTTGTGTATGGGGATTTTTGTTGTCATATGTAATCTGGTATGTTGTTTCATGATGTGCTAGATCCACATCTAGCGAACGAAAAATTACGTTGTATGGTTTTGTCATGTAATAAACAACTGTCCGTTTCTGCTATACTTATTTGAATATTAGAATATCCTGGCCAATAAATCTACTTTAATATAATAAACAGCTAATGATTGTAATTTGTTTAATAAAATAAATAAATAGACATAGGGACAACACTACATATATTGCTTTAACTAAAGTAAGTAGCTTGAGCACTTGTGTTATGGAATCAAAAATAACGAAGGTACCACAAAATCCCAGACCCGAGAAAATTTAGAAAAAGGGATTCTACATTCACTCGGGAATCACCGAGAATCGAACCCAAGATCTCAGCGTCTATTGCCTAATGGTGCGGATAGGGAAATATGACTTCGCCAGTCGGGTCCCTAATTGCCGTAAACCACTCTTGGTATAAGCATTAAACTAGGTAAAAGTAGTTAACAGGAGTGCTAGTAATGTTATTTGGCATTGTTACTTTTCTGCATAGGAAACTAGTTTACTCATTTATACCACCTATTCGCAGTGAAATAATTATTGTATTCCGATTGCAAGTGTTTAGATAGTACGATAAAGGGTTTTAATGTATTTGTATTGTATTGCACGTTAGTATATTGAATACTTCCATGCATATTGAATTAGGCCAATATCATAGAAAGGTTTGCCATAGCGCCTCTTGGCATGCGGATTGGCGATCGCAGTACTGGACATCTTTAACCTTAGGCGCTGTTTTCCGTAAACGGTCTGCTTATTTTGGTCTTTTTTTTTAGAGATGGTTATACCGCCACCGACAGGGTAGACGTTGATGGTCCAGGCTTTTAGTCGCCTCTTACGACACCCACGAGAAGAAAGGGGATGGCATAGTCTTAAGCCGATTTCACGTTGGATAAGGTATTTATAAGGCCCCTATTGTCATGGGTTACCCGCATACTTCTTTGTGTCGTGCATATGCTACACAGCTAAACACTACCTAAATATTTTTAAACAAAGTCCTTCCGCGTCGTGAGCTCGCCATAAACATAAAAACTCGTGAACAGATGTTTATAAAAGTTTTCACTAATGGACGGAGTAAATCATGAGGAAAGTGGGTATAATTAATTAATTTATTTTGCGAGCCACAATAGTTTAAAAGCTTTATAAATACAGATCATTATGGACACTGTCGAGTACAGTAATTTTAATTGAGAGGAGAGGATATATAAAAAAAACTAATTGTGATGTGTGAACTTAATATGCTTTCTGTAAATACACCGTACAATCGCAACTGCATGAGATGTAGCTGCGATGCCGAACTTTAAGAAAGGAATTAGAAACAGACTGTAGAAAAAGACAGGACCCCGGTAATTTCACTTACCAGGCAAAACCAGGCAAAACATAAGATGCTTGTATTTCGCACCAGTTCTATGAAATTATCACCTCATACAATAAGTACGGGACATCTTTTTTTATTAAAAAATAAAATAAACCAAAAGGCAATAAAAATAATAATAGCATATTTATTTAACTTTATTTGGGGTCGTGACAAATTGTAAAAGTATACAACGAAAAATTTATATTTACGATATCTGCCAAAACCCAGCGTTAATCAAAAGCGTTTATACTTTGTGAATGATTGAATAAATAAAACACATAATCGAATCTCACTGAATCGAATGTGTTGCGTATCGTCGGCCGCATCGAGTATGGATCTTAGCCTTTAACTTTAGTAACAAGCGGATGCTGTAATGTTAATTTTATTTTACATTCATTTATATTTTTAAAGTTAGTAGACTAGAAAAAAAGTCACGAGAGCCGAGTCGTTGGGTGGTCGGAATTTCGAGTCGAGAGACCCAAGTTCGATCCCCAGTTGGCAGGCTCGTACCAATGGGTTTTTCAAAAACTTATTTACGAATTACATCGTTGGCTTGGACATAAAGCCGGCGATGGCTCACCACCTGTCACGTTGTCCCGACAAATATCTTCGGTGGAAGGTGTGTCGTACGGACTTAACTGTCTAGACTAGACCTCTGTCTACCCCTGTATTGGGAATTGCGTGAAAATATTTATTATTATTATTTATTTATAGTAGACGCAAAGAAGTTGTGTCGGTCAGTACGAGAGGATTTTGTACCCATTTCTGCTGCCAAATATCAGCGTAGCAACTGTTGTGTTCTGGTTTGAAAGGCATTAAGACCCTGGTTAATCACTGACAGTGAGGCATTCCACTTTGTGCTCGGCGGTGACAGAACAGAACTTAATTGTCTAGACCTATGTCTACCCCAGTATTGGGAATGGCGTGTAGATATTAAATTATAATTCTTTGTTCGAATTTCTTAAATTCGATTCTTAAATTCTTCACTTGAAGAATTGCAATTGCCACTAATTATCATATTAGAGTCTATAGACCTAAATCTTCACCCCAGTCCCATAAAATACATAATACGAGTATATGTAACTAGTCTCCCACCTTGTGAAAAAAATTTGCTGACTGTATAAATATCGAACCTAACCTATAATAATATTTTTGGCTGGCATTTCACATCATCGTAATTTTAGTACTCTAATATTCGTAATAATTGTAATTCTAGATTCACATTTTACCGGAGCTTATCTGTAACAACGTGTCGGGTAGTGAGCCTGTTGCTGACTCAGTATCTAACTAAACAATATAAATGGAACGTAAAGATAAAAAAAAATCTCATTGGTTCTAGTCTTTTCCTGAGATTCTAACTCGGGTCTTATTTTTCCGATCACATCACCCCGGAAGTCAGCGAATC
This sequence comes from Sericinus montela, assembly GCA_029286605.1. NCBI lineage: Eukaryota > Metazoa > Arthropoda > Insecta > Lepidoptera > Papilionidae > Sericinus > Sericinus montela. Next base: position 7,795,311 of record JAGSMR010000030.1, on the reverse strand, counting down.
AAGGCAGTGCGAGTTTGGTGGTAAGAACATATTTGAAACTCATTTTAAGTAGGGGACGGATGTTCGTGGGTCACGTGGTCTGCTAGATGGTTTTTGGATAAATATTAATTGAAACAATTAAAACATAATTTTCTTTTGTAAAATATAATTTATTATGTTTTCCTCGAGTTCACAGCATCGTTATGAAATTCTTGTCACGGAGGAAAAGTGGACGAAAGAAATTCTTTAACCTGCTTTACATATTTATGAAATAATATTTCAAAAGTAAAAGAAATAAATGAATCGCTGTGTATTTTACTAAGCGCCTGGTCTAAGAGACCCTCTTGACGCTAGCTCTACTGCAGAACATAAATATTTATTTATACATATCATAACACTTGCTCTGTGAACAGCCAGCACTTCAATTATTTTGAGGCGTTTGAAATTTATGAAGATATAATAATGAAATATTTTTCCGTATACAGTAGCAGCTCGTAGGAAAATGCCAAGTAACCTATAAGCGTTTCTAATATTAACACGCAAATGGCTAATTAAAATACCACGTTAAAAGGATTAATTACTTACTTAATGGCCTATGAAAGGTCGCTGCGGTACATGCGCCTCTAAGAAGTATTAACCATATTTAACACACTCGGTAAGCGGATTGGCGAATACCAAAATGTTGTTAATTGGCATTTTTATTCTCTTACAAGCTTATTTGCAAGCAGCGTTTGATATTTGTAAATAGAGAATATTTGTCAGTAGGCGTTTTTATATTATGGGATAACAATTGACCAAAAATTCACCTCTAGACAGATATCCGTCTACTTCCACCGTAGGAGACTTAGGAGTCGCCGGAATTCCTGGCAAATAAATGATATAATGTATTGAACTACTAAAATATACCATACCGCATTACCTTAACATATTCTGACTATGTATATGTACTATGTATGTGTACGGGTCAATGTAGTAAAACCACTATTACATGACCCGTCCGGGAATTGAACCCGAAAGATGACCTACGACACCTTGACTCAACACGTCCACAGAGTCCACACGTCTCGTCTTTATTGTTATTTAAGTTATTTTAGTTGGAAAAGCTTAGTCACATATTTTGAAATAGTTATTAGATTACGATGATTTTTTTTTTATAGAAAAGAGATGCAAACGAGCAGGTGGCTCGCGTGATGGTAAGTGTTTACCGCCACCCATGAACATCCGCAATACCTGAGGCTTAGCAGATGCGTTGCCTCCCTTAGAATGCCCCCCTCCCCCAGAATTGGGGGAAGGGGGTGTGTGGGCCACCGGTTACCTGCACTCACCAGACGAAACGCAGAAGTTTGTTAGACTTCTACTTCACGCCGGTATTCTGTGAGGTCGTGGTACTTCCCCGGTCGAGCTGGCCCATTCATGTATCAACAAAAGCTGATGCGTGGCACTACCACTGTTACATGGTACTGTAGTATTGACGATGATAATAAAAACATACTGCTACCTTAATAAAATATGTAAGGTAACAACTTTATAATTTTTAATAACATTTTAATTACTAACACCATTAATACTAAAGCTTCCTGTCATCTGTAAATAAAATTAGGCTTTTCTTTCCATAACTTGCTAGCTTGTGACGTAACTTTATTTAAGTGCAAAGTACGTCGATTGTCGGATTTGGTTGGATGAAAATAAACATTTTAATTTTGATATTGCTTCCAACATTAGTCTTGGATACGGGAATATTTTTTGTGTTTGCAAATACCATTGTATGTCCAGTATCAGATAAATACGATACTTTATCTTACGATTGCCAAGTGTTTGCGTGGTCGGAATTTCGAGTCAAGAGACCCAAGTTCGATCCCTGGTGGCAGGCTCGTACCAACGCGTTTTTCGAAACTTACGTACGAATTATATCGTTGGCTTAGACATTGAGACGGCGACGGGCTCACCACCTGTCACGTTGTCCCGAAAAATATCTTCGGTGGAAGGTGGGTCGAAATTACTTAATTGTCGAGACCTCTGTCTACCCCCACATTGGGATTGTCGTGATTTATTTTTAATTTATTGGAGTAGTGGACGGGTCTTTTTGTATGTTAGTATTTATGGGTGTATATCGCCACACTTACTCTCCTTTAGAAATTATGTGTGAAGATATTCTTAAATGCTATTATATCCTTACGCATCATCCCTGACGGCATATTCAGAGTGATCAGATCACAAAGTGTCACGTATAATAATGTCAACCTTCTACTACTATGTTTCATACTCTAGAACATATTTATGCGGACATATTAGAAAGGCAGAGGTAATAGCAAAGATCGTAATGCGCGATATAAAAGTTGAGAGTGCTCGTAAATACGCTGGTATTAAAATTTCAAGCAATCTTAAATTATTAAATTCACGAGATGGGCGCCATAGCTGACAGATTACAATTTGAACGTACAATTCGTTATTTCAGCTGTAATGTGGATTATTTGATTCATTCGTAAGTTTTGTATACGTTCATCGGATGGTTTTAGATCAAGGCAGACCCTTTCAAAAAATGTCAGCAGTGAGTAACGACAGCTTCTAAAGCTCTGCTAATTTGATGCTTTGATATTTTATTTGCTTGCCTAGCAAAGCGATTTTAGCAAATAGTCTATATGCTGAAGTAAATTTTTTCAGTTTATTTATTATTCTTATTTGTCTATAAATTTTTACTACAGTTTCAGTGACAGTCTAGGAAGCAATATTACAGAGGATTTATCACAATCGCCATGATTTGTAGGCGGTAATTTGACTGGTTGTTGATTCTTTCTATGTCTGTGAATTATATTATTAAAAATCCGCTTGGCTGCGAATTGGCTGCGTATTGGCGATCGCAGTATCAGATACCTTGGCCCATAGATGCCCATCACCGGTCTACCGAATTTTTGGTCTGGTATTTTTTAAATGGTTATCTCACCATCGATCGGTAGCCTATTCCATTTTAAGGCTTTCCCTTAGTCGCCTCTTACGACACCAACGTAAAGCTACGAGGTTGTATATCCTTATGCCGTAACCACACTGCATCTGCATTGGTTAGTGGAAGCGTATTATAATACATAGTCCGGCCAGTTCTCTTACAAATGAAAATACATTATTTTATGAAATAATGTTATATGTAGGTATAAGTTTTAATAAATATTTTTAAAATTTCTACCTAAATATACAGTCACAGCAAAAAATAAAAAAAAATATATTCAAAATGGCCACCTTTGGCTTTTATACAGGCCTTTAATTTGTTTGGCCACGAATCTATGGATTTAGTGTGGATATTTCTGTGTCTTTCACCTGCGTATCGCGACAGAATGCGTTTTGATCGATCCACTCCTTTTAATTGTAAAGATTTATTTAGAGCATGTCTTGTACATCGACGAAAAGCACCGAGCTTCAAGTCTTGTTTTATAATACGCAACAGAGTCCTAGCGGGAATCTTAATTTCTCGCTAGAAGATTTTTTGTAACCCAATGGGGTTTCGTTGAATTCTGGCTTAACAGCATTAACAGTTTTTGTAGGTCTTCGACAGAGAAAGTATAGTTGTATCTGTTGATAGTACGATAAAATAACATACGGCTGATACCGTGTGATGATAAAGTCACGATAGCCGAGTGGTTGGGTGGTCGGAATTACGAGTCAAGAGACCCGAGTTCGATCCCCAGATGGCAGGCTCCTACCAATGGGTTTTTCAAAAACTTATGTACGAATTAAATCGTTGGCTTGGACATGAAGACGGTGACCTGCTCACCACCTGTCACGTTGTCCCGAGAATATCTTCGGTGGAAGGTGGGTCAAAGGAACTTAATTGTCTAGAATAGACCTCTGTCTACCCCTGTATTGGGAAGTGCGTGAACATATTATATATTACGGCTGATACCAAGCTTTTGATGTTTTCTGAAGTGAATGAAAGGCGATCTATACAGTCCTATTTTTAACACCTCATTCCATATTGTAATTTGATAAAATCGAAAGAAATTTTTTAAGACAATATACGTGTTCCAAATTCAAAATAATTAAAGTTAAAAAAATAATTTTATGTTACAGTATTAGCCAATCCAGACCAGTTATATTAAATAAGACAAAAGTGTTTGATATCTAATTATATCATCGTTTTATTTGCCTTTATGCGAAATATCAATAGATAGATAACATAGAAGTTTTCTCAAGTCGTTTTCTTTGTTGGTTTCATTGTTTCAATAATATTCATCCTTACGGACTCCGCAAAGATAAAGCGCTTGCCTAACATATCTATATCTTTATGAGTTTAGCTTTGCACGTTACTCAAACATAAAATGTTTTTGTTTCTTTACGTACATCATTTCTGCTCAAACCATGTTTTTTTAAAAACACGAATTCTTTTTTTCTTTTTCAAATAACATGTACACGTAAAGTGCCAGTTACAAAAACATACATAGATCTTTTTGTATTATGTGTAGAGTAAAACAAGAGTAAAATAGGACTCAGATTTTACTCAATAGTCACTTACCAACAAACTACGGTTTTTCAACCTAATAAAAAAATAAAAAGTTAAGACTTATGAAAACATTTGTCATAATATTACCTTATTTCTTATTTACCAATAAATTTTAATTAAATCTCTTCCAAGAACAACGTCAACTTAAAAGCAGGAAGTTGTTAACATATATTTATTAAAATTTCAAGAAGTCTTCATCTTCAAAATTACGACAGGTATCATAAATTTAGGATCGAGTAGTTAAGGAAAAATTTAATTAGATTGCTTTTGGCACAATACCACATCTTGAATTAAAGTACCAATAAACTAATAAATTTGTCAAATATAATATTATATTATACTCAATCCCTGGCGAACTTCAAATCAAAATCTCTTTATTTTACCAACTTCAATAAAGAACAAAAGGCTTGCTTTTTTTTGTCTATTCTTGTGTAACTTCCTGTCCTGGGAAATACGTGGTCATTTATTTTATGTTTTAATATTCAAAATCGTTGTCGGTTAATTATTTAAGTACACATTTATTTGAAAGAATGCACTGTTTGCTTGATTTAATCCAAAGTAAATCTAATTAAGAAAATAAACCTAAATAAAAAAATTTCTAAAGAACGCAATCCCGCAATTTGAATAGGTTTTGAATAAAAAAGCAATCCTCGTATTTTAACGAAACCCTTTTATCTTCCTTTTTGTATGGTATAAAGCTGACAGATTTAATTCATTGGAATGAATGTTTATGAATTTTCAATTAATCTTCTCGTTTTTCCAAATCCACTTGGATCGCAGAATATTTTTGTTAATCTCTCGATTATTTGTTGATAAGTATAAAATTCACGAAAAATACTAATAGACCTTTGAGTTCTTATTTTAAAGATGACTTTACTTTCTAGTAATAAAAAGGCGCTTTAAAGCAATATTTTCAGAAATGTATATTTTTTTGTACTGAGAAAATTTTTCTTAGTGATAATTCATATCTTGTTTAAGTAACAGCCTAATTTACTCAGTCGCCTTTTACCACACTCACCAAAGAGAAGGGATAGTATTCTCGCCGATGTCACAAGACTATTCCTATTTAGACAATCTTAAAATGTTGATCAATGCCAGGGTAACAGTCCAATGTTATCAATGGTGTTACACTTATCGCTTATGAAATAAAAATTAACTGAATCACCGGCAAATATTTGAATTCAATAGATGATCCTGGATAAATGAAAAATATAATAAAAATGACCAAATATTTTTAAATTTGTCATCTTGTAAAAATTCAGTCTCTATCAAAATAAGAAGCTTTTCTGCTTCTAATTTTGTATCTAATTTGCGATTAAGGGTAAAATTAAGATGAATGTACTCAAAATAGAAGTCCTTTGAAAAGTTTAGCATTTAAGCTTTTGTTATTTGTTATTTAGAGTGAACCAGTGAGCTTTTAGTTATTCAACTTCAATTTCATTAGCGATTATACTACTTCTCGACCTCTCAATCTACATAATAAAACCGATTAAATTCACTAAACTTCAAGGATAAAGAACAAAGTTTATTGTTTTTGATTAAATAAAATTGTTTGTATTTGTGATTGTTGCCTTTTTAATTTTCACACTATATAAGTTTTTTTAAACAAATAACGATTTCGAAGGCATTTTTTTATAAACGTTACTCCTCAGCCCGACTACAACGGCTAGCTAGGTTACATAATACTAAACATATCTGGAATTTATTTTGAGACGAATTTTTTTCTAACTGAATTATGATTTCTTTCCAGGAGATTGTCAGGGAATTCAAAAAGCTCTTTCGTGCTTTGGATAGAGGATTTAGATACTAAAAATGCTTACAAATAATACGACTTATTTTGGTAATGATTTTAAGTACATAACAAAAAGTAAAGCGCAAGAAATATAATAACATAACGCGATAAAAGCAATACAAAGCGTAGTGTAATCGTAAATACCTCGCGAGTCATTAAAATTTCACATCTGAAATTGCGTTGTTGTGAACGCAGGTATTCGTAACTGTCAGAAGAGAATGTGGGTGCGTGTTTGAAAATTGTAGGCATTTCTCTTGTTATATTTTAAGATTACCTCGGTATATTTACTGTACTACAATTACATGAAGTAATAAGAGGTATTAACTTGTTCTTCAGACCATATCAATTAAAGACTATTTAATTGAATTATAAATACCAAAGTAATAGTCCAAATGGTTACAATAAGTACAACAGCGATAATTGAGTGTGATGAGACATTCCACCGTTCTTAGTATTAGTTCTCACTTCACTGCTGACTATGCATCTTTAACCTTCATTCATTGAGCTGTTGACAACAGTATTTATACCATTTACTTTTATAACTATGATTTCGAGGGGACGATAACACCAAGGGACTGGTAACTAACGTGATTCCACCTACGCCAGCCTAGTCAGGATGTTTTGAGAAGTACCTGCCTCATGCCGCTAAGAGAAGTAAAAATTGGGTTTCAGTATTGTAGCAGCGACGAGGATACTGTGCAATAGACGTTACAGGAATATCAATTTGCTGAGCTGTGCTCATACTTAATTGCTGATGCGGGTGACGATTTTTCACTACCAGTCTTAGTTAATGTATCTTTTTAAGCAGAGAGCGCTCAAGGAATACCGGGCTTGATTTATACCTAAAGGGAACTTCCCTTTAGGTAAAAATCTGCAAGAGAGAGAGAGAGAGAGAAAGACAGAGAGCAAGAAAGGAAGGGAGCAGATACTCTAGCACATTTCGATTTACAACTAGCGAAGAAGAAGAATCTATTATGCTCTCCTCAATGCCCTCTACGGGAGACTCTTAGGTACGAGATTTCTCGTACTGGAATCACCCTTGGCAAACGTGGCCATTATGACGAATACTATTTACAGTAGAGCCTGTCTCCTCCAGTGTAGTATTATGGTTTAACAGAATATTGCTTACATGCACGTTGAAGAATCGTTAAAACATGATGATGAATCTGAATTTACTTAAAACATTTCTATAATATATAATAAACATAAATAGCACCAACATTGAAATTAACTTCGCTGTAACCGTTATGAGATTTGATTTTTTGAGTTGTTGTTTGTAACAAAATTTTTCTTGGAGTTATATTAGTTTTTGTTTGGACTTGACAGGTTTTAATTTTTCAGAGAGTTATGCTGTTCTTATTTCGTTCTTGATAACTTTTTATTTTTCAGGAGAAATTTTTATCTATTGTTATAAATACGAATTCTGAAAGTAATAATTAAAAAAGGCAAAGTTTTTATTTATGGTCTCGCTAACAGTTTAAAATTATAATTTATCCTCACGCTATTCTCAATACAGGGAAAAACAGAGGTCTAGACAGTAAAGTTCTTACAACCCTTCTTCACCGAAGACATTTTTGAAATAATGTGACAACTGGTGAGCCAGACGCTGTCTTCATGTACGAGCCAACGATATAAATAAAAAAAAAATATCTTCACGCAATTCCCAATACAGGGGTAGACAGAGGTCGAGTCTAGACAATTAAGTCCCTTCGACCCACCTTTCACCGAAGATATTTTCGGGACAACGTGACAGGTGGTGAGCCCATCGCCGCCTTTATGTCCAAGCCAACGATATTCGTACATAAGTTTTTGAAAAACTCATTGGTACGAGCCTACCAACTGGGGATCGAACCCGGGTCTATTGACTCGAAATTCCGACCACCCAACCACTCGGCTAACGATATAAATCATTTATAATTATAAAAAACTCATTGGTGCCATCTGGGGATCGAACTGTAGTCTTTTGTCTCTAATTCCGATCACCGAACTACTCGGCTATCGTGACTTCGCTTACAGTTTAAGGTGAATATTGTTGATGAAAAAGTCTACTTTTACTATATTCATAGTTCAGCCGGAACAAACAGGGCGACTGACAGACAAACAAAAATTGTAAAAAATGTTATTTTGGTGTATGTACCGTATATGTTCATATACATGTAGTAGAAAACGGTTATTTCAATCTTTCAAACAGACACTCCAATTTCATTTATATGTATAGATAAAATATAATCTTTGAGGCACAAATTTACTAAGGAATACACTAACAATAATTAAGACCCGGCTAAACTACGTCCAGAACATGAGTAAATTTGTCTCCTATTGATAACAGTGTGATAAATAGAATACAAAATGCCTTTTCAATCCGCTCCCTCTTGTTAAGATGCATCTTTCCAGTTTCGCTTTTCTCTTGGAGATCATACCCGTCATGAAAGTGTGTCCAACAAGCCATTTATCTGGATGATATACGGTGCAGAACTGATCCCTCTCGATGTTAGAAAGCAGGCAAACGTTGCAATAGGATTTCCACCTCCGCTGTACAGTCCATTGTCATATTCCTACTGTAAAAGTGGTTATTTTGAGATTGTTGAGTTGACAGACCTCATGGTTTCCACGGGTGTCGTAAATAATAAACCAAAATAAGTTGATTGGTGACAGGCAACAGTGTCTACGATGTAAGGTGCCTGGTACTGTCATCGCCAATCTGCTTGTTAATTGTAGCGATTCTATCAAACACTCCCCGGGGGAGGTTTATATTGATCTATTACAGACCAGTATGTATTTATGAACGAGTATAACGTTATTGGTAACGATCATGTACATAGCCTCTCTGCTATGAACGGAAATACATGATTAAATTGATTTACTAGGAAAAACAGCTCTGAGAAATTTGCCTGAGCTTAGCAAGCCTACTTCCGAAACAATTTAGGTAGCAGGATTAGAAATGTCAGTGCTGGCAGCTTAATTTCAACTTACCGTATTTCATATTTAACAAAAAAGTCAGTAGACAATGTCAGGTAGACAGAGGTCTAGTCTAGACAATTAAGTCCTTTTGACCCACCTTCCACCGAAGCTATTTTCGGGAAAACGGGACAGGTGGTGAGCCCGTCGCCGTCTTGATGTCCAAGCGAGCCAGTACGAGCCTGCCACCTGGGGCTCGAACTCGGGTCTCTTGACTCGAAATTCCGACCACTCAACCACTCGGCTATCGTGACCTTTTAATTTATAAAAATTATAAAAGTTGGTATTGTATATAATATGATGTACTCATTGATATAATCATAATGAAACACAAAACGTATATAACTAACAACAAAGATGGGTAAAACATAATAACAAAAGTCGGATAATCATTTAGATCTCTCTGTGTTTTGATGTTGCTTTTATCCTCGCCTGTTTCTGTATTTCAAAAGATTCAGAGAAAATCAATATGTGAATACCGATAAGCAAATCTCATTTCCGGCAGTCATTTTATGTTACTTATTTTAGAATTTCTTTCTAAAAACACGACGTTAGGTTAATTTCGAATTTTTCACGTATGATATTTTCATAGAACAGCGCATCGCCTATGAATCTTTCTCATAAACATAACGACCTAAAACCAACACAGGAAGAACTTTCTTACCTAAAATTTATATAATCTCGACTCTCGACTCAAGGTCAAACATTTATACTCATCCGTACCGAACTGTAAACTATTGGTCTGTTGCTCATCGCAGGTAAATAAATACGCTTTTATTTAACACAAAATATTCAAAATAAACATTAATTCTGAAAGAGAAATATTTTCGTGGAAGTGTCGAAAATAGTTTGTACACGATCATGGTTTGTAAAATATTTGTTTTTCCTTTTCTGCGAAGAAATAATAGGTAATAATAGGAAGTAAAGACGTTAGTTTAAAATTATTCTGCATAAAGAAAACAATTAATTGCTTGTGTTACTTAGAACGAAGAAAAGAAAAGCACCCTTCCTTCTCATGCATGCAGTAGGTTACCTTGAAAATATTGATTAATAAAGAATAAAATATTTCAAATAATAAAAACACTTTAAAAAGTTAATACTTTCTGAAATAAAAAATGTTTTTACCACCATCTCATACACAGAGAATTACAAATAAGCGCGCTCAAAGAATTTAATATTTTTTCAAATTAGTCGAGCACAAAGAGAACAAATGAAAGCCATATTAATAATATTAGGATGTGAGCATTTCTAACCATATAAAAGACTAGTCAATTTCATCTTTGCATGTATAAGTTATACGATTGAGAGAAAAGATTCAAAGAAAGTATTTAATGATTTACCAAGCGATCAATTATTTTACCAGATTTGATTTTGAATTTATTCTTCTATTTTCTACTAAGAAATAAAAAAATTTGATAGTTTTTTTATTTTTACATAATTTTAAAATGTACACAGCTTTAACTTCCATGGGATTGAATTTTTTTTTTTACATTTCGCTAAAATATCTAATTAGTCTTGTTAATAATTTATAATTATTTCCTTTTTACGAGAAATTATGGACGCGTTTTTTCTGACATTTTTGCTGTTTACTTTTGTGAATAAGTTTGTGTAAATACAAAGAAAAAAATTGCATGTAAGGGCCCACCGAAAGTTCAAAACATGATGGTACAACCCATTAACCTTATCTTTAGGTATTTACAAAACAGAAGTCGCATGCAAATTTGGTTGTACGAAAATGTAAATCTGAGAATTGAAGGGCACATTGTTGGATTCGACGAATACATGAACATTGTTCTTGACGATGCCGAAAAGGTTCATATGAAGACAAAAAATAAGAAGCACGTCGGAGGAATTATGTTGAAAGGAGATAATATTACAAAATGTGAATCCAAACACGTCGGATACAATTAGGTTATTTTACCAACTAAGTGTACATTCCTAGCGAATAAGTGATTTGTAAGGAAATTTCGTGTGTAAATAGTATTATAACGTGCGTTGCTAACGCACGTTATAAGACTATTTAGATACGAAAGTTATTTTCCTCATTAAATTAACATTTTCTTCAAGAGTTGGAGTTGAACCATCTCTACTTCTTATATTGTTTCTTATTGTATATTTTCTTTATCAATTACATTTCGCAAAGACCAGAATAGGATTTTGTACATTTTAGTAATATCTTCAAAAACCTTTCAAAAATGCCATATTTTTCCTTATTACACTCGGCAAACTAATCGCCGCACATTTTACGAAGAGACAGCATTTTGTTTAACGAAGACAGGGAACCATCTACCTTATTCTCAGTCCCAACAGGTCTGTTTACATCTACATTACTGCTTTTCGTTGTTATACCGCCGCTATCGGAATCTTTTCGTTTTGTAAACTCTAATTTAATGCACGTGTCATGATAGCCGAGTGGTTGAATGGTCGGAATTTTGAATTAAAAGACCCTATTCCGATCCCCAGATGTCAGGCTCGTACCAATGGGTTTTCAAAAACTTATGTACGAGTTTTATCATTGACTTGAATATTAAGACAGCAACGGGCTCACCACCTATTATTTTGTCCCAAAAAATGTCTACGGTGGAAGGTGGGTCGAAAGGACTTTAATAAATAAAATAAAATAAAAAAAAATATCGAAAGGACTTAATTGTCTAAATCTCTATCTACACCAAAAAAATAACTTCACGCCAATTCTAATACAGGGGAATAGCTTGAAGATATTCTTTTATAAAATAAATAAAATTATATATATGACATAAAAGGCACTTAAAGTAATTATCATACCAGTCTGGAATGGCCCATATTTCCACGACCATGATATATATGTCCCGATGGTCTATATTTCTATAGGCTGTAAATAAAAGTAAAAACATAAATAAGTGGAAATGACGTCCGTAAGTCCACCCGTATGAAGTTGTTTCTAAGCTGTAAATTCAAGTCACTTAATGTATTATTGTTCATTTAAAAGGTTTAAGGCAGTTAGAATTTCAAGCAATAGCTTTCCCAAAACTTTGTTGTGAGAGTTTTGTCTTTGTTGTCTGCATATACTAGTTATTAATTAAGAGAATCGTTTGATATTTAATGCACAAAACTCTCTCTAAGAGTCTTGTACAGGTCATGCTGGGTTTGATTGGTAGCAATCCATCGCAATTAACAAGCCTTAGTCTCCCTATGTCGCCATTTAGAACACCAACGGGAAGAAAGGAAGTGGTACATTCTTACGTCGAAACTACAAGGCCTAACTCTAAGTAAGATTCATTCTCGGCTTAAAAAATTATAGTAAGCTGTAAATTATAATAAAAAATGTGGTTTAATTTTCATTATACAACCATCAGTTAAAATATTAACATATTTTAATTGTAATTGTTTTGTAAAACGTATAACTGAAAATATCAAAACCCTAAGTCCATTATTCCTTTTGAAAATAGGTTAGTGTGTCGGATTTTTTAAAATTCAAGCATTTGCGGTAAGCTCCTTTGTGGTAAGCATTTGCTACGAATCTCTTAACATTACACGGGGACCTAGTAATTCCTCATATTTATTTCAGTTTGTTATTTGAATGAATGTTGAGTAGTCTGAGAATCTGAATGAAAATATCTTTCTGTAATATTATTTATATTAAGTAGTCATGCGGGTATCATTATTATATAATTCTTAAAAGTAAGAGGGTTTGAAGAAAAAGCTTTAAAAACCGCAATATGTGGTTATATATCGTAATACGTACTTTACCGTACCATAACAACCATATATAAACTAAGATAAATGTTGTCTACCACAGTTCTGGTTAAAGCTCCGATAGTCTAATCGGTAGTAACGCTGCCTTTGAAACTTAGGGTTGCGGGTTCAATATTGTTGTGATGAATATGAATTTGTTTGTGCTCGAGTCATGGTTGTTTGAATGTATATATGAATACTTCTATATATTGTATCGTTGGCCTTGACACTAAGGCGGCGAAAGAGTCACCAACAAATATGCTTCGATGAAGGGATGGTCGAAAAGACTTACTTGTCTAGATCTCTGTCTACACCAGTTTGCCTGAAGACAACAAACATCTGGACCAAATTCAAGCTGTCTTATAAAGCGCAATAGACAGTAAGGTGTCAGCTACTGCGAAGGCAATGAATCTGCCAAGCGTGGCGATCATGACGAATGCTCAAATTTCAAGATATCTGCTCAGAAGTAGAATGATGGATTGTTAAGATGATGTTAGGAAAGTAAAGTGTTTTAAAGAAGATAAACAAAAAAGAATAATTTCGTTAAATACAGTTTCTTTAAACTATATTTCTTTAAATCGCAACATAATATTTAGATTTGTAATTAAGAAATTAGGTTTTGCGCCCATTTACTCCCTTTTTACTCATTTGAGGAGGTTTGTTTGAGTACCTATTTATGCTGCTATTTATACCTATCTATGCATATTTATGCTGAACTTTTATGTGATTAAATTAAAGAGAAAAAAGTTAAAATTTCAACTGACACGAGCCTAATTCGAACCCGCGACCATCGCCGATCCGTGGGGACGCTCTTACCTCCGAGCCATGTCTTCTCTGTATTCTCCTTTAGTACTCATGCCTTGTTGATGTGAAACATCTATAGCCGCACGTAAAACCGATTTCTGGCGTGGCGACGCATGCCGTGGCTATACAAAGGTATACTAATTTACACCCTATTACCTGAGAATTAAGGTTTATAATTAAACACTGAAATCCCTTTTTATATTTAATTAATTATATTCATATTATTCATATTAGTGACTGTAAATTATGTTAAGATTTCATTTTTACATGAAAGGTCATTTCCTTGTAGTCAAAAAGGTTCAATAATTTTTAAAACGAATAAATATAAACTACCATTAAAATTAGCTGGAGATTTTAATGTAAATTTGCAAGAGCTGAATCAATGCCTTTAATGACATTTCTTCAAAAAGAATTTCAATTGCAAATCAACAACAATCCAAAAGAATCTACTACCAAATATGGAACAACTATAGATGCTGTAATTGTGAGTTATCTTGATAATGTTTCATCCAATATTTTTGTAACGTAATAAATAAATATATAAATATCTTCACGCAATTCCCAGTACAGGGGTAGACAGAGGTCAAGTCTAGACAATTAAGTCCCTATGACCCACCTTCCACCGAAGATATTTTCGGGACAACGGGACTTTACTACTACGGGACTTTTGTAACGTAGTTTAGTTATCATCGACCAATCGTCCCAGTAATACCGGCAGAGGAAACATCGAATATATCTATAACTGAAGTCACAGAGAGAGAGAGAGAGAAAACATATTTAAATTGTGGCCACTTGATATTAATATCGAATTTTTATATCAAATGTAAATAAATGCTTATTAAATAAAGTTACCATTTTCTGTAAGAAATTCGTAATACTTCATTTTTTCATTAGTATTTTCTTAGTACTTCATTTTTTCATTCCTGTAATAATATTATCTTTTATGCATATTACTTGTACACACACGATGTTTCACATCTGCCAGGCGTCCCATGACGGCTCACATTTTTTTTTGGCATAGGTGCCATCTATTATCCCTTTTACAAGTGACAATTTCATATTCCTGTTAGGAATTATCAATACGATAACGCCAGCTTAATTTTTTGATTTTTAAAGCATATTTATGCTGAACTTTTATGTGATTAAATTAAAGAGAAAAAAAATCGCGGGTTCGAATCCCGCCCGTGTCAGTTGAAATTTTAACTTTTTTCTCTTTAATTTAATTATATATTTATTGCAATGGAATATAACTGCGAAGTCATAGTGTTAGAGAGAGAGAGAGAGTTTGTAAAACAGTTTATAGTTTTGTGATTTATACTAGCAATGTACAGATGATACGCTATAGAATACACCATAGTTACTGAAATTATAATTTTTTTCAGCTCCGAGTGAGGCGAAATATGATAAAAGTCTTTCAGAAATCCGAAGAGAAGCTGCTGTGGCCATACATGATATTTCAATAAAAAACACTACTAAGCTTGAGGTAAGCATTTATGTAATAAAATATAGAAGCACTATATTAGAAAATAAGCTAAGAAAACTGTCGTACGTTTTTTCAGTTTAATCCGTAACCATTTCAGCAAACGTGACAGGTATATTCAAAAAGTAATAATTATAAATCTATCGACAAATGGGATGGTACTAACCTCAAAAATACGTTATCTTTACGCCAATCCTTACTGGCGTAGACAGAGGTCTAGTCTAGACAATTAAGTCAAGACCATTATTAAGTATCTTCTTCATTATATGTTTAAAGTCTGTTTTAAATATAATTTTTTGAATGTAACTTTTTTTAATTTAAAACAAAACGTCCCCCGTGACCACGGATGCTGTAAAGCATCCGGAATGTCGGGAAATAAAAATATTTTGTACAAACTAATTAAAAACGCGATTACCGAGACTTTGGGTGGTCGGAATTTCGGGTCAAGAGACCCGAGTTCGATCCCCAGGTGGCAAGCTCGTACTAATGGGTTTTTCAAAAACTTATGTACGAATTATATCGTTGGCTTGGACATAAACACGGCGACGGACTCACCACCTGTCACGTTGTCCCGAAGATATCTTCGGTGGAAGGTGAGTCAAAGGGACTTAATTGTCTAGACAAGACCTCTGTCTACCCCTGTATTGGGAATTGCGTGAAGACATTTTATTTCTTATTTTTAAAAACGCGATAAAATCCGTAAATCCTTTTATTTTAAATGTGTAGTATTCGCGTAAATAGAAGATAACTTTTTTTAATTTCAGGATATCGTTGTTTCTATCGTACAGTACCTGAAAGATTACGAGAATGAGTATTCGGATTGTATAAAACACCTAAACGACAATGATACAGTTAAAAAGACTTGGACGTTTTGGAACTCCATGTTTTACGCAGGGACTATCTTCACGACTATAGGTGAGTCGTAGATCAATATTTACATATTTTTATTATTTATCTTTCTATGGTTCAAATCTAAGAATTTGTTGAAAATTGATATTTCAACGTAGAAAAAATTTGAACTCGATCGAAGTGCTAAATGCATAAATTGCATGTAAGAAGATTTCAATTGTTTTAAAACATTGGCATGATTCGTATTCTTGTATATTTGTATCTTTTGTAGGTTGATTTTAAACTATCTTTATTTAACTTTCACGACCTGCGTGGATAAGTGGTGTAGATATTGGTTTTCATGGTGTAGCCAGGTCTGGGGTCCCGGGTTTGATTCTCAGTAGGATCAATGTAGAAAACACTTTTTCTACATTTTCTCGAGTCTTTTTTTCATTACAATGTTTGTTTCTGATTCTATAATATCAGTGCTTAAGCTATTTACTTTGGGATCAGACCAATATATGTGATGTTGTTCCTATCTATATACGTATTTATTTATATAAAAAAATCAAAAATATCTTTATAAGAAATTCAACAAATAACACCTGTAAATAAGTATATGTTAAAAGAAGTGGTAACACTGCATGAAAAATTATAAGAAGAAAAACAATAAAGTACGTATAATTTATTTTTTAATTTAGAAGTTTGTCTTTTTCTATAAAATTACTATGCATCATGTCCACGTATATTTCATCCCATTGAGTTGATATTGTGTGAAGTTATTTTATGCATATGGGTGAATTTTTAAAAGGTATATTATTCAGAAATATTCAGATTGGTTATAAAATAAAAAAAACGGGTGGAACTGCGAGGTGAAGCTAATAAAATATAAGCACATGAAAAGAAGGCACTATCGACAGAAGAGCTTTTACTCTGAAACTGGAAACTTAATGAGTTTTAATTTGTTATGAGTTAAGTCTTAAATCTATAATAAGAAATTTTTCTTTAAAAGCAAGTAAAGGTTTAAACACAAATATAAAATGTGAAAGAAATATATATATATATATATATATATATATATATATATATATATATATATATATATATATATATATATATATATATACATACATATTTGAATATACATAGTACTATCAATGTTCCCATAATATGATTTTAATGCATAAATATAAACATAAATACTCGTTTAGTTTCACAAACTATTGTGACAGTAATCAAGCAATAGAAAGAATATCATTTGTCGGACAACAACAACGTTTACCATGAAAATAATAAATTTTAAATCACTCCATGGACTACATTTCAAGCCACAAACAAAATGCCAGAAGACGGTTTCAAATGAACTGCAAAGGTTACGGTATTAATATCAATAGCGATTTAGCACTTCTCTTCTTTTTGCTGATTACTTACATCTAATGGCAAAATCGCATAATGTCAAGATTAATTCAGATCAGATCAAGATAGCATTATGGCATGATCGCATTATGCATAACTACCTCAAATAGTATCTCGCAACCGGTTGGTCTAATGACTAACATGAACTTGTCTAACGTCCTGTTGACATGAAAGAGTCAGAGCAATGCCGGCTTTTGTCGGAAACATTATACTTTAAATTGTCAACTAATACGTATACATTCATAACAGCCTGTAAAGTCCAGTAAATATTGACGATTGCCGCACCTGGCACCTTACACCTCAGACGCTAGCTTGTCACGGATCTGCCAATATTGTTTTCATGACATGTCTCTAAGTCTTGCGACAACCTCGGAAAGAGAAAGAATGGCTCATAAAGCGGCTCATAAACATCAGGAAATAATACATATTCCTAAGCCAAATTTTTAGATTACGTAAGTCCTGTATGTCGAAGAGCAGCGAGAAATGCCATATCTTGTCATGGACAAGTAAACTTAAAACTTGAAGACTTAAAAAAACTTTATATGGAACTAAGCCATGATCTTTTATTTTAGGCAGGATGACAAAAATTGAAGTTTCGTGGTGGACCATAGGTATAGATGCTATCGGCGTATAGGTATAGATGGTTATGTCTGGTATTTCTATCCGTGATAGAATTCAGACCGAAGCTATTGTGCATAAGTATCAGTACACGTTTAGCTGATAGTCGATTCTGTAAGTAAGAAAATATAGGTAAGAAGAAGATAAAGAAGATTGTTGAGGCACACAACGCTAAGGTGCTGCCGGTGTGGTACCGGCCTTTATGGGACAAATATCTGGACTCACTGCTTTCTGGTAAAAATAGGCAAAACTTGTTCAGCTCTACTGGTTAGATTCTGTTGTTTACCAAACAATATTATACTTTGAACCTAGTGAAAATACTTGAGGTATTAATGTCGTGTCATTTTTATAATGTACGCGCTTTTATTTTAGGCGCCTACGTACGTTAACCGGACGGAATTTAGCTGTAGTTGTTTCAAAATTGGAACTGTGCCCAGCGGGCTTCTCGTACCAACGTTTACTCGTCAGCTCAGTTCTCTTTTGCTGTGAGTGTTAGTTATTTCACATTATCATAGTTAATTGTTTCCAGTTAAATAATCTATATAAATACGTAAAAACTACTGTGAATCGCTATAAATAATATGAATTACTATTATTTGTTAGCAAAGTTTGTTTACATCCGAAGTGTTAAGAAGTTTAAAATAGAATCTTTTATTAGATATTTTCATTGACCCCGATGGAAGACTAGTTTCTAGATGCTACTATAAGAAAAGGTAAGTTCTTTTAGATATTGTTATAAGATAAATCTATTCATTCCTTATGATTGAGAAACGCAGTTAATTTGTTTTTCCAAATCATATTTTCCAACTAAAGAAAGTCATGTCTTTATATTATTTCCAATGTTATTGCGCATTGGAAATAATGAGAAGACATGATTCTTTCAATTAACTTATTAATAAGTAAGTATTTACATTTCATAAAACAGAAGTAAAAATTGTCATATACAATTTTCTTATTCCAGTGTACTACGTAAATGAATGATGAAGAGCGACGCCAGAAAATTTTGAAAATTCCTATTATAAAATCAGAATCAGAAACCCAAACAATAGGAAGATTTGTATCTAGATCTCCAGAAAAAACTGAATCAGAAAAAATGGTAGATAATAATACACAAAAAGAATATGGTATGTCAATTAGAAAAAGGAGAAATTTGTCTAAAAATAGGGGATCTTCAACGAGACAAAGAGAAAAAACTCCAGAACCTGGTCGATTTCCAATTGCTCATGAAGATACTACGACGTCAGATGATGAAGACCTTAACATATACGGAAACTCGAGAGAAATTGAAGCAGATAGAACATATGAAGAAATGAAACGTTTAGTTCAAGAAAAAGCAAATGTTAAAGATCCAGTGTATGATTTAGACAGAGACGAAGTTCTTGAAGCTAGGGCAATGGCAGCAAATGAGCGACGGCGTAGGAGTATTTCACCATTTGCAATTCCAGATAAAGAAGATCACTGTAACCTAGTGCGTAAAGGGAGTTTCATAGATCCAACAAATAAACTTTTGACTACAAATTATGTATTAGGACCTAAAGATGGTGAGAAAAGCAGAAGAAGCTCAATATCAATCGACACTTCAAGAACATGTGAAAAAGGAAGCTCTTTGTCTCCCCCTACCACAGCAAACTCTTCGCCAAAAGATAGAGATTTTCCATACACTTTACCTTCAACACCCAAGAAATTGGATGAAATAGTTTATCCCGATGAATTGGATACAATACATTCAGCAGATAACGTTGCTAAACCTAAATCTAAGCCTAAAAAAGAAGAATTTAATGATAATGATATAAAGCCCATTAGATCGAAAGTACCTAAAGCAGTCGAAAGTGATATTTCTAGCGGAGAGCTTGTCACGCGTGTTATGCAAGTCGAAAGAACTCCTAGTAAGAAATTATCACAAGAACAGAAACCAGTCATAGAAGTAAGAGAGAGAATTGTTAGAACACCTAGTAGAAAAATATCGACTGATTTAAAACCTGTAGCTGTAAAGCAAAGTAAATCGTCAAAAGAAGAACATAAAAGTAAAATTCCGCCAGTAAAACCAGCACGAAGCAAATCTGGAACACGGCTTGGGGTCAGTTTTTACATAAAAATTTTAGTGGTTGTGATACTTCTTTTATTAACTTTATTATGTTTTTATTTCATGTAATGAAAACACGAACAAAAACTTTCCAAACTGAAAATAAAAACTAATGGTATGAGAAAATGTACTATTTCTAATATATAATAACATTTACAGAGTAAGACAAGCGAAAGTGAAATGAGTGAAGATCAACTGTGTCAACAAACTGATAGTGCTTCAAAGCGAAGAATTGTCCCCACGCCGCGACGATTTTTAAAAAATAAGTACCCAAAAGCAACTCGTTCACAATCATTCACTAGAACGAAAGAAGTAGATATCGAAACTGATGATAAAACCGGCACTGGGATCAGCCAAACTAGTAGAGAAATTATTGAGTTAATGCAAAAAGCTAGAGCTAGAAGTTTGTCTATACCTAAGGAAGATTCTAGACTTCCATCCGAGTACAAAAAATATAGTAACAAAACTTTAGAAACTCCTAACAAAACACCGTCTAATTTAAGACACACTAGGGGAATTTCTTGTCCAAAAACTATTCAAATAATCAGCGACAAAGAAATATTGTTAGGAATTACTTCAAAAAAAGTTCATGATTCAGAATACGAAAACCGCAGTAGACATAGTTCAGGTTATATAGATGCAAGTCAGTCAGAATATACATCAAGTTGTTATTCTTCTTCACCTAGCGAGAATGAATACGAGTTTGATTTGTTTGAACGAAGTGCCGAATTAACACGAAAATTAAATATGTTAAATCAAGAAGTAGATAAAGAGGATACAACCGGAAATATAATTTTTGCTCAAGATTATGAATATGGACAAAGAAATGAATCCATTAAAGAAAAAAAACAGGATTTAAAAAAAAGAAATGTAGGTGGTAGTGTGACTAAAAGTCAACCAAAAATTATAAGCAAGAATGATTTAGATGTAAAAATTAAAAGTGAGAGTGTTAATAAAAAACAAAAGTCAACTAAAAGTAAATGGAAGCTTTTTATGCAATGGCAACAATTTAGGGAGGAACAAAAAACTGTGTGTAAAAAAATTAGATTACTTAGGAATAGATGTATTTGCGATATGTTACTTTTAGTAATTGTATGTGGATTAGGAGGTATGATGTTCAAAACTTTAGAAGGATCTTTTGAAAATGCTTTTAAATGCAGTAGTCGAAATGTAAAAAGAGATTTCATTGAAAGTCTTTGGCGAGGCAGTCACCATTTACGTGAAGAAGATTGGAAATCAATGGCACGGAATAAACTTTTTGAATTCGAAAATCAATTACATACTGCACATGAAGCGGGTGTTACATCATACAGCGGGCAAAGATCTTGGAATTTTATGAATTCTTTTGTATATTGCTTGACGTTAATTACAACTATTGGTAAGGTCAAAGATATATAATAAATTAAATATTGCAGAAAACAAATATAAATTTAATTTCATCATAAAACTTGTTTTTTATTTAAAATAATAGTTATGATTTTCATAAAAATGTGTTGATAAAACTTTTTGTATTTCAGGTTACGGTCATATTGCACCAAAGACGACTTATGGTCGAGTGGCGACCATAGTCTATGCCATAATTGGAATTCCATTATTTTTAATAGTCCTCGCTGACTTTGGTAAATTGTTTACAAGAATCATAAAGTTTTTCTGGGCATTTATAAGGCGCTTTTACTATACTAGAAGTTGCAGAAAAGTACGGAGAACGGTTCCAATGCAGGTAATCAAAATAAGTTAGATAATCGTAAATGCATGAAATTTTAATTAAAATTTTGTTAGACTTTTCATATTTTTTTTCTTTAGATTAGCATACACCTACAGAACAACTTTTCATTAACGCGATGAATGCATTTTTGTTCTAAATATAATATGTTAGTTTTTTTAACATTTAAATTGCTTAACTTATTATTTTAATTTCATTTTTCTTATTCATTAAAATATTTAAAACAATGATTACCTACTTACAAAAATGAAGTTATTGAACATGTATCTATAAATTAAGGGTAATTTTATCACCAATTATTTTAAAAATTACTTCATTAACAGTGTAAGATTTAAGTGTTTTGTTAAGCTTGAAATTATATTTTTTTATACTTTTCTGTAAACATGAAATTTTAAGCATGCAGAAAATTTTGCAGTATTCCTATACTGCAAAATTTTCTGCATGCTTAAAATTGCAGCGAATTCCTATTCGACATTTCTTTTATATTTTATTACATATTTTCTTCTAGCTTGACAAGCATGTTGGCAATCGCAGTGTGACATCTCAATACAATAGACCCGACCACCCTTCATCAGTTTGATTTATGTTCGTCTGTTTTTTTAACATTTTACTTCTCATGAAATACTCTTTTATGCATGATGTATAATGTATGAAAAGTAAGAATGTAATTCTTATTGTTATTTTTAACTAACGAAAGAAAAATAACTTTCTTTCGTACTACAAAATTTTGGTAAAAATTTTAGGAATTGTCAGGATAGCTATTGAGGTATTCGAAGTCAGAAAACATATAATATTTCTTTATACTTTTTTAGTTTCGTCTCCCATTCGTGTTTTTAATTTATTATAAAAAATAGAGTGAGAGTATAATTATATTCAAATTAAAAATTACAGGAAATGATAAAAGGACTTAACATCGTTTATGATGTGGTTCGGCGACCTTCACAAATATTTTCTGAAGAGGATATAGATGATTCACCAGAAGTTGATAAGCCGCCTGCAATTGAAAGGAAGCTAAGCGACGTACCTCCTCCTTTACCACCAAAGCCTGGAACTTTGAAACCAGATATCGAAAATGCAACAGAACCTGATACACCAGCTCCATCAGTTTTTGAAATCGATGATGAATTTAACTTGCCCATTTCAGTAGCTATTACTATATTAATCATATATATAATTATCGGGGCTCTGGCGTTTAATATATGGGAAAAGTGGAACTTCTTTGAATCATTTTATTTCGTCTTTATATCAATGTCTACGATTGGTCTAGGAGACCTTGTCCCTGATCATCCTATGTTTATGATGGCTTCCATTTTATATTTGATTTTTGGTTTGGCTCTTACGTCTATGTGCATTAATGTAGTACAAGTAAAATTATCAGATACATTTAAGCAAGCTAGTGCCAAACTAGGGGCAACAATTGGCCTAAAGGTAGCAGAAGAGGATGGTAGCTTGGTGCCTATAACACCTCCTCCAGTAGAGATAGCACCTGTTCATAAATCTAAAACAGACACAACTGTGTCAGAAACAAAAGGCAATGAAGCTAATGACATTGAAAATAAACACAGATAATGTTAAAACTTTACTTCATACTTCATATATTTTTAAACAGAAATTATGCCAAATTTATGATAACATTTTGTATTGTATAAAGTGACAATATATTCACAAATTTAACGTTAGCATATGAAAATACTGTACTAAAAGCTTTTAAAATAAAAGTAAATAAATACACTCTGTTTTCATTTGAAGTACCAAAACATGTCTTTGATTAAATCAGGTTTATAAAAACGACTTGAAAAGTAACAAAAGCAGAATTTCCATTCAGTCGTCAATAAGAGTAATAAAATCACGCAAGCGGTATTTTCTCATTGTGTCTGGTAATAGAAATATCGGCGTATTTCATCGACGGTTTTTTGCTTTAGAAAATTAAATTGCACTGTTCCTTAATACACAATCTTGAATGTACAGTTATCTCTCGATATTATGAGTTTTGGATTTTATATATTATTTAACTTAACTGATTTATATTAATTAACAAACTTAATTACCAAGTGGTTGGGGTGAATTCAAGAGATCTGAGTTCGATTACTCCAGTTTATTTTCAAAAGTTATGTACGATATAGATTGTTAGCTTAGACGTGAAGACGGTGATAGGCTCGCCACCTGTCCACCACGTTGTCCCAAAATAAGCTCTGGTGAAATTTGGGTCGAAAGGAACAAATTATATATAACTTTATCTAGACCTCAGGCTTTCACTATAAAGACTAATTAAAATATGAAAAGAGCTATTCATCCTGAATTATAAAAATATAACTAACGCTAACGTAAATTAGCTGTACGAAGATTAAAATAGTACAAACATTTCATAAACAATAGGCACCTTGTTACTTTAACAGCTGCTAACTTAATGACAATATTAACTTTATTTAATATCGATTTTCTTCGGTATCGAAAGCAAATCAAAATATGTGACGAAGTCTGCAGGGACACTTATGAAAATGAAAATAACCATCGACATTGCTGTCTGGCCGTAGATGCCTATAAGTTAAGGTCGAGACATAGCCATGATTTTCCTGCTATTCTTTCATCAGATACCTGATTATAGAATACTACTAATGGACCCCCTTTGGTGTATACATTTTCAAACAAATATAAATTTACACGTTCGATTCATATAATCTCCACCTCTTTGTATTGGATTGTAAAAAAAGATGTTTATTCTCATTATTTTTTGAAAATTCAATATCCACCTATATGTCTATGGGTCTTGTGTGGTTCCCTGTGCCACGTGCGAATGTTATAATAGTTTTCTAAAAGTCTTAACAACTCTCTCAACTTTCTTTTTGCGTAGTACGTCTTGTAGTTGACGTATTCATTAATAACGAACACTTCATAATATTTGTTCAATTCCTTAAATATCCTATTCTCTAAATCAATGTAATCTAAGAGAGTTTCGTTACACCATTTAATTGTTGGTAAGATTGTGTTCATGTTTAAATGATCTAATTTGTAGTAATATTCTAAGGAATTTAATTCCTCCTTAACATCATTGATTCTCATTATTATTTCATTAGTTTGAAACACATATTGTTCTAAAGTATTATATACTTCGTTCTCTTTAAACTTACAAGTAGAACTGTAGAAATCTTCCAAGGTCACGTCATCTTCACATTGTAAGTATCTGTTATAATCATTCTTTAAATATTTGTAATATAACTGGGAACGCTCCATCGAATACGCACCGTCAATGAAACCTTCTTGAAAATGTTTTATAAGCAACAGATTCAGTATAAGGCTAGGAATTGAAGCTGGAAGAAGCTCACAAAGTGGGTCCATATGGCTGTATCGTGACCATCCAGTCAGAATTATACCTTTAAAAGCATATGTTTTCCTCTCTCCACCAAACTTGTAATGCCGAATCAATTTAAGCCATTCCACATGATTTACGAAACGATTCTCCAAACCAGGTAAAGTAGCAGTGCGGCCCTCGGCGCCTTTAAAAGCAGATGCGATCCAAATGCTTCCGAATTTTTTATGGTACTTGTACAAATTCCTATGTGACACTCGTAATGATGGCGAATAGTCCCAATATACAGGTTCTATACCATTTAAAAATAAAATGCTATCCCAATCGTCTGATTTCATACTACGCAGCATGTCATCCCAAATTAAAACTGTCGTTTTGGGACTTAGATATTTAACATAATCTGTTATTTTTCGTAAGTGATTTATATAAATGACTCTGAAAAAGAAGTTTTTATAATCTAGACGGGGTTGAAGGTGTTTAAAAAAAGCAATATTGTTATTGTTGTTTAAGTTTTCACTACGGTATGTAGTTTCTATTGACATTACGGGGTCGCGATTCGAACCTGGTTTAGTTGTTGACTTTTTGAGATCACATCACCTTTTATTGATTTTTAAAACATATTTATGCTGAACTTTTATTTTATTAAATTAAAGAAAATAAAGTTTAAATTTCACCTGACACGGGCGGGATTCGAACCCGCGACCTTCGCCGATCCGAGGCGACGCTCTTAACTCCGAGCCACCGTGTCTTACACGCATCAGTTGAAATTTTAAATTTGTATTCTCTTATATCTCTTAGGCGCCATCTATTATCTCTTTTGCAAGTGACAATTTGATAATCCTGACTTTTCAGTTAGGAATTATTAATACGATAACGCAAACTTTAACTTTTATTATGCAATTTTATTGATTTTTAAAGCATATTTATGCTGAACTTTATGTTATTAAATTAAAGAGAAAAAAGTAAAAATTTCAACTGACACGGGCGGGATTCGAACCCGCGACCTTCGCCGATCCGTGACACACACATCACATCACCTATGAGTTTTTGAAAAAGCCAACACTGAGCTGGGAAGGTTAGAGGTTTGGATAAGTTAATTTCCAATCTCTATTTCACCTGCGCAACGCTTATGGAACAGATTGGTCGCTCGTGTTTCATGCAACTGTGGTGCAAGCCTAGAAGGCTACCATGACTTGAAAAGTCCCTTAAGGGTAATGATAAAAAATATTTACCCTCCATTCCCAATGATATAAATTGTACATCAGTTATGAAAAAAATAAAACATTGTTACGAGCCGTCAGCTGGGGATCGAACTCCGAATTCGGGTTTCTTGATTCGAATCCCGATCGTCCAACTACACGGTTCGGTAAATTTTTTTTTATAGAGTTAGGTGAAAATCGAGCTCACAGTATGCCTAATGGCTTCCTGGCCTAGTTGGTTGGCCTAGTGTCAGTAGACTGTCATCAAAACAAAGAGTTGCGGGTTCGAATTCAGCTGTTCACAAATGAGTGTTTGTTATAGAAAAGTTTACTCAAGTTGCATAAACGTTTATCTGATTATTTTTCCATGGTTATAGTATTTTATCACGGTCAAATTCCCGGGGCACGAGAAGTCTTTGTTTAGGACTGTTGCTGAATAATCACACACGTCACTGTGGTTGTTCAACATATTATTACTAAATGGTAATTTATTATCATAGTCCGTCGACCTATAAACCAATTCAAACGAAGAAGATCGCGAATGCGATGCACTCCCGGGGCTAGTAATGAATGTTTCATTGCCCTTGTTCCTCTACAGCTATACCTTTACACCTTTACAGCTATCTTACACTGCTATTCAGCATTGGGCACTGTCACAAATTTACAATTAGTATAATATCCAATGATCTTACACGTCTGTTTGTTTCTGCCTGCGACAATGTACGCATTTATTAATGTGAAAAACTTCATCACAGCCTATGTGTATATGTTTCAGTGGCGTGACACCTTTATGGAATCGGATTACCTGAAAGATGTAGTTAATTTGAAAAAAATTTGTATATAAGCGAATACCAAATTTTGAGAGCACTAACAAACTTCAACCTTAGTATGTTTAAGTGATATGTATTTCTCGAAATTTTGATGAGATAACTTGTCACGGGCGACCACGGTTTCTGTAAAGCATCCGAAACGTCGGGAAATAAAAATAGTTTGTAAAAAGTAATTAAAAACGCGATAAAATCCGAAAATCATTTTATGTTGAATGTGTAGTATTCGCGTAAATACAAGAAGTAGTAGTATTAAAACGCAAAATCATCGTCTTTTTTTTATTTCAGTCTTATTTCGTTTTCAGGGAGTTTTTTTTATTATTATTCTTATTTTTTTATCGTGAGTTTACGCTCTCACTAATAAAAGAATATTCTATGGCGCTATAAAGCCGAGGCCTAGTCCTTTATACCATCACTCGGTCTACTAGGGTAATTTTTTGTGTTAATAAATAAATGCGTTTGTAATAACTAATAACTTTTAAGTAAACTTCTCTTCTATTTTAAAATCGATGGTTAGTATTTAGCTCAAGGTGTAATAAAGTAAAAATTCAAGAGAAAATTCTTTTTACCAGAACACCTGGCATTTTTATCGGACCTTTCCTTCATTTTTATTTATCTCTTTTATCATTTACTCATTTATCATTATTGTTTATTATTACTAGTGGACTTTGTTCACTATTAAAGCAGATACCTTATTTAATTGATGGTTTGTTAAAGTCCACAGAATGACACAGGTCTCTCTACTGTATAGAGGATTTGCCATAATCCTTACGCTATGTAAAGGGAGTAGCGATGACAGTTGACTTATCGCAGGTCTCTTTACTTTTGGTCTGATATATTTCAGAGCAGATATTCTACCAGTCATTGTTAAAATTACAATTTTCAAAACCTTTCTCTTAGTCGCCCCTTATGAATTGCATGAAAAGAAAAGTGAAGGTAAATCCTTATTCCAAAACCGTATGAAAAACATACGTTATTACTTTTTATATATAAAATAATATTAAATTGCTATATTTTTATACAATATTCTTAAGTAGAAAATCTAATCGTGTCTAAAATCTTAAAATGTTTTATACAACAATTTTAATAATCCAATTTTGGTAAAACTTAAACTCTCACCTGTTTTAACATGCTATTTATAAGAGCTCTACTTTCTATCTTACTGGGACAGATAGAATCAGGATATAAAGACTCTTCCCTTAAATGTTTAAATTCAGATAATTTCAGTGCATGTTCCATATGACCGAATGTCTGAAGCAATGGAATAATTTCTAATCCCATGCTACCAGCGGATCTGATAAATTCTTTAAGCTGAAATATAATACAAAATTAATGATTTTTATTAACTAATAATAAGTTATGTTGTTATATAGATCTTGTTACATTACTGAAACATAAAAATATTGAATATATAATATAATAACCACAACCTGAAAATCAAGCGATCAAGAAGCGTGCAGAAGTATTATGCAATAGAGACTTAAAAAAAATTAATAACAAATTGAAATAGAAAATGCTAGCCAAATGAACAATTTATATTGAAAGGTTACCTATTTGATTCTAAAATGTAACGGTAGATTGATAGACTACAGATAGACGCTATTTAAATATTTTTCATACCTCATATTCCTTGTAGCAATACTTAGAACTTAAATTTGTGAGCTTTCCTTTATACGGAAACATATCTTCATACTCCATTAATAATGCATTTACACCGAGATCCTTGAAGAGCGGAAGAAGTGACGTAAGGTAGGTTAATTTGGGTGGAGATCCTTTGAGATCAATATGTACAACGACTTTTGATAGATTCACTCCCAAAGTTCGCATTGTCATTGTCTTATGCTTATGTAAAAACCATGCATGGACCAATATGTAAAGTAAAGTCAAATACACAGTTCCCATAAAAATTGTTATCATGTTAATTTTAATTTTGATAAACCTTAAGTTTATATGTCCTAGCATGGTTCACAAATTTGTAATGTTTAGTTTATTGGACATATAAACACAATTTGTCGCACAAAAAAATGTCTTATAACTCGGTCACAATCATCGGACACGACAGATACGGCTAGTTCCTGCACCGTAACTCACATGTATTGCTTCAGTTATAATTCAATTAGTTCGATTAGTTGTAAGGATAGAAGGATAGGCGCTCAATACATTCACATGAGCTCACAATGTATAAGGCATCTTTAGTATCAGAAAAAAAATAGCTTTTCTACTTTTTTTTTTTACTTTATTTACATTCAGAAAAAAAACAAATTACAAATGAAAACAACAATACACTGTACTATAAAACCAAGTGTTTTTTTTTGTACAATGGAGTTCGTCCATACAGATAACATTATTTAGCAGTTTACTTATTATAAACCAGATAGTTTACATTAATAATTACGAACATGATATAGGAATTTTTAGTGTGGGTAGATTAGGAGCGAATGTTTTTGTCGTTATAACAATGACGAGCACATAAAAAAAAAAAAGAAACAAATGCGTTCGAGTGTCCTAAGGGTGTGTCAACATTATTATCAATTATTTCATATAATTATCATGTAGCAAAGCTAAGTAGTAGTTAGTTAAGTTAGATTTGATGTTGTTTGGGTTTATTTCGTAACGTAATGCGGGTGGTAATTCGTTTATTAATTTTGGAATCATAAATTCGAGTGTGTGTTTTCCATAGTTATTCTTATTATACACAGGCACATATAATTTTTTATTAGAGATAGCGCGAGTACCTTTGCTATGTGATATTAGAGTTTTCAGGTCTTTGTTAAAAAACTGTTCTTTTAAGAGCACATATTTGATGTTGTCATGGATTGGGATTATTTTACGATACGCGAACAACATATGGTAGTTATTTTTATATTAACTTTTTACTTTAGGAGGGACGATTATCTTTATAAACCTTAATTGAAGTTGAAAAATTTTGTCTATGTATGTTTTGAATGTGAATCCATAGCTACTCAAACCGTACGAAGTTATTGATTCAACTAAAGCTTTATATAATAATAATTATATATAAATAATATATAAAATATATAAAATAACTTTATATAATAATAATTTAATTGGAAAGTCAATTTTGTTTTTAATTAGTACAAATTTTGTCAGAATTGATTTTAGCCGGTCACAGACGTTACTTATATGCTTTTTCCAATTTAGTCGGCTATCAATTATGAGACCTAGGTACCTATGGTTGTCCGTATAAACTATTGACGGACAATAGCACATAGATTTTATTTGACATGAATGTAAGCATGAGTGTGAGTGTGCTATGAGATTAGGCACTGTTTTAGCACGGTTATGAGAAGAGCTGATATACATTATTTCAGTTTTTTTATCGTTTAAAACTAAACCAACATCGTGAGACAGTGGTCTCACTTAGGTCTTATTAAGTGTAATAAGAGATGTAAAATCTTTTTGCAAACGTATAAATGCGACTCCAAGATCGGCATCAGCCGCTACTAGGCACGTGTCGTCGGCAAACTGATAAATTTCACAGCTGTCAATTAAATTTATTAAACTATTAACATATGTTAAGTAGTGTAAAGGTCTGAGTACTGATCCCTGTGCAATTCCTTCAGTTACAGTCTTTTCATAACTCAAATTTTCAGCGATCTTAACTTTAAAACGTCTATTTTCCAGATAATTTTTACACCATTTCTGGACAAGTCCTCTAATTCCCGATTCGTCCAGTGATTCAATCAATGTCTCGTGTTGAAGAGTATCAAACGCTTTGCTAAAGTCAATAATATAGGATGTTTTTTTTACTATGCAAATGTTTGTTCATCGAATTAGTGAAGTTGCTCAGAAGCTTAGTGGTGCCTTAGGGTGGTTGAAATCCGTATTGCTTATCATTTAGAATGTTATTAGAATCATAGAATTTTAGAAATTGATTTGACAGACATTTTTCAATTATTTTGTCTAAGGTGGGTAATATGGTTATGGGACGATAATTTCCACACTCCTTAAGGTTTACTTTTTTGAAAATTGGTCTTACTATTCCAGTTTTCAAATCATCAGGATATATTCCAGTTGTTATACTGGTATTTGTTAATTTGGCTATAGCTGGTGCAATTTTATGTCTAATGATTTTTAGGTCACGTGCACGAATACTATCTATTCCGGGAGACTTGTTGTCATCTAGTGATTTTATTATTTTATTTATTGTATCTGAGCTTACTTTCTGAAATCTAAATGTTAAATTACCGACCTACGGTATGAAAATTTTTGAAGTAACGGAGTTCTGCAGTTAGTCAATATATTATGAACACTGTTTTTAAATTCATCTGCAAAATTATTAGCTATCTGTACTAAGTTTGTTCTACTGTTCTCAAAGTTGTTCAGAATAATATCGTCAATTGATTTCTTAACCATTCCTGTCATATTGTTTAAAATATTCCATAAGTTTTGAAGATTAGATTTATTTTTATTTATGTTGGTTATCACACAAATTTTTTGATTTTTCTATTAGCTTATTAGCATGATTCCTAGCTTTATTGTATTTTAATCGTTTTATTTTATTTTTATCCCTATTTGATACACTCTTAATTTTTATTTTTATTTGAGAATGGTTATAACAATTTTGTTTGGCATTTTTAATAAATTCGTATATTTTAATAGGACAGTCCAGATTTTTAATAGGCTGCCAGTCGATATTGTTCAACAATAATTGCAGTTTGTTATTTTCATATACAGTTTTAAATTGCAAATTATCATCCTGTATCTGTGTTGTTTGACTAACGCAAGCGAGTACCACCGCACGGTGATCAGCCAGTACCATACCTAAGGCCGCTGTAAACAGTTCTTGAGTGCGGGATCGTATAAAAATATGATCGATACAAGACTTTGTTAATTTTGAAGCTTTAATTTCAATACGTGTAAAGTCCGAGATCCCACACTCAAGACCATAGCTTGACAGCATACTTGTATATTGATGCTTTACAGGATTATCTAATTTGGTGTCTATGTTAGTATCTCCTACAATGAATATATCTGTGTCTTATCAACTGTTTTGATGATACGTTTTAACTCTTTTACAAATAGATATCTAGGGCTATTAGGTGGACGATACACTGCACACAGTGTTGCACAATAACTGGATTGTGTTTTTATCGTAATCATTAGGCTTTCAAAATTAATCGTTTTGGTTTTAATTAATGTAGTTTTGTGTTTGTTGTGGACATACATAATAATGCCTCCCCCTTTACGCGATTTGCGCAACTGTGTGTGCATTGTGAAGCCATTTATCATAAACATACTACATAATGTATGATTACCTTCCGTCAAAATAATTACATCAATAATTTTTTTACAAGATAATATATAATGTTCTAGGGTAGAAAATTTTTAACGGTAGATCTTATGTTAATATGCATGCAAAGTAGATTGACCTTTTTTTGTGGTACATATTTTAAAAAACAGTTTATATCCTCGCAATTCAACAATTCGGTTATGGAGTCTGTATACAATGACATAATTATTAGAGAAAAGAAATAAAGTTTCAAAAGTAAAAAAAAAAAATACAAGTAAATGAACGATTATAACCTTATCGTGCCAGTAGGTCTTTTATGTCTTCTATTGATCTAATTCTGATAACTTCTTTTTCTCCTCCTTTCGGGCCAACACTACACCTCTTTTACACCACACAAACTTAAACGTATTCTTAAGTTAATTTTTTGCATTCCAGAGAAGCATTTTGTTGTGAGACGTAAGTGCTTCCCGAATGAACACTGGTATGTCCTCAGATGTTCTTGAAACATTAGTAATTATGTCTTTCACCTTTAGCCTTTTATTTTTAGCTTCCGATATCCACATATCCCTTATGTTTTCTTCTTTCATTTCGACAGTGATTGAACCGGGCCGGTCCTTTCTCCCCGTGTTTCGCTTTACGTTAAGAATGTCGCTGCTTAGCATCTTTAGTTTGCAAACAATATTATTTGCAATATCTGTAACATTTTCATTGTCTACCTGAGGCACATTAACGACTTCAATGCAGGATGATAACCTTTTTTGATCTTGTTCATTTAATCTTTGTTCAAGTGCAGCAACTCTGGTTTCTAGATTTTTATTTTTATTATTAAGTTCGACATTCTTACGCTGTAGTTCTTTTATCAATTGTTTACAGGCATCCACGGTTTCAGCTACTTCCTCAAGCCTATCTGTATGATATTGAATAGAATCACAGATGTCTTTCATTTCTCTCTTCATTGCTGTCTCCACTTCCTTCGATATGGCCTTAGCCAGCTTTTTAACGTCAATCCGAGCAGAATTATAAACGATGTGCGTCTGGGAGAAGATTTATTACACTCCAGACAGGTCCACTCAAGATTTTCCGTAGCCCGGAGAGCAGCCAATTGTTTATTCGTGAGTCCTGTACATTGAGTACTACAATGTACAACTTTTTCACATTTGCTGCACTCAATACCGGGGCTTTTTTTCGTTACATTTTTTGAGCATCTTTCGCACTTGTTCATTTTGAGGGTATTTATTTAAAACTCTCGCGCACTCGACACATGCGGCTCGTGTTCTCGCTAGTGACAAACTGACTTCTAAAAATAATGACTGTAAAAAGCTTCCAGACACTACAATATATAAAAAAGTCATTTATTTTTATTACTAAATTATTTTGTATATTTACTATATGTAAAGAAATTTGAACAGATAGTACACATTTAAAACGTAACCATGATATATTTTTTAATTATAAATACATAGATAGGGACAAAATCACATACATTACTCTGATCCTAAATTAAGTAGCTTATGTCATAATAAGAACCGGAAACAACGAAAAGTATTTCATACCAATGTAAAAAACATGGTTTCTACATTGATCCGTACGGGAAACGAACCCAAACTATGAAAACCAGTGTGAACGACATTCGTCCACCAAAAGTAGAAATAAATTAAAGAAACTATAAATTACCATTTAGATTGTAACCCAGCTGATACAGTGTTTGCTGAGCACATAGGCTATCGAGACGTAACAAACAGGAAATGCAGATGTATGAATTGAGTCGAGTGGAATTTATGTCACGAGGGTACTGTACACTAAGTAGATAACCTTTATTGTGGCCGTAGATCATTGCGTATTCTATTTTCGTCATATATATTATACCATGTGATACAGCGCCATCAAGCTATGTTACTATATCACTTCCTGTAGGTGTCGTAAGATGCTACTATGTGAAAAGTCTTTGCAGTGGCTATCATAAACGTGACGTGCAACAAAGTTTATGGTGATATGTATCTATAAAAATTGAATCTTCACTCCATTCCCAAAAAAGGGGTAGACAGAGATCCAGAAACGTAAATTCTTTCGAACCTCCCTCCACCGAAGATATGTGTACTCTCAGTATCTACATACAACGGAAAAAATTTAAAAAATTGGACCTGGAATTATTGTTTTCCTTTGAAAAGCTTCATGCTTAAAGTGATGCTTTTGCAAAAGGTTTAATCACAATGTTTTCATAAAGGTGTTGTTCACAATAAAATTACCTTTATAATTACCTTTATAATTTCTGTAACCTCGCGTTGTTGATGTTTACTATATTGCTTGATGTTATAATCACCGATTATGAAATTTTAGTAAATAAACATGTTAACTTACAATATTCATAGTTAAGGGTATCTTAGTCTTCAAAGTTAAGGGTATCAGATTCGAATAAGCTTACAAAAGTAAAAAAATACATAGATTTGACTCATCAAAGATTCGTTTAGAACATTTTTAAAATATAAAAAATATATATATAAAAATATCTTCACGCAATTCCCAATACAGGGGTAGACAGGGGTCAAGTCTAGACAATTAAGTCCCTTTAACCCACCTTCCACCGAAGATATTTTCGGGACAACGTGACAGGTGGTGAGCCCGTCGCCGTCTTTATGATTTTAATGACTGAACAAGCTTTAAATAATCTTAAATTGAATAAAAAGAAACATTGAGTTTTTTAGAACATTCTTGGTTTTCTATAACGAAATCCGAGCTTAGTATTGAATCCTTAGTAAATTTGAAATTCTGTTCATAAACGCTATGTTTGTATTGCCCTTGTTTTGTATCGATCTATTTAGGGACCAGATGTGAGCGAGATTTGGGTGACAGAATCTAATTACTTGATTTGTTGGGATGCTGGCAGTAATCCAACTTTGTATCGTTTGTGACTAGTATATTTCAGTTATTTGAATTTAGTGATGTAATGATATGTTACACCACCAATTACTACCAATTACTATCTTTGAGTGTTGTAAGAGGCGACTTAAGGAAACCTTGAGAATAAAGTAGCCAACAGATGGCGGGAGTACAATCCCAAAATTATCGACTTAAGTTCAGCATACCGATGTGCAGCTGCGTGCATGGTGTCGGAAACAGCTAACTCCCATTAACTTGGTAAAAGTGGTAATTATGGAAATTTCTCTTTACCGTTGAAGCCTATTATATGAATTATAGTAGATTACAACGAGGTGAGTTTACTAATTTTAGACTTTTCTAATTGAAGATCATGTGAGCAAACTGCTCGAATAGGGGAGTTTCAAGAGTAGACGGATACCTAGACGTGCGTGTATGAGAACTTTATAAAATTAAGTAAGAGCGTAAGAGGTATGCAATGATCGTGGTACTTGGCGATCTGTTCTCTCTGGCTACCCCGTCAGGGACTGTGCGTGAAGAAGATAAGTAACTATCTTTGAGTGTTGTAAGAGGCGACTTAAGGAAACCTAGAAAATAAGGTAGCCAACAGATGGCGGGAGCACAATCCAAAAAATATCGACTTAAGTTCAGCATACCGATGTGCAGCTGCGTGCATGGTGTCGGAAACAGCTAACTCCCATTAACTTGGTAAAAGTGGTAATTATGGAAATTTCTCTTTACCGTTGAAGCCTATTATATGAATTATAGTAGATTACAACGAGGTGATTTTACTAATTTTAGACTTTTCTAATTGAAGATCATGTGAGCAAACTGCTCGAATAGGGGAGTTTCAAGAGTAGACAGATGCCTAGACGTGCGTGTATGAAGAACTTTATAAAATTGTCAGAAGCGTAAGAGGTATGCAATGATCGTGGTACTTGGCGATCTCTTCTCATGGGCTACCCCGTCAGTCTTTATGCGTTAAGATATTAAAAATCGTGTACTTGTTTTTTTTTTCAGTTTATTGAAATTTCATATAAACACAAAAATATCTTCACACCATTCCCAATATTGGGGTAGATAGAGGTCTAGTCCATTTTGTAGGCAAGAAATTTCCTTTCGATCCGTCTTTCACAGAAGATATGTTGAGACAACGTGTCAGGTGGTGAGCATGTCGCCGTCTTAATGTCCAAGCTAAAGATAGAAATCGTACATAAGTTTTTGAGAACCTTGAGAGATTGGTACGTGCGTGCCACATAGGGATCGAACTCGGGTCTCTTGACTCGAATTCCGAGAACCATCCGCCTATCGTGACATTTTAGACTGAAATATAAAATATTTTTAAACAAGTTATTCAAGATTAGTGTAAAAAAACAAAAAGTTTTTTTTGTTGATTCTGTTTTAATATTACACGCACGCTCGATACTTATTTAATATTATAAAGGTTAATTTTAACACAGAGATAACTTTATTTTTGTTTTTACGTGTTTAAAAAACTTAATCTCGTAGAAAATCTGACCCTTAAACATAAAACTTCGAGTCACGTTTCCTATAAAATGGGGCCGGATCCAATAAAAATCGGGCAAAACCTGAAATGATCGAAAGTTCACTCTGATGAAGTCATTTAAGGCCATTACGCCCTTTTCTTTTAAAAGGAATTAAGCACCACAACAACTTTATATACTATGGCAAATGGTATTATTATTTATTTCTATGGCAAACCTCAAAAAAAAGAATATTTTTTTAGCTCATTGAAAGTGCTCTAAGGTATTTTCTTGATAGGGATAACTTGAAAAAGGAGCTACAGAAAAGTGACGCTGTTATAAGGCGGTAGAAAGGAGTAAGAGTGTGACACTGATATAGGCCGTTCTATAAATAAATAATATCAGAAAGGAAATAAATAAATAAAAAAGAACTTGTGTTATTGATTATTCCACAAACACTAACCCCGAAATTATGCAGAAAACATGGTGTTCCACGTTAACCGACCAGATTCGAATCCGAGACCTGGCGATACTATGAAGACCGGTGTGTGCGCCACTTGTCCACGGAGGTTGTCCAGAAGGTCGGAAGCCTTCCTTTTCGTTCTATAAAGTGTGTGATATTTAGAATGTTATTAATTAAAAAAATATCTTCACGGCATTCCCAATAGGGGTATTCAGAGGTCTCGACAATAAGTCTTTTGACTCACCTTCCACCGAAGACATTTTTTGGGACAACGTGATAGGTGGAGAGCCCGTCACAACCTTTTCTTCCAAGCCAAGGATATAAATCGTACATAAGTTTTGTAAAAACCCATTGGCACAAGCCTTGGGGATCGAACTCGAGTCTTGTGATTCGAATTCCGATCACCCAACCACTCGGCTGTCGTGACTTGTTAATTATTGTCAGTTATTTTAACGAACGGCAAACGAGTAGGTTGCACACGTGATGCTAAGTGCATAGCAGATACGTTGCCGGTCTTTGAGAAAGGTATAGTTATTAAAATCGTAATGGGTAGCCTGTGTGTGACGTTTGAGTTTGAGATATTATAACATTTAGTAAGATTTATTTTGTACATTTCACTTTATTGCCAATGTTTCATTTCCATTTATTCGATTTATGACATCGGTACATGAAGTAATAAACCAGATCACGTAATCGAAAAGATGTCAGTAAACGAATTCGCCTGGGCTCACGCGATTGCTTGTCGCAATATATAGTGTCAGCAGTGCCATTCGTACCGAATAAGTATTAGAAGAAAATTTTAAAATATTCTTTTAAATATTATTTCAGCATAATATGGCTTTGAATTTTAGGGGTTGGTGAAATAAGGGTGAAAATTTTTGGGGTGTATGTATTTTTTATGCCAATAACAATCAAAAATTTTGTCGAAAAAAAATATATTTCAGGGTGTATCACCCTTATCATTTAGGATATTAAAAATAAATGTTGGCCGATTCTGAACTCTACTGATATGCACACAAAATTTCGTAATAATCAGTCCAGCCGTTTCGGAGGAGTTTGGTAACACTGCGACACGAGAAGGAATCTTCTAATTTAAAAATAGACTGACGATGTGTACATTTGAATCTAGATAAGCAACACAACGACACTTTGGCATTTGGCATGTTTAAATAAAGACCGTAAACAGTGTTAATGGAAGAAGCTTTTTTTTTTATAGAAAAAGGGAGGCAAACGTGGCTCACGTGATGGTAAGTGATCACCGCCGCCCATGAACACCCGCAATACCAGAAGCATAGCAGATGCGTTGCCCCCCTTATATGCCTCCCTCCCCCAAACCTGGGGGAGGGGAGTGTGTGGGTCACGTGTGTGGGGTTTCGAAGTTATCATCAAATATCAAAGTAAGAGACAGCAACGTGTTGTGATAACGTTAAATGATCTATTGCTCAGTGACTTCATAACGTCACAAACTTTAACAAATTATATTTGTATGGCTAGAATAGTGAGTAATATAGCAGAGATATTATTATAAAATTTTGTTGCAAAATTACTCATGCGAAAACCGTAATATCCTGTTATGATGAAGAGAAGAGCACTACTCGAACCCACATTTTATTTTTCATATATTGTAACCATAGTTTATTTCTGTTTCTTAAAATATTTAATAGTAAATAAATAATTTGTAAATAGGGTACAACATAACATAAACGTACATTGTTCTGATCCTACAGTAAGTATCTAAAGCACTTGTATTATTGAATCAGAAATAACGATGTTACGACAAACACCCAGACACGAGACTATATAGAAGAAATCGTTTTCTATATTCTCGTCCGGGAATTGTAAACAGGACTTCAAAGATCATGGCGAAAACCGATGTGTAAACCACTTGTTCTGGAGGTAAATTTTATTCTCACTCATAAAATATCTTTTTATAATAACGAATTTCAAAGAGCCAATTAGAGACAAGAACTGTCTTTTCTGAGAGGCTGCTGGCAAACTACTAACAGAGTAAAGTGGAAAGTAAAATATTAAGTAGTTTTAACGGTCCGAT
This sequence comes from Sericinus montela, assembly GCA_029286605.1. NCBI lineage: Eukaryota > Metazoa > Arthropoda > Insecta > Lepidoptera > Papilionidae > Sericinus > Sericinus montela. The sequence continues at coordinate 7,755,969 of JAGSMR010000030.1, read as the reverse complement.
AGTTAGTTGGTAGTGTCCCTGTCTTCGATTCTGAGAGTTGAGAGTTCAAAATTTCTTCTTCGTCATAAATGTTTGTCCTAGATTTATGAACGTTTATATGTATTTTTTAATTTGAAAACCCTATAAAAATAGATTCTAAAATCCAAATCTATGTTTTGGAAGTCCTGTAACTCGTCTCTTGTTATGTTATAGCTTCCACTTCAATAAGATATCTATGTAATAAGTTATTTAAATCTATGTATTATATTATAACATGACATGTAAGCGTAGACAGCCTTATGGTCAAGGGTGGGGAATGTGCAATAAACATCACGGATTTGAGCCTCGACATTCGACTATTATCTAAACGCAAATAGGTAAGTTTAATAAGTAAATAATTGGGTTCTATTTTTCTTCAAAAAATTAAATACCTATGTTGAGCTTTTTAAGTTACTACACGTCATATTCCAAGTTTCAAGCGCCAATTTTATGTTAAATTCCAAACTACCTTTGTAGCCTCATGAAGTATAGATTAAATTTAAAGATTATGCAAAGCGGAGCCGTCGTTATTAATTCATATTATGCTTAAGTTTTCGCAATATAACTTGTAAAGGGAAAGGCATCGTCATGTAAGCTAAATAACATTTATTGAAAAAAGTAAATTAACAAAAATAAATTTTCTCGTAACAACATATGCCATCCAACCGAAATCTAATTGTGCTAAAAAGTTAAAACGCTATAGTTCTTTATTCAGGGTGTTGTAGAAAGTCTTCAACATAGCATGTATTATGGTTTTAGTATTTTATGACATACTATTTTTTTATTTTACAATTTTAGAATCAACAGCACAAAATCTATAAATCTTAACATGGAACAATATATACCACACCTAGGCCAATTACAGTTTGTACTTGGCCTAGGTGTGGTATATACTGTTCCATGTTAAGATTTGTAAATTAATTAGTAATTCTAAATGGTTTAAGAGAGTATTTACTTAAACATTTTACAAAAATTATTTGATATGATATGATTAAAAATTAAAAAAATAAGTTACAAAAGATTGCATAGTAAATAATTATGAGTGAGTATGTGTGTGTATATATATTTCACTATATATTTCAATATACTATATTTTAGAAAAATAAAATTGAAATAATTTGTTTTGTACATTTATTTATTTTTACTCGCAGTACTAAATATTATATGCTGCTAGTCGTCATCGGTCAGCGGAATTTGAGTGTAGTATTTTTCGAAATCATTATCCTGCCGTCTATAGGAGCCAATTGCATTTTGAAGGCTCTTTTTTTTCTCTTAGAGAAAACATGTTTTAAAAAATTGGTTGGATAGAGGTGAATGTGTGTGTGTGTGCATATCATATTAGTATGTAATTGTATTTAGATTACGCATGCGTGTGTGAATATTGAAATTGGTATAATGAATACCGAGTGACAGATAACATCTTTGCCTTCATTCTTAAACTTCTAAAACGTTTATGCACATAAGCTATCAAATATGTAGGTCAATCGATCGTGATCTCATTTTCACCTATGACTTTTTGCTTCGGTTGACTGCATGCTGCATTACGCCTGGGGTGATTTATCTTATTTAATTAGCATCTAGATTTTACTCAGATATCCCATAATCCATTATGGGACAATTAAATATTAAAATATTTTTATTTAATTTTATAGTCTTTTAAATAATGTTCATACAGTAACTACATTTTCTTTAACATTAAAAAAATATAATAAATATCTTCACGCAATTCCTTCAGACAGATTTCTAGTCTAGCCAATTAAGTCCTTTTGACCCACCTTCCACCGAAGATATTTTCGGGACAACGTGACAGGTGGTGAGCCCGTCGCCGTGAGTACCTGGGAGGATCGAAGTCGGGTCTTTCAACTCTAATTCCGACCACGCTACCTCTCGGCTATCGTGATTCAAAACAATTTGTAGCGGATGATGTGCAGCAGGAAAAGGGTAGCTACCGGCAAGGTCAGCGGATCGTGACCTGGGGAGGACGTTACCTCCTCTAGTGCGCGCTATCGGTAATCGTATATATTCGTGCAACCGTGCGAACTTCAAAAGTGCGATGTAGGACGTCGATTTATTTCCTGAATACGCCTCTAGCGAGCTTCCAATGTGGAGACATAGATGTCGCCACATCACTCCCCTGCTGAGACTGGAGCGAAAGTGAGGAGAGCTTGAAATAGAAAATAAAATATAAAAAATCCATGTCGCATTTTTAGCCAAGAATTTATCACGATGTTTACAAGAGTGGCGAGCTTCCCCTTATGTCTATGACGTCACAACTCCGCTACTGACCATTAGGTTCTACTTAGGCTGGTGTAACTAAGTGCTAGGTCTATTTACTAAAGTGCTTCTAAATGCGGGTATCAAAGATGTTTTTAGAAAAGGGAAAAGTTTAAGTTACCGTTTCCGATATTTTATAAAAAAAATATTCCTAGAAAGTATAGTGAAAATTTATAAATAAGAAACGTATTTGTACCTTTTTTATACCAATTTATATGTCTGTATGACTCATTATCGGGAATATGCGTGAAGTTATTTATTAAATTATTTTTATTGTATGAACTTATTTACATGTTTACTATTTCTTCTTCTTCTCTCTCGAAATTCCGACCACCGAACCACTCGGCTATCGTGATTCAAAACAATTTGTAGCGGATGATGTGCAGCAGGAAAAGGGTAGCTACCGGCAAGGTCAGCGGATCGTGACCTGGGGAGGACGTTACCTCTAGGGCGCGCTATCGGTAATCGTATATATTCGTGCAACCGTGCGAACTTCAAAAGTGCGATGTAGGACGTCGATTTATTTCCTGAATACGCCTCTAGCGAGCTTCCAATGTGGAGACATAGATGTCGCCACATCACTCCCCTGCTGAGACTGGAGCGAAAGTGAGGAGAGCTTGAAATAGAAAATAAAATATAAAAAATCCATATCGCATTTTTAGCCAAGAATTTATCACCATATTTACAAGAGGGTCGAGCTTCCCCTTATGTCTATGACGTCACAACTCTGGTACTGACCATAAGGTGCTACTTAGGCTGGTGTAACTAAGTGCTAGGTCTATTTACTAAAGTGCTTCTAAAGGCGGGTATCAAAGATGTTTTTAGAAAAGGGAAAAGTTTAAGTTACCGTTTCTTAAATTTTATAAAAAAATATTCCTAGAAAGTTTTGTGAACATTTATAAATAAGAAACGTATTTGTACCTTTTTTATACCAATTTATATGGCTGTAAGTCTCATTATCATGATCGGAATATGCGTGAAGTTATTTATTAAATTATTTTATTTTATTTTATTTTATTTTATTTTATTTTATTTTATTTTATTTTATTTTATTTTATTTTATTTTATTTTATTTTATTTTATTTTATTTTACCAAAACTGGAATTAGTTTGTGCCAACACCATTCAAATAAAAATAATAAGGTACCACAATTGTAAAACAATAAAAGACATTAAGTCCAGACAAAAGACTAAATTTAAATTCAATCACGTCCAGACATTTAACTTTCACAAAAGCAATAAAAATTTTGGGAGGCAATAAACATTTAATCTAAATTTTAGTAAAACAAATCATTCTGTGCCTGTTGTCCTAGAAACCGATCACATCCCCAACCCTACTAACGTGTAATGCCCAGATGATTAATGAGGTAAAACATTTAAATTTTTTTAATAGTAAATAACTGTAGTTATTAATATATTTTAAAAAGAAAGGCTTTTTGGACGTGTTAAACGGACGTTTTCACCGAAAACAGTCACCTTTCTGTTGTTTTTTTTTTATTCTATGAACTTATTTACATGTTTACTATTTCTTCTTCTTCTTTATAGCCTTTCAAAAGTTCACTGCCGAAAATGGGCTTTCCACAAACACTTACATAAAAAACGGTCCCGAGCCACCTGCATCCATTGAATCCCCGCAATGTTGTGAAAGTCGTCACTTCATCTTGAGGGGGGTCGCCCTACTCTGTAATTGCCAGAACGAGGCTTCCACTTGAGAACCTTTCTTGCCCATTAATTATTCACATTTCTGTAAATGTAATCTAAAATAATAAATTGAAAGAATCTCTGTTGGCTCTGTTTGGGTACTACTAGACGGATCTTGTATATATATATATATATATATATATATATATATATATATATATATATATATATATATATATATATATATATATATATATATATATATATATATATATATATATATATATATATATATATATATATATATATATATATATATATATATATATATATATATATATATATATATCTTCACGCAATTCCCAATACAGGGGTAGACAGAGGTCAAGTCTAGACAATTAAGTCCCTTTGACCCACCTTCCACCGAAGATATATTCGGGACAAAGTGACAGGTGGTGAGCCCGTCGCCGTCTTTATGTCCAAGCCAACGATGAAATTCGTACATAAGTTTTGAAAACCCATTGGTACGAGCCTGTCACCTGAGGATTGAAATCGGGTCTCTTTTTCTTCTCTCTCGAAATTCCGACCACCGAACCACTCGGCTATCGTGACTTATCACGATAGCCGAGCCGATCATGATAGCCAATCGACAGATCTTCATTGGTTACTAGACTTCATAGAGTAAGTAACTCGTTCACAGGGCGGTGTATACTACAAAAAATCCCGGTAAATGTGCAAAGACTGTCTGTTAAGAGGTTTAAGAAATTTATTAAAGAAAAACTTTATAAGAAGGGTTATTATTATATAAATAAAATAAATCCTTCACGCATCTCCCAATACCCTGTATTGTACATTCCCATTTCTCCTCCCATTACCCTTGATTAACTCCCTTCGACCCACCTTCCAACGAAGATATATTCGGGACAACGTGACAGGTGGTGAGCCCGTCGCCGTCTTTATGTCAAGCCAACGTTGTAAAACAATAAAAGACATTAAGTCCAGACAAAAGACTAAATTTAAATTCAATCACGTCCAGATATTTAACTTTCACGAAATCAATTAAAATTTTGGGAGGCAATAAACATTTAGTTTAAATTTTAGTAAAACAAATCATTCTGTGCCTGTTGTCCTAGAAACCGATCACATCCCCAACCCTACTAACGTGTAATGCCCAGATAATTAATGAGGTAAAACATTTAATCTAAATTTTAGTAAAACAAATCATTCTGTGCCTGTTGTCCTAGAAACCGATCACATCCCCAACCCTACTAACGTGTAATGCCCAGATAATTAATGAGGTAAAACATTTAGTTTAAATTTTAGTAAAACAAATCATTCTGTGCCTGTTGTCCTAGAAACCATCCTCAACCTCAACCCTTCTACCGTGTAATGCCCAGATAATTAATGAGGTAAAACATTTAAATTTTCTTAATAATAAATAACTGTAGTTATTAATATATTTTAAAAAGAAAGGCTTTTTGTACGTGTTAAACGAACGTGTTTACCGAAAACCGTCACCTTTCTATTGTTTTTTTATTGAATATAACTAATTTACATGTTTACTATTTCTTCTTATTTATATCCTTTCAAAAGTTCACTGCTGAACATGGGCTTTCCACAAACATTTCCATAAAAAACGGTCCCGAGCCACCTGCATCCATTAAATCCCCGCAATGTTGTGAAAGTCGTCACTCCATCTTGAGAGGGGTCACCCTACTCTGTAATTGCCAGAACGAGGCTTCCACTTGAGAACCTTTCTTGCCCATTAATTATTCACATTTCTGTAAATGTAATCTAAAATAATAAATTGAAAGAATCTCTGTTGGCTCTGTTTGGGTACTACTAGACGGATCTTGTATATATATATCTTCACGCAATTCCCAATACAGGGGTAGACAGAGGTCAAGTCTAGACAATTAAGTCCCTTTGACCCACCTTCCACCGAAGATATTTTCGGGACAACGTGACAGGTGGTGAGCCCGTCGCCGCCTTTATGTCCAAGCCAACGATGAAATTCGTACATAAGTTTTGAAAAACTCATTGGTACTGCCACCTGGGGATCGAACTCGGGTCTCTCGACTCGACATTCCGACCACCCAACAACTCGGCTATCGTGACTTATCACGATAGCCGAGCCGATCATGATAGCCGATCGACGGATCTTGATTGGTTATAAGACTTCATAGAGTAAGTAACTCGTTCACAGGGCGGTGTATACAAGACTGTCTTTTAACAAGTTCAAGAAATTTATTAAAGAAAAACTTTATAAGAGGGGTTATTATTATATAAATAAAATAAATCCCTCACGCATCTCCCAATACCCTGTATTTTACATTCCCATTCCTCCTCCCATTACCTTTAATTAACTCCCTTTGACCCACCTTCCACCGAAGATATATTCGGGACAAAGTGACAGGTGGTGAGCCCGTCGCCGTCTTTATGTCCAAGCCAACGTTGCAAATCGTACATAAGGTTTTGAAAAACCAATTGGTACGAGCCTGCCACCTGAGGATTGAAATCGGGTCTCTTTTTCTTCTCTCTCGAAATTCCGACCACCGAACCACTCGGCTATCGTGGCTTAATAATATCGTGACTTAGTAATATAAATGAAAATATACGTGACTTAGTAGAAGTGTAATTTCGTAAGCGGACCAGTAAAGTAATTCTATATCACACCCCATTTGTATAATACATTATATTATAAAAAAAAGATTGATCAAAGAAGAGGATATTAACGGAGTTTCCTTGCGCCTGTTACCTCTCCGTTAGAGGAACCTCATTATGAAACGGTGGTAGATTGATAATATCGTGACTTAGTAATATAAATGAAAATATACGTGACTTAGTAATATAAATGAAAATATACGTGACTTAGTAATATAAATGAAAATATACGTGACTTAGTAATATAAATGAAAATATACGTGACTTAGTAAAAGTGTAATTTCGTAAGCGGACCAGTAAAGTAACTCTGGGAATGAGGTGATCGATCCCAAGCTATTTCTAGAAAATATCACACCTCATTTATATAATACGTTATATTATAAAAAATGATTAATCAAAGAAGAGGATATTAACGGAGTCTTTTTCGCCTGTTACCTCTCCGTTAGAGGAACCTCATTATGAAACGGTGGTAGATTAATAATGACTATCGATAAACGAATGTACATTCTTATGTCGATGAATAAATGATTTAATTTGATAACGTTGTTACATATAAAAACTACAGGTATTTATCTTGATTGATAAAAAGAGGATGAAATTATGTCAAACAATGAAGTCGGATACTTTCAGCGGTTTCTCGGAAAACTCGTTTTTAATTTTATTATTATTTGAATTATCAACGTACTTCTTTATCGTCAACTGAAAATTTATATGTTCTTCTACTTGTCTCATTAAGACAAAAATAATTAACATTCGTATAATTAAGAAATAAAGTCTGAAATTTTACACTATTTTTGATTACGTGTAATAAAGAGAAAATTGAAATACTGGCCTTTTTAAATTAAATTATAGTTAATTAAATATCTTCATGCAATTCCCAGTACAGGGGTAGACAGAGATCTAGTTGAGACAATTAAGCCATCCACCGAAAATGTTTTCGTGACAACGTGACAGGTGGTAAGCCCGTCGCCGTCTTTATGTCTATAGCCAACGATATAATTCGTACATTAGTTTTTAAGGTTCGAGTCTGCCATCTGCGGATCGAACTCATGTGTCTTGACTCGAATTACGATCACCCAACCAGGTTATCGTGACCTGAATTTTTTTATTATTTATTTCTCATCATTAGTCGGCTATCGTAGTGACGATAGCCGAGTTGTTGGGTGGTCGGAATTTCGAGTCGAGAGACCCGAGTTCGATCCCCAGGTGGCAATACGAATGAGTTTATCAAAAACGTATGTACGAATTTAATCGTTGGCTTGGACATAAAGACGGCGACGGGCTCACCACTTGTCACGTTGTCCCGAAAATATCTTCGGTGAAAGGAAAGTCAAAGGGACTTAATTGTCTAGGCTTGACCTCTGTCTACCCCTGTATTGGGAATTGCGTGAAGATATTTTTTTTATTTCTCATCGTTGGCTGCGACATAAAGACGGCTACGGGCTCACCACCTGACTCGTTGTCCCAAAAAAATGTCTTCGGTGGAAGAAGGGTCGAAAGGACATAATTGCCTAGAACTCTGCCTACCCTTGTTTTGGGAATAACGTGAAGATATTTATTTATTTATCATACATATTATAATAAGTAAATAATGATATAAATGACATACATTATTTAACATATCATACAAACCTGTTATTTCTCTATCTATCTATTCTATCTTTAAAAGGAGCTATTTATGATTAACAATTAATATAGGACCACGGAACCTACAGTTAAATCATTTCCTAACATCAGCAATAAATTCAATACACAACTGTAATTCCCAGGAAATACCTAATGCTACAATGTTAATAGGATCTGGTGGTTAAATAAGCAATTAAGTTGAGTTACGGGTTTATATTGAGGTTCGGTTCAGGTAAATATATGATTATTTACTAAAACTATGTTTCCTGTTGTAGGCAAATATCAAGATGGACACTACAATCAATAAATATATAGATTATTTTGCAATTAAACATTCTGCTGTGGACTTTTACATGCCGCAATGAATGTACAAATACTATAACGGCAGTTGATTGAATATTTATAATTCCATTCATTATAGATATAATAAAGTAGTTCCAAGTCACGATAGCAGAGTGGGTTTTTCGATGAACTTATTATGGTTTATCGTGAGCTGGTACATAAAGACGGAGACGGCTTACCACCACTAAAGTTGTCCCAAAACAATGTTTTCGGCCGAAGGTGGATTGAAAGAACTTAATTGCATTTCTCTACTGTAGTAGTAGGATTAACGTGGAAGGAATGACAAGGTATTTTTGTCTAATTTTTAACTTTAAAACCGTAAAAAACGATTCGCGTGTCTGTGCGCGAGTTTGCAAACCTTTTTAGCCGACGATCTCTACGAACAAAACCAAAGCTATAAGTGAAAATGACTACCGAACTCAAATTAACTGCGATCACTAATACAAAGAGTGGCGACTACATAGCCATTATTCCTTACGTTATAGGCCCGCAGTGAAGTTCTAAAGGAACAGAAAAAGTATAAGTACAGCTCATTGCAGTCACTAGTAGTTTGCCGCAATATGTATGGATTACATACAGATTGTGGCAAACGTAATAATGTTATATGATTCCAAGATCATATAATATTATTAGGTTTTAAATATTACTCTATTAAAGGTTAACTCAATTAGAAGTATCTATATAGATGATTAATCTCATGAATATTAAGGATCGCTCTTAGATAAGAAAGTTCACGTCATCAGGGATGCCCAACTGTCGATAAGTTCCAAAGTTTGTAAACCAGGCTCTTGGGCGTAAAGGTCAAGAAATATGAGAGTAAAGTATTTATTGCCGGAATAGTAAGTATTATCGGGTTGTATTAAGGGGAAAAAATTAAATAAAACGCGATAAAATCCGTAAATAAACATTTTATTTTTTAAGATAAGCATTATTTTACAATTTTGATTAAGTTTCTGGTTATTATAAAAAAATCACCGATTTGTTGTGTATGAAATGTTCACTCGTAAATTAAAATGTGTTATTTTTCTACTCAGGCCTATCAATTAACCAAGTTACTTAGTAGAGCTAACAGCAATGACTGACAAAACTAAAGGAACAAATCATCATCATCACATCCTAGTAAAAATGAAAATATTTCAAATATAAAGGTATTTGTACAAAATTATTATGCACAATATCTCAAAATATACATAGCTTAAGCGTCCGGCTTGAAAGAAAAATAAGTACCTCCGTCGATTCTTCAAAAACAGTTTAAAACTTCGTGTCATTGTCCATTGGTGCTTTTCTTTTCGTTGGCATATGTCATAGAGTTCGATTCCTAGGTGGCAGGCTGGTAACTATGGTTTTTTCCAAAATTTTACATTGCTTCTAACGACCATTCATAATTTGGGAACACAATCCATAGTTTGGGAAGTTGTCCTACACAGTGTTTGCTTATACGAGAATGTATTTAGGATTTAAACGAACTGAAAATCGTTATTATCACCAAGTGGTAGGGTGATCGCAATTCAAGTCAAATACCCGAGTTCCCCAGGTGGTAGGCTCTTATGAGTTTCATCAAACACTTATGTACAAACTATATCCTTGGCTTGGACATTGAGCCGGCGAGGGCTCACCACCTGTTATGTTGTCCCAAAATATCTTTGGTGGAAGGTGGGTCGAAAGGACTTTTGTCTATATCTCTGTCTACCCATGTATTGGGAATGGTGTGAAGATATTACTTTAAATAAACCTTCTAAGACAAAATGTTGTAGCTCTCTAGATTCAATTCACTTAACGGTATCTTTAAAATTATAGCCATTAAAATTATAGCAATAGCCATTTTAAATGCAAATAACATTGTTAAAATAAAACAGTTTATTATTTCAAATACCGCTAAAATGCCGAAATGGTGTAGCATGCCGAACGAATATTTAAACCACGAGAAGACACATCGTTATTTTTTTCAACATGAATAAACAACATATAATGTTCAATGTTTTCAGCTAAGTCCATTTGAAATACTATACAAATAATATATTATGGACACGTAGTTACAGGAGACGTGACTTTGCTTCGGATGTAACCTTTCTGACTATTGGGGTAAATATTATTCCAATGAAATGGGAATCCATATCGTAATATGTGTTACGTGGCACTTATGTGTTAACTATTGACATAGGAAGGTCAATAGCCTATTGGTTTAGGTTACGGACTGCGAAATATGACGTCGCACCTTAGGACTATTGTCATCCAGTCCAGATGGTTGTGGATGGTTCATTCCAATGTTTATGCATTGCAGATTAGTTGGAGAAGTTTACAGGAATACTGGTAATGACATAAGGCATTGTCAATGGCATTTTGAATAAAAAAGAAAAAGGCCGTGGTACGAGGGTGACAGTGATATTGTTATTAGTCGTTTTATTATTATTAGTTAGGTTACTCTTGGATCAGTCTCAATCATACACCGCACAACACTGATGTTATCTTCAGTCGGCACCGTAGAAGGCCGTCCCTCACCCAGAGCATCGTTGAGATTGGTGTGACCACGTTAAAACTCATTAAACCAGTTATAAACAGTGGCCCGAGAATAGGGCTCAATGACACCGAAAGTTATAAAAAATCACAGTACGAAAATTTTCTCGTGTTAAATTCCTACTGACGTGACACAGACAAAATCAATTTGCCGCCAAATCGTAAAACAAATGACAAATAAGTGAAATTAGACTCAATAATATTAGCCACGATAGCCGAGAAGTTGAGCGGTCGGAATTTCCTGTCAAGAGACCCGAGTTCGATCCCCAGGTGGCAGGCTCGTACCAATGGGGTTTTTCAAAAACTTATGTACGAATTATATCGTTGGCTTGGATATAAAGGCGGTGACGGGCTCACCGCCTGTCACGTTGTCCCGAAAATATCTTCGGTGGAAGGGACTTAATGGTCTAGACTAAACCTCTGTTTACCCCTGTATTGAATTCCGTGAAGATATTTATTTATTATTTGTAATAATATTAGCAAAGAGTTCTATTTTTTAAAATTTAAACAATTTTTTTATTATATTCTTTAAAAGTGGCCAATTCTAAAAACTATCAGTCTCACCCTCGTAGCATGGTAGTCTGGGAGGCTTTAGAACGTGAATGATCTAGGTTCGATGCTGACGCAGGCACCACTTAAACTATTAACAGCAAATTTGAGTTCTGAATTTACTACAAGTGTCGAAGAAAAACATCGTGAGGAAGCTTGCGCGACTCAGGTTTAGTAGTATATATTGCGAAGATGTGTGTGTATTTTCCACACGAACAGAATTAGTGGGAATTCTCTAAAGGAGATATTATTTGACCTCACCCCCTGTTAGGATATTTGAGAAGGAACTCACAAAACTTAACACCAGAAAATACAGACTCAATTTTCCATTAAAGTTGATGTAAAAATAGTGTAATGCATAAACCTTCGCAATTTGTGTCTTATAAAACTACCAATCACCTCTTTTGCATGAATTTACATAATTTCAACTTCTATGTATGCCGAACGTGACCTGAACGTAGCTCAGAGTGCTTTATGCGGCTCCGTTGATAATCTCATATGCATTTACTTTTACAGGAATAAAAAAAAATAAAAGACAGTATTTTATGCATGATTTTTTTTTCAAATATGCAGTATTTTTTTCAGTAAGTAACTAAATATTAATGAATTGATAATAATGAATTGCCACACAAATGGTCGTTACGCCTGATTTTTATATTGTGTTCGTAATTGTAAGGATAAGTTCATATGAAAGAAAATTTTGAAAGATATACTGAAATAATCCGAAATTTGGAAAACAATTAACTTTTTTTTATTTTGTTAGTATCGTAAAATAGTTTTGTAATTGTGAATGTATTTGTTCATTTATAAATACGTTTTCTCAATAATGCTTATTAGAATGTCACATTTAAATTAATAGGTAGTTATTTTTTCAGTGGCAGAGCCACGCATCAGCTTTTGTTGTTGCATGAATGGGCCGGCTCGACCGGGGAAGTACCACGACCTCATAGAATACCGGCCTGAAGTAGAAGTCTAACAAAGTTCTGCGTTTCGTCTGGTGAGTGCAGGTAACCGGTTGCCCACGCCCCCCCCCCCCAATTCTGGGGGGGGGCACACTAAGGGAGGCAACGCATCTGCTATGCCTCTGGTATTACGGGTGTTCACGGGCGGCGGTAATCACTTACCATCACGTAAGTCACCTGCTCGTTTGTCTCCCTTTTCTATTAAAAAAAAATAAGAAAGTTATTTTTTGTCTTCTTTTTAAAGAGGATTAAATTATTTTGATGTTTATTTTCGGAATGATGATATTGAAAATAATTTTAAATTTTAGGTCTTTTTTTGTATACGCGAGATTTTTCTACTTTATTTATTTATCTTTTTACCTTCACGCACAGCCAGAGATCATCTTTTTCTTCATACTCGTACAAGCATTTCTAGGTAGTCTTGACCCTCCCTTCTTCGAGTACTTTGTTCACATAGTCTTCGAAGGTTAGTCTTGGCCTATCTCGACACCTTTTAATATTAACTTTTGCTGTATATATTTTCATTATCATTCGGTCTTCATTCGTTACCTCAACGTGCCCAACTCATCAAAGCACGTCTTTATCAATTTTAGTGATAAGGCGATCTTTCAAACCTGATATATTGCGAATCTCTTCGTTTCGTTTTCGGTTGGCCAAGGTACTTATTTAATTTATCTAATTAAAAATAATTACCTATAATTCAGTCGTCTTCATTAGTATCTGTTTATTGTGGATTACAGGAAAATCTACATTTAGAACGCAATTGCGTAAGCTTGATATTTAATCCGCATATCAAAGATTCGACAACGTTGAAATGACATATTATTACTTCCAAAACAATTTCAGGACATTCAAAGCAAGCATTTTCCGAGTATGCACGTAAAACGTTGTGTAAAATTTATATATGTGACATTATTTATTGCATATTCTAATGTCTATGTGAATATTTTCTTTACTCGACAATACGGGAAAAAAGGAAGACTATTCTTATGGCGATGCCACACGAACGGTCAAATGATAACACGAATAATAAAATTTACAAAGAAATCTATGAATTTTGCTAATACACTCATGCTAGACACTCCCTCTGCCGAAGAAGGAAAAAATCGGGGCGACCGCATGCTGTTAGAACTACATATTAATTTAAAAAATGCATTTTCGTTTGTAAGAGAACTAATGGCCCGACTAGGTATATACCTTCACGCTATTCCATTTCCGAACCCCACCTATCACCGAAGAATTTTATTATATGTGTTTAAATGTTTTCTGCAGAGGATTATTTCTTACTCTTACATTAATTTATGTAAGTGTTCAGACATAAATTATATTTCTTTGGCTTAATCAAAAACATAGATAGCGTTAGCAAAGAGTTAGTATTGATGTTATTCTGCATAAGAACTTGCATCACTTGCATAATATTTTTCATATATCGTGAAAAGCAAAACCATTTATCATTAATTAATTTATATTATTTAAATTTTATTTCATTATACATTATTCATGAGGCACGTCAATGTTGTCGGCTCCGCCTTAATACTTCACGAGCAAGTCGGGATTAGAGCGCGACGTGGATTAATAACTGGCTAAACGTCGAAATTCCATAATTTTAATCCTAACGTACTTACAGGCGTATGTTTTTGGGGTATGAATTTACCGTCCTTTTTCTTCCCAATAATATCGTAGGACAACTAAGCGGAAAACCTTCACAATGACCAAGGCTACAAATTATAAAAATAAATAAATAAATATATATCTTCACGCAATTCCCAATACAGGGATAGACAGAGGTCTAGTCTAGACAATTAAGTCCCTTCGACCCACCCTTCCACCGAAGATATTTACGGGACAACTTTACAGGTGGTGAGCCCTTCGCCGTCTTTATGTCCAAGCCAACGATATGAATCGTACATAGGTTTTGAAAAATAAACCCATTGGTATGAGCCTGCCACCTGCGGACCGAACTCGGGTCTCTTGACTCGAATTCCGATCACCCAACCATACGGCTGTAGTGACTATAAATTATAATGGCGGGGTTATTTATAGAGCGGAGATAGGCATCAAAGTCTAAGTGTGAGAATATTTCTTTGAGTGAAGAAATAAAACAATTAAATTCGCGGCTCTTTAGTAATGCCTTAGTTCGTTCGTAATTTTTTATTGCTAGTAAAATTATTTTTATAATAAGCCCAACATTTGTATTTTCATACTTTTCGAAGCTCATATTTTCGTATATTATGTCCATATTTAGTGGTGTATAACTACTATATGACTATGTATTACTTTACACAATCCAAGTTTTAAACTTAAGTGCAATATATCTCAGAATATTTATCTTCATTATGGCGACAGACATTTCATTTAGAGTAAAAGGGAAATATATGTAATTAAAAGCATGTTAATGTGCTACACATTAAACCATAGTAATGAGAAAATTACGACAATTAGCATATTGCACCGTTTTCTCTGCACTCTGTAATTTTATGTGTAAATTGCTTGAGTAGTTATAATAATTTGCGCTCTGGTTAAAAATATCCATTAATTTATTGGAATATTTAAACCTTTTATAAAATGAACTGTGAATCGGCAATAATGTTGTTGTATATCAATTAATTCGTTAGTATCTAGGAAACTAGTCTAATGATTCAGACGTTAATTTGTTTTAAGATTTTTAAATGCCAGCTTTATCCTAGTTATTCCATACAAGTTAATTCCCATAGATGTTGTAGCGTAAGATAAGTAACCGAAAGATTTTGGCCAACCAGGAATTAACTTATAATTCTTACAAAAACATAACTTATTCAAATGTGTTTTGATTATTCAATTGCTTGTACAAACTAAGCACTAAAAAGGGCCCTAACAGGAAAACTAGTCATTTGCCTTTCCTTATCTGATGATGATATACAGGAGTAAGAGTCAGATACATGGTCAATGACTGGAAGAAAAAAATACAACCTGGTATTTTGCTAGTTCACCCTTATCGATTTCTACCTCCAAAGATAAACTATTCAATTCTAATTAAAAGGTATCATTACTTTAAACGAGCAAATCTTGTACATGTACAAATTGGTTTGTCGGAAACTGCTCTAAGATCGTAGATATTTTTTGGATTAATGTAGTAATAAATTTTTCAAGTGTTTACATGGCGGCCTTACTGTATAGTTTACATAGCGGCCTATAAAAGTCTACTGCAGGATATTAACCTATGCAGAATTTGCCATAATCGCCATATTTGGCGAGCGAAATTGGATTACGTGATGTTTACTCCACCGTCTTTTGGTGTCCAATTGCATTATAAAGGCTTGTTCGTTAGTCGCCTCTTACGACACCCACAGGAAGAAAGGAGGTGGTACATTCTTACACCATAAATAAAAATGCCATGTATTTCACAACAAGCGAAGCTTTGGTCAACCAGGTACAAGATAATTAATTATGATACAGCATACAGCTTTCCTACTTGATTTACCTCCTCTCTCCTCGGATCACTGTTATAATATAGACGTGTATTTTGTTCCAAATTATAACTAAAATTAAATGTGATTCTCCAAATAAATAGCGTGAAAAATTAGGAGTGCATAAAGTGCTACGAATGGCCTGCTAAGCCGAAGACATCTTGTTCATGTTAAACTGCACCTTATTTCATTGACTGTAAGTACTTTCGTCGATGTACTGAATAAATGATAAATATTACCTAAGATAACACTCGCAATCTAATTCTTGAAATCTACGCTCTAAGAGTGATTTTACACTGCAGACTGTCAGTATCGACATCCTTGAATTTCTGCTGCCCTAGTACATTGCTATATGAATATGTCAAATGGAGCGCTATCACCAGTTTCGGCTACCCTCCCCGTCCCTTGCATGCTTCATCACAGTGACTCTGACTCGGCGTTAAACTTACCTACCGACAACAATAAAATAAACATTACAAAACGATCGAAGCGTAAGTTTGACAGTAAAGATGAAAATGATTCGCGAACAGTTTTATCGGAGATGCGTGAGATGTTCTCTGTTTTCACGCTTGAGCAGGATAGGAAATTATCCCAAATTCAGGACTCAATTAATGATATAAGAGTGCAGAATGCAGATATTATTAAGAATATTGAATTTTTATCACAAGAATATGATGAGATCAATAAAAAAATGGCTTTTTTTGTTGATTTGAAATTTAGTATTAAATATTTGAAAAAAAGTTTGAAAGCGACCGAAAAGAACAATTATCATATATTTCTTCACTTGAAAACAAAATAGAAAACATAGAAAGAAAATCCCTCAATTCATGTGTTGAGCTACGAAACCTACAAAAATTAAAACAAAAAGAAAATAAGGATGATTTAATGGACATTTTGCTTAATTTGGGTTCTAAACTATCTTTAAATATACTACCATCGGACGTTAGGGATATATATAGATCATATTCAAAAGCAGAGTCGCATAAGCCTATTGTCATAGAATTCACAACGGTTGCTATGAAGGAAAACATTATAGCAAACTTCAAAAAATACAATAAAATGAACACCGGTCGGCGATTCAACACTACGAACATTAACATAGCCGGCCCTACTCGACCACTATATTTATCCGAACTATTAACCCGAAAGAGTAAAAGGATTTTCTTCCTAGCAAGGGACTTCGCAAAAACGCACGAGTATGCTTTCTGCTGGATCTCTCGTGGACGTATATACCTCCGTCGACAAGAGGGTGCACCGCAGATTCGTATAGACTCTGAAGACGATCTTACAAAATTAAAGTCGTGCTCTGTGTGACTAGAAAGTGTTAAATTTGTTTTTTTTTTATCCGAGTTTAATACGAAATTTAATTATTTTTGTGCTTTCTGCATGATTTCTATCTTTAAGTTTATGATAACTTGTATTCTGAAACTCCTAATTTCAACTTTTAACATTGCCAGATTATCTTATTTACTATATAAACATAAACATACACATACACATATACATATTTATAGAAGAGTATTAAATAATATATTTCGTTACAAACTTTTATTGAAATACAGCAACACACTAAAGTACGTGCATATCAAACACCATCAATTATTATCACGCTCACTTATCATTCCTAACAGGGTACCCAGAAAGAATGAACTGTCAAATGACAATAACCACAAAACTTTCTATCAGGTTTTGTTTTTCTCTTTTTTTCATTCAACTGTGTTTAAAATATTCTTATTCATAATTTCACATATACAGCATGATTTATTTCATAAAAATTCGACTTTAATTATTTAAAAGTATTATTTTTTGTATCTTGCCTTCATAGTCTGTCTTATTACTTGATGGTCAAATATAAATATACAATTTAATTATGAATAATGCATGGAGAGATATAAATTCTGATTTACAAATCTTAGGTAACATGACTTCATATCAGTGTGTAGCTGAATTATGTAGCAACTGTATTCATAGAAATACAAACTGAATATACGTAGTATTAACTCAAATTACGATGGACTACAAGTTCTCTTGAAAATAATAAATCTAAAAATAGACACCATTGTTTTAACAGAGTGTTGGCTTAAGAATATAAAACAAATACCTATTCTTACCGGGTATACATCACATGGCTTAAGAGATAATATAAATCGCAGTGACGGGGTCATAATATATAT
Organism: Sericinus montela; assembly: GCA_029286605.1. Classification (NCBI taxonomy): domain Eukaryota; kingdom Metazoa; phylum Arthropoda; class Insecta; order Lepidoptera; family Papilionidae; genus Sericinus; species Sericinus montela. The sequence goes on along the minus strand of JAGSMR010000030.1, from coordinate 7,737,760 downwards.
ATAAATAATGAACTCAAATGTACTATATCCCATCCGAATTTACTTGATGTCAGTTCTATTATATGTAATTTTAATAATAAGTTGTGTGTCATTGCTATTTATAGATCTCCCTCTTTCAAACAAATAGACAATTTTTTAAATAGTTTTTCCACAGTTCTTTCTAATAATAAGAATTCTAAATCCCTTATTGTAATAGGTGATATAAATATAAATATTGGTCATACAAGTTGTGATAGTCGTTCCCAAGAATATTTGAACTTAATTAGTAGTTTTGGTCTCCTGCCATCTCATTTTTTTCCTACCCATGAAAAGAATTGTATCGATCATGTGCTACTAGGAACACAATTGAAAAGCACCACACTTATATTGAATCCGTCGGTTACTGACCACTCACCAGAAGTCGTGTACCTTGACATGAAAATCCCTAGACAACATTTTCCAAAAAGTCGCTATGTTATTGATTACGCCAGTGTAAAAAAGAGTATTGATGAAATGAACCTTAATAATTTAACGGATTCTGAAGACCCAAATGTCGTTGCAGATGTTTTAGTTGATACTTTAAGTTGCATTATTAAGTCAAATTCCAAAATAGTGAACATATCACGTAGAAAAACTATAACCAAGCCCTGGATTACTCCTGGGCTCTTAAAATGTATTAGACATAGAGATCGCTTACACAAGAAACAAAAGGCTTCACCTCATAATGAAATTCTAAAAACAATATACTACCGATACAAAAAATTCTGTAATAATCTATTAAAACGACTAAAGCGTAACTATGAGGAACTTGAATTTGATAAAAATAAAAATAATATAAAAGGTACATGGTAACTAATTAGGAAAGTTTCCAATATTGCTACCACATCTACTCCCCCATTAGAATTGTTAAAGCATCAAAATGATCCTAAATCTTCTCTTAACCTTGTAAACAAATATTTCGTAGAGATTGGTAATAAACTGGCTACACAGATTCTCTCAAAACCAAACTTTTCTTGTTTAAAAACTTCTGATTTTTTTCCTTCCCCTGCAAGTCTTTGCAATATTACCCGTAAATCCAAATGAAATTGACACCATTATTATGAATCTAAAAAGTAAAAGTGCAGTTGGATATGATGGTATTCCAACTATAGTGCTCAAATCAAGCCATACTACTCTGGCTCCTATTATTTCAAAACTTTGTAATCTTTGTCTAACAAAGGGCATTTTTCCATCGCGTTTTAAAAAGGCTTTAGTTGTTCCGGTACATAAAAATGGCGATAGAGAGAGTCTATAGGCCTATATCTATACTAACAGCGTTGTCTAAAATACTCGAGAAAGTTTTAAATAAAAGATTAGTGAGTTATCTAGAAACTCAAAATATGTTATCTCCCAACCAGTATGGTTTCAGAACGGGTAAAAGTACAGAAGATGCTGTTCTTGAATTAAGTGAAACTATCTCTAGATACCTAGACAAGAACTTAAAATGTGTTGGCGTATTCTTGGATTTATCAAAAGCTTTTGACACTGTCTCTATCCCCATACTACTGGACAGATTGGATAAAATTGGGGTTAAGGGTATGGCTCTCAATATTTTCAAGGATTATTAATTCAATCGTAGTCAAATTATTAAAATTAATGAATTCTTAAGCGATGACATGCCTCTCACTTACGGTGTTCCCCAGGGAAGTATCTTGGGCCCTACGCTATTCCTTATATATATTGACAATCTCTGCCGCATCTCTATTCCAAACTGCAAAGTTATATCCTATGCAGATGACACAGTATTACTCATTGAAGGAAAAACTTGGGAAAGTACGATTAATAATGCCGAATATGCTCTTAGAGAAGTATCTGTATGGTTGTCTGGTAATTTACTTAGCTTAAACACTATAAAAACTAAATTTCTTACGTTTTCAATAACAAGTTCTTCTCAACCCCATGGCGATAAATTCACTTTGAAAGCGCACAATTGTAATAACTATGATAATCCCTCTAATTGTTCTTGCCCCGTGGTTGAACATGTTTCGAATATAAAGTACCTAGGTATAATTATTGATAATACACTGTCCTGGAAATTGCATATATCTAATTTAACGGCCAGAATAAGAAAATTAATATACATATTTAAAATACTTAGGCAATCAGCTCCTAGGCGTATAATATTCATAGTTTATTATGCAATAGTGCAATCGATTCTCATGTATTGTATTTCAGTTTGGGGTGGATCTAACAAATCATCCCTGCTACAGTTAGAGAGAGCACAATGGTGTATTCTGAAGGTAGTGACAAATAGGCCTTTCCGATTTCATACAAAAGATTTATACATGGATTGCAAAGTGTTATCAGTTCGTCAACTTTTCATTATTCAATCTATGTTACGTAAGCACAAATCTCAAAAGTATGATAAAAATTAGGATAAGGGAAGATACGATGTTATATTTAAAACTGAAAACCATAAAATAAACAAGCGGGGAGACAGTATTACATCATTTCTTCAAGACTTTACAACAAAGTAAATCGTTCCTTAAACATATACCATCTTAATAACAACAACTGTAAAAAACGGCTAAAAGAATGGCTAGTTACATTAACATATGACGAAACCGAAAAATTACTTGAAGTTTTAGTTTAATACCACTTGCACAAGCGCACACACGCACGCACGCACGCACGCACGCACGCACGCACGCACGCACGCACGCACGCACGCACGCACGCACGCACGCACGCACGCACGCACGCACGCACGCACGCACGCACGCACGCACGCACGCACGCACGCACGCACGCACGCACGCACGCACGCACGCACTCACGCACGCACGCACGCACGCACGCACGCACGCACACACACACACACACACACACACACACACACACACACACACACACACACACACACACACACACACACACACACACACACACACACACACACACACACACACACACACATATATAATATTTATCACTAGAATAGTGATACAATTTAGTTAATTCAATATATGTCAATAAGCCTCAGTGTAATGTAAAAAGTAGTTTATATGATGCATTTGTTTAAGGAGAGTACTGTCGCCTGAAACACAGGTATTTACCTAGTTTAGGGACAGTTGATGTCTGAATAACTTTACATTGTAACTTTTTTGTACCAATAAATTTATGATTATTATTATTATTATTATTGACTCGTTTTCGAATTTTGTGGCCTAAAACATTAGGATGCCATATTTTTCGAATATAAAGTACCTAGGTATAATTATTGATAATACACTGTCCTGGAAATTGCATATATCTAATTTAACGGCCAGAATAAGAAAATTAATATACATATTTAAAATACTTAGGCAATCAGCTCCTAGGCGTATAATATTCATAGTTTATTATGCAATAGTGCAATCGATTCTCATGTATTGTATTTCAGTTTGGGGTGGATCTAACAAATCATCCCTGCTACAGTTAGAGAGAGCACAATGGTGTATTCTGAAGGTAATGACAAATAGGCCTTTCCGATTTCATACAAAAGATTTATACATGGATTGCAAAGTGTTATCAGTTCGTCAACTTTTCATTATTCAATCTATGTTACGTAAGCACAAATCTCAAAAGTATGATAAAAATTAGGATAAGAGAAGATACGATGTTATATTTAAAACTGAAAACCATAAAAATAAACAAGCGGGGAGACAGTATTACATCATTTCTTCAAGACTTTACAACAAAGTAAATCGTTCCTTAAACATATACCATCTTAATAACAACAACTGTAAAAAACGGCTAAAAGAATGGCTAGTTACATTAACATATGACGAAACCGAAAAATTACTTGAAGTTTTAGTTTAATACCACTTGCACAAGCGCACACACGCACGCACGCACGCACGCACGCACGCACGCACGCACGCACGCACGCACGCACGCACGCACGCACGCACGCACGCACGCACGCACGCACGCACGCACGCACGCACGCACGCACGCACGCACGCACGCACGCACGCACGCACGCACGCACGCACGCACGCACGCACGCAGGCACGCACGCACGCACGCACGCACGCACGCACGCACGCACGCACGCACGAACGCACGCACGCACGCACGCACGCACGCACGCATGCACGCACGCAACGCACGCACGCACGCACGCACGTACGCACGCACGCACGCACGCACGCACGCACGCACGCACGCACGCACGCACTCACGCACGCACGCACGCACGCACGCACGCACGCACGCACGCACACACACACACACACACACATATATAATATTTATCACTAGAATAGTGATACAATTTAGTTAATTCAATATATGTCAATAAGCCTCAGTGTAATGTAAAAAGTAGTTTATATGATGCATTTGTTTAAGGAGAGTACTGTCGCCTGAAACACAGGTATTTACCTAGTTTAGGGACAGTTGATGTCTGAATAACTTTACATTGTAACTTTTTTGTACCAATAAATTTATGATTATTATTATTATTATTATTGACTCGTTTTCGAATTTTGTGGCCTAAAACATTAGGATGCCATATTTTTATTAATTTGTATTCATAAATGCCTTGTCCTTTATGACAGTTATAAATGTTCGTAATAATGTAAATTAATGTGTTAATTTATTCGTCATTTTGTACTTACAGTGCAAGTTCATAATTATTTAGATTTAAACGGTGCAATTTCCTGGCTGCGAGCCAGCTGTGAACAGCAATTACAATGTATTTACACTAGCATCGACTTTATGTACAACAACCACTATTTATGGAAACGTTTTGCTATCATTTACATCTTTTATGGAAGAAATTTTTAATAAATCAGTATCTGTCTTCCAAAGATAAAATTAATTACATTCAAGGAACATAAAGTATGAAAGTTGGTTAACTTGAACTAGATTCGTTAATTACAGGCAAATGCATTCTTATTAACCTCGAAATAAATTAAAATAAACTTTTATAAAAATATATTAGCTTGGTCATAGCTAAAGATTGATAAGTCCCGATAGCCGAGTGATTGGGTGATCGGGATTCGAATCAAGAGACCTAAATTCGATCCCCAGGTGGCAGGCAACAAATGGATTTTTAACAAATAACTTATGTACGAGTTGTATCGTTGTATCGTTGGCTTGGATTTAAAGACGAAGTCGGGCTCACCACCTGGCAAATAATTTCTTTAATGGAAGGTGGGTCGATGAGACTTAATTATCTGAACCTCTGTCTACCCCAGTATTGGGAATGGCGTAAAGATGTTTACAGCAGACGATTGCTAATTGTTTAATCACACGGTCATTGAAGCTACATTACAAGCAGCCCTGTGTGAAAACTCAAGCCGTTATCAGTAATGATCTACACGTTGCAGTAAAACAAAGAACATAAAGGAGGATAATTTACGATGCTTTTAACGATAACAGTGGAACAACCTATTTCACAGCGTCATAAATTTACAAAAGGCTTGCTCGTATTGGACATCGTGGAATCATTGTCTTCTTAGTACTGTAATGAGAATAATCTGGCAAAAATACAATGTTTTAATTATGACGACCTCCGTGGACCTGTGGCGCACACAACGGCTTTCATACTATCGCCAGCGCAGAGGTTCCGAGTTCCATTTCAGAGTAGAGCCACTTTTTCTACATAGATTCGGGTCTGGGTGGTTGTGACTTCCAATTGTTCCATTGTTTCCAAGTATTTACAACATAACATATTGATAACAAATTACTTACAAAGGATTACAAGTTACGCTATATTTATAACAAAATAAAAATATATTTTTCAAAAGTTGAACAATGAACGGCACGTTGAATGGCGAGACTTAACCGTTGAGCGAAAAAAGAATCAGCTCTCTTTTCACCAACGGCAACAACCAGTCGCGGATGCAGTTGCTTTAAAAACTGCATCGCGCGAGGAATCAAATCATAAAAATTACTAAATAATATAAAATAAATATAATAAATATAAAAATAATATAATATAATTTTGAAATTAATATCTGATTGATTAATTTTAGTAGGAAATATAATGATAATTTTATTTGTAAATAGAAGAAGAGAGAGTAACGATAGCCGAGTGGGTGGGTGGTCGGAATTTCGAGCCAAGAGATCCGAGTTTGATCCCCAGGTGGCAGGCTCGTACTAATAGGATTTTCAAAAACTTATGGACGAACTATATCGTTCGCTTGGTCATAAAGAAGGCGACGGGCTCACCACCTGTCACGTTGTCCCGAAAATATCTTCGGTGGAAGGAGGGTCGGAGGGACTTAAGTGTCTAGACTAGACCTCTGTCTACCCCTGTATTGTGAATTGCATGAAGGTATTTTTTTTTAAATAGGAGAAGGTTCATTGTTTCTTGTTTTTTTTTTAATATTCGAACAATGAACCACGTCACAAATTAGGATTTTTAACATGTTTGATTGTATTTGAATTGAACTGGTCAAATACATATACCTACATAAATTAATAGGAAGGGACATCCTGTGTTACCCTTCCTGTTTTCCGTTGGACCAGGTATATACCTTACATTTACAATACATTTAAATATCCTTGACTTGAGTATCCTTCGGGATTCAGACCTGCAATCCTTAGCTTCGTAGGTAGACCATAATGTCCATACTTGGCGATCGAGGTACTAGATATCTCGGACCGAAGATGCTGCTGCTCGTCACTGGTCTGCTTAATGTTAATTTGGTATTCTTCGATGACTGTTGGTGGCTATCCCAACTTCTGTTGGTTACTTTTTACGTTATTCAAGGATTTTTGCTTAGTCGCCCTCCTCTCACTTATGACTCTTCTTATTCTTCTTCTTTGCAGCCTATAAAGAGTCCACATATGCCTCCCCGAAAATTCGCTACAAAGAACAATCGTCAGCAGCCTGCTTCACTCGACTCCGCGCAAGATTTTGCAGGTCTTCCATCTTGTGTCCTACACTGCGTTTGCCTAAATAAAGTTGCCACTCGAGAACCTTTTTTCCAAGTGGCAAATCTTCGTAATAATAAACACTTTGTACTGCACTGGAATTTTTTGTGCCGTTAATGATGAAATAAAATTTTTTAATAAATTTAATAATAAAAATATAGAAAAGGGAGGCAAATGAGCAGGTGGCTCACGTGATGGTAAGCGATTACCGCCGCCCATGAACACATAGCATAGCAGATGCTTTGCCGGCCTTAGGGTGCCCCCCCCCAGAATTGGGGTAAGGGGGGGAGGAGTTTGTGGGCCTCCGGTTACCTGCACTCATCAGACGAAACGCAGAAGTTTGTTAGACTTCTACTTCACAGGTCGAGCTGGCCCATTCATGTCACAACAAAAGCTGATGCGTGGCTCTACCACTGTTAAAACTACTACTACGTACGTACGTACTTTTTTTAATATTCGAACAATGAACCACGTCACAAATTAGGATTTTAACATGTTTGATTGTATTTGAATTGAACTGGTCAAATATATATATATACATATATATATATATATATATACATATATATATATACATATATATATATATACATATATATATATACATATATATATATATACATATATATATATACATATATATATATACATATATATATATATACATATATATATATATATACATATATATATATACATATATATATATACATATATATATATACATATATATATATATACATATATATATATATACATATATATATATACATATATATATATATATACATATATATATATATATACATATATATATATATATACATATATATATATATATATACATATATATATATACATATATATATATATACATATATATATATACATATATATATATACATATATATATATATACATATATATATATACATATATATATATATACATATATATATATACATATATATATATACATATATATATATACATATATATATATACATATATATATATACATATATATATATATACATATATATATATACATATATATATATACATATATATATATACATATATATATATACATATATATATATATATATATACATATATATATATATATATAATTTGAAAATTATTTTTATTATTATACATGAGTGTAAAAGAAAAGCCCAGTACCTTTTTTTATCTGTTCGGCATCTACCTTTATCTCGGTCGATGAAACTCGTCATTCCAAGTATAGTGGGTATTCATACCCACTATACTTGGAATATCCTATTCATTACACGTATTAATCTTGAATGCATTGCATTCCGGTGTGTTTGTATTATGTTAATGAAGAAGATTAGTGAAGAAGCCACGATAGCCGAGTCGGATTTACGAGTCTAGAGACCCGAGTTCGATCCCCAGGTGGCAGGCTTATACCAATGGGTTTTTCAAAAACTTATGGACGAACTATATCGTTCGCTTGGTCATAAAGAAGGCGACGGGCTCACCACCTGTCACGTTGTCCCGAAAATATCTTCGGTGGAAGGAGGGTCGGAGGGACTTAAGTGTCTAGACTAGACCTCTGTCTACCCCTGTATTGTGAATTGCATGAAGGTATTTTTTTAAATAGGAGAAGGTTCATTGTTTCTTGTTTTTTTTAATATTCGAACAATGAACCACGTCACAAATTAGGATTTTAACATGTTTGATTGTATTTGAATTGAACTGGTCAAATACATATACCTACATAAATTAATAGGAAGGGACATCCTGTGTTACCCTTCCTGTTTTCCGTTGGACCAGGTATATACCTTACATTTACAATACATTTAAATATCCTATTCATTACACGTATTAATCTTGAATGCATTGCATTCCGGTGTGTTTGTATTATGTTAATGAAGAAGATTAGTGAAGAAGCCACGATAGCCGAGTCGGATTTACGAGTCTAGAGACCTGAGTTCGATCCCCAGGTGGCAGGGTTATACCAATGGGTTTTTCAAAAACTTATGGACGAACTATATCGTTCGCTTGGTCATAAAGAAGGCGACGGGCTCACCACCTGTCACGTTGTCCCGAAAATATCTTCGGTGGAAGGAGGGTCGGAGGGACTTAAGTGTCTAGACTAGACCTCTGTCTACCCCTGTATTGTGAATTGCATGAAGGTATTTTTTTTTTTAAATAGGCGAATGTCGGACCCGGACCTTGTACGTTATGTTTCGTAATCCTCGCTTTAAAATATTAGGCTATTAACGCTATATCTATTAGCTAAAAAATCTCAAAGAAAAAAGCATTTTCAGCTTTTAAAAAAATAACAAATTTATTATATCGGAAATATAATATATATTATATAATATATTCGAATAAAATATATTCGATTTTCTTAACAGTTATTTACACATTTTCGAAACACAATAAAATATCAGCAAAATCTAAGTAGCTTTTTTTTTTTTTTTTTTTTTTTTTTTTTTTTTTTTTTTTTTTTTTTTTTTTTTTTTTTTTTTTTTTTTTTTTTTTTTTTTTTTTTTTTTTTTTTTTTTTTTTTTTTTTTTTTTTTTTTTTTTTTTTTTTTTTTTTTTTTTTTTTTTTTTTTTTTTTTTTTTTTTTTTTTTTTTTTTTTTTTTTTTTTTTTTTTTTTTTTTTTTTTTTTTTTTTTTTTTTTTTTTTTTTTTTTTTTTTTTTTTTTTTTTTTTTTTTTTTTTTTTTTTTTTTTTTTTTTTTTTTTTTTTTTTTTTTTTTTTTTTTTTTTTTTTTTTTTTTTTTTTTTTTTTTTTTTTTTTTTTTTTTTTTTTTTTTTTTTTTTTTTTTTTTTTTTTTTTTTTTTTTTTTTTTTTTTTTTTTTTTTTTTTTTTTTTTTTTTTTTTTTTTTTTTTTTTTTTTTTTTTTTTTTTTTTTTTTTTTTTTTTTTTTTTTTTTTTTTTTTTTTTTTTTTTTTTTTTTTTTTTTTTTTTTTTTTTTTTTTTTTTTTTTTTTTTTTTTTTTTTTTTTTTTTTTTTTTTTTTTTTTTTTTTTTTTTTTTTTTTTTTTTTTTTTTTTTTTTTTTTTTTTTTTTTTTTTTTTTTTTTTTTTTTTTTTTTTTTTTTTTTTTTTTTTTTTTTTTTTTTTTTTTTTTTTTTTTTTTTTTTTTTTTTTTTTTTTTTTTTTTTTTTTTTTTTTTTTTTTTTTTTTTTTTTTTTTTTTTTTTTTTTTTTTTTTTTTTTTTTTTTTTTTTTTTTTTTTTTTTTTTTTTTTTTTTTTTTTTTTTTTTTTTTTTTTTTTTTTTTTTTTTTTTTTTTTTTTTTTTTTTTTTTTTTTTTTTTTTTTTTTTTTTTTTTTTTTTTTTTTTTTTTTTTTTTTTTTTTTTTTTTTTTTTTTTTTTTTTTTTTTTTTTTTTTTTTTTTTTTTTTTTTTTTTTTTTTTTTTTTTTTTTTTTTTTTTTTTTTTTTTTTTTTTTTTTTTTTTTTTTTTTTTTTTTTTTTTTTTTTTTTTTTTTTTTTTTTTTTTTTTTTTTTTTTTTTTTTTTTTTTTTTTTTTTTTTTTTTTTTTTTTTTTTTTTTTTTTTTTTTTTTTTTTTTTTTTTTTTTTTTTTTTTTTTTTTTTTTTTTTTTTTTTTTTTTTTTTTTTTTTTTTTTTTTTTTTTTTTTTTTTTTTTTTTTTTTTTTTTTTTTTTTTTTTTTTTTTTTTTTTTTTTTTTTTTTTTTTTTTTTTTTTTTTTTTTTTACCTTTTTAATTATTTTGAATTTGGATAATTTATTTTATTATATTGTATTTTATTTCAAAAACTTCTTTCGGTTTTGCGCCATTTCACATATTTTTTTCGTGTACATTATCAAATTACAATACGGAATGGGGTCTTAAAGAAAATAGCACAAGTGGGTGTGGAGTCGTTGGTAATATTCCTAAAAACTTCAAATGATTGGTATAAGCCGTATGCTCGTATATCCTACTATCAACAAATACAACAACACTTCTTCTATCGAAGACTTGAAAAGATCGGGGCGGCCGCGTGCTGTTAGAACTACAAACACTTGCTGCTGTTAAAACCAGAATCCGTGAAAAGAACCCTATTAGGTAGTTAAAATTTTATCGCGAAAAATGAAATCTCCTGCTAGGACTCTGTCGTCTATTCTAAAACAAGACCTGAAGCACGGTGCTTATAGTCGATATGCTCTACATTACTGTTTACAATGAAAGAGAGTGGATCGATCAAAACGCCTCCTGTCGCGATACGCAGGTTAAAAGCACAGAAATATGTACCGATGAAAAAACATTCACGATTAAAGAACACTATACATAAGCATAATAAAAAGTGTACGCTCACAGTTCTACAGAAGCTGCTCAAGTATTCGGAAAGGTACAACGTGGTCATCACCTGCGTCAGTGATGGTTTGGTGGAGCGTGTCTTATCGAGGAGTCACAAAACTAAATTTTTGTGTCAAAGGAGTGTAAACTTCAGCCAAAGTGAATCAAGATACAGTCTTGGATCATGTTGTAAAACCTTTTAGCAATACACTTTTTTGAAAAATACCGTGAACTTTCCAGCAGGACTCTGCACGTGATCACAAGGCACGAAATTTCCAAGGCTGGCTTGAAACCAACGTTTCGGACTTTATAAAAGCTGAAGACTGGGCCTCATCTAGCCCAGACCTCAACCCTTAACACTTTAAATTATGGTCAGTTTTAGGGGACATGGACTGCTCTAAACGACACGGCAACACAGAGTCTCTTAAAATATTTCCCTTAGAAACAGAGCGTAAATTTACAGATTCGAGGCTAAGTTACAGGCCCGTATAAAAGCCAAAGGTGACCATTTCGAATATAATATTTTTTTTTATATTTTACTGAAACTAAAATATAGGTATAATATTAGGTAATAATATGTAGGTAAGGTATACAATATATAGGTATACATTTTAATAATATTACATTACTTCTTTAAAATACATTTTCATTTGAAACAGAACTTATGGCCGGACTAGGTATAAGAGACAATATTTTCACCAACTAATAAATTTTGTAGCATTTAAATACTTAATAATAATGTAACAGTGGTAGAGCCACGCATCAGCTTTTGTTGATGCATGAAGTACCACGACCTCAAAGAATACCGGCGCGAAGTCTAACAAACTTCTGCGTTTCGTCTAGTGAGTGCAGGTAACCGATGGCCCACATTCCCCGTTCCCACAATTCTGGGGGAAGGGGGCACTCTAAGGGAGGCAACGTATCTGCTATGCCTCTGATATTGCAGGTGTTCATGGGCAGCGGTCATCACTTACCATCACGTGAGCCACCTGCTCGTTTGCCTCCCTTTTCTAAAAAAAAAAAATATATGTTATAACACCTAACTTTAGCGTATCAATTGCCATGACGGTAGGTCTCGGGGCCTATAGATTTTCTTTTGCCTGTTTTATCCACCGTCAGATAAAACTTCTTTCTAGTCACTTATAAAAAAAAACACTCCACTTTTTATTATTTTTTGTCTTTGATAACTCATTGTTATTTTATTCTTGTTACTTGTTGTTCTTTGTGGTAATAAATCACGATGGTGTAGATAGAGTAGTTTGGGGATCGGAATTCGAGTCCAAAGACTCGAATCCGATCCCCAAATGGTAAGCACCTACTAATGTTCTTTTTTCAAATAATTATGTTTAATTTATATCTTGGCTTGGACTTAAAGACGGCGACAGTATTACTACATGTCATATTGTCCCAAATGATTTAATTGTCTAGACCTCTGTTTACCCCCGTTTTGGAAACGGTTTGAAAATTATTTTTTTACGATCAGAAAAGCAACAAATAAAGTTTATTTACTTTTTTCTTCCTCTTCTAATCGCTGAGTGAGAGAATTTTATGTTCACATGTTATGTCTATATCTATATGTAATAATAATGATTGCGGTTCAGTCTTGTTATATTTATCATAATAACAGTATTATGTTATTCAATTAAAAAAAGTTATAGAAAAAAATAAAGAGAACCTGAAATAGCCCATAACACAACTAATATAAAGATAAAGAGAAAATAATAAAGCACGTAAATATTTCAGCTGAAGTAAGCCTAAGATGTGTAGCGAAGTATACGTGTAAGACAGATAATCCTTTGTATAGATATAATCCACGGAATGCAACCTATTACTGAATCTATTTTATGTATAGATTTTATGCATATTTAGGTAATGTAAATATTTCGTAGTTTCTGATTCTATAACACAAGTGCTTTAGCTACTTATTTTGGGTTCAAAGGAATTAATGTGATGTTCTTTTCTTTTATTTACTTATATTTATCATCTTAATTCATCCTTTTATATTATAAGTGTATAAGTGAGTTAGTTTGTTTATTTCGTTTTCAAACTTAACTATTTATTAGTTAAGTATGTACAAATGTAAATGTATGTGCAGTGACCGGATTAAGAGTTCTGCCGTTCTCATCTCATGCGTGTCGTAAAAGGCGACTTAGAGAAAGAAAAAAAATACAAAAACGTAGCGAAGAATCTTCAAGATCTCTAATTCTAGCTACACGGGGATATGGATTTCGTAGCATTGGTTTGCAATCCATATAGGAGAAGGAAAACTCCGATACAAAACCCGGAACGGTATCTCCGTTAGGCGCAAGTAGAGTCCAACTTGAAATACGCGGTAGTTCCTGCAGCTGCATTGGCTCCGAACGTACCGACTCATCGTACCTGCGGGTTCAGCCAGTATCGGCCGAGAGGGTAGCACAGGCCGTGGGCAAACCTGTTGCTTCCTTAAATGCGTCCCAGGCGGTGCAGAGTCTGTGGAAAGCATTCTCCATCCATTTCAGCTAAGGCTGTATGGATAAGAAAGCGGAGAGTGGCAGTGACCGGTTATAAGTTCGCATCAATGGGCTAGATTTTTTTCTGGATAGTTGGCGTCGTTATTTATTATACTTGGCTATAAAGTTTCAAATTTTAAAAACACACAGCATACTCGTCAAATTATGCGAATTGCGACATGGAATGCCCGCACAATGAGAACAGGTCTTCCGGACAACAGTGAAGACGCGGATGGCATTCAGGATCTTCGTAAAACAGCAGCTATTGACCAAGAATTAAAAAGATTGAACATTTCAGTTGCGGCTCTACAAGAGACTAGACTCCCCAATTGTGGGTCAATAAAAGAGGAACACTACACCTTTTTCTGGAAAGGCAAGGATTTTGCAGAGCTTCGCGTACACGGCGTGGGCTTTGCGATCCGAAATGATCTTATACAAGATGTAAAAACACCACGTGGTATTTCGGAGCGGATAATGGTACTTAGGGTCAAAAATCACCTCGGCTTCGCCACCTTAATTTCTGCTTATGCTCCAACACTTTCTTCACCTACTTAACATAAGGAACGATTTTACGATCAGCTCTCAAGAGTTATTCAAAGAACTCCCACCAGTGATCGCTTGTTTATCTTGGGTGACTTTACTGCCCGAGTTGGTGGCGATAACTTGGCGTGGCCGGAATGTCTGGGGAATGTCACGGTATCGGTAAACTTAATGAAAATGGTCAACATTTACTAGAATTCTGTTCTAAACACCTACTGTGCGTAACCAACACCTACTTTAAAGGCAAACTAAGTTATAAAGTTTCCTGGCAACATCCCCGTTCTAAACACTGGCACCAGCTAGACCTTACTTCCACAGCTGGGCACGCTTTTGGATATACGAAGTCAAAGTCTCAGGATTGGTTTGCTGCTAACAGATTGCATCTCCAGCCTCTACTTAATTTTAAACGCGAAGTTGCCTTAAAACATCGAATGAGTCCTAGTCCTTCAACTCGCAAGGAGTTAAGCAAGGCTAAATCAGATCTGCAACGTTGCACGCATTATTGTGTAAACACGTACTGGCTTAAGATTTGCCATAGCATCCAGGCATGTGCGGATGCAGGAAATTTTAAGGGTGTTTACTCTGGCATTAGACAGGCACTGGGACCGCTGCCAAAAAAAATTGCCCTTCTTAAGGAAGTTGATGGTACTATCATATCTGATGAAGCACGGCAATTAGAACGCTGGGTGGAACACTACACCGGACTCTACTCAGTCCTAGTGGATATTAAGCCAGGTATACTGGATTACATACCGAAGCTGACTACTTTGTCTGAGTTGGAAGATCCCCCAACTGTTTCCGAGTTTCGCACGGCTGTTTCGCAGCTTAAGTGTGGCAAAAGTCCTGGCAACGATGGTACACTTACAGAAATTATAAAACTAAAGTGCATTTCACCTATCCTGTTCAACCTGCTGCAGAAAGTTTGGAGTGAGGGAACTGTGCCCCAGGATATGCGTAATGCTAACATCACCACTCTTTACAAAGGCAAAGGAGACCATGGTAACTGCAACTCCTACCGCGGTATATCTCTGTTGAGCATAGTTGGTAAACTTTTTGGCCGGGTTGTACTTGGAAGGCTCCAGAAATTTGCAGATCGTATATATCCAGAGAACCAGTGTGGTTTCCGAGCGCAGCGTTCAGCGGTTGATATGATATTCACACTTCGTCAAGTTCAAGAGAAGTGCAGGGAGCAAAGAGTTCCTTTACTGATTGCTTTCGTTGATATCAATAAAGCCTTTGACACGGTGAGCAGACAAGGGCAATATGCTAATCTTGAGCGGGTAGGGTGTCCGGCAACTCTCATGAGCCTTGTAAGATCGTTTCACGAGGACATGACAGCTACAGTAGTCTTCGATGGCAAGATGTCCGTGCCATTTGATGTCAGAAGGGGTGTGCGTCAGGGCTGTGTACTGGCTCCTACTTTATTTGGCATATTTTTTTCGCTGCTAATAAAAGTTGCCTTTAGTCATGACCAACAGGGTATCCACCTACATACAAGAAATGATGGAAAACTTTTTAATCTCTCCTTAATTAGATCAAAACAGAAATGCAAAGACCTCTATTTAGAAAACCTAATATTTGCCGACGATGCAGCATTTGTCGCACACATCACTCATGATCTCCAAATCATTATGGACAAGTTTTCTCGGGCATGTGCTCTGTTCTCCTTTATAAATAAATGCGAAGAAGACAGTAGTGTTGGCTCAGGGTTGTGGGATATTCCGTATATAAATCCGTATATAAATCCGTATATAAATTTCTCAATCAAGCCTTAACTACTAATTCGAATAACGAATGAATAAATGACATTTTATTAACAGAAACGTGGTACAGGCTGTTTTATGTTTAGATTTAGTTTCACATATTTCGTCGGCAATAATCCAACATGGAAATTACTACAAAGATTAAAAATAATTAATGCTAAGCTTTATAACAAGAATGATAAATTAATTCAATAAATTAATAACTTTTTCGAATTTTTTATAATTAGTAAGTAGTTTAATCATAAATTTATACTTTTTACTTTATTTAACATTTTTCTACAATTAATCATGTATACAATGATCCAGTGATACTATTATGGTACACACGTGTATGTGTATACTCTCACAAGTAAACGTCGCATATATTTGAATTTAACAGTGGAGAAAATTGCTTAGGAAGGATTACATATAAAGCCTTCGGAACGATGTCCACGGACGTTCGAATCTATCTTTGTTGTCCAAAGAGGCTTTTATGTATGTAGGAATACCTGAATGCATTATTGTGTTTAACATTTGTATTATTTTGTTTTTGTGTGTAATTTTTTCTAAGTTTGAATATTAAGAAATTTATTAAACCTATTATCTCATAAAAATTGCTTAAAGTTTTATACATATAATATACATACATAATGGGCCATAGGGAGGATTCGCTACAATCGCAACGCTTGCGATCGCAGTAGCAGACCACTCGTACCTCAGACGCTGCTGCCCATCTTCGGTCTGATAATATCAATGATAACTAACAGATAATCACGATAACCGAACACGATAACAGAAGTCACGATAGCCGAGTGGTTGGGTGGTCGGAATTTCGAGTCAAGAAATCCGTGGTTGTTCCTCAAATGGCCGTACCAATGGGTTTTTCTAAAACTTATGTACGAATTATATCGTTGGCTTGGACATAAAGACGGCGACGGGCTCACCACCTGTCACGTTGTCCCGACAATATCTTTGATGGAAGGTGGGTCGAAGGGACTTAAATGTCTAGACTAGACCTCTGTCTACCCCTGAATTGGGAATTGCGTGAAGATATTTATTTATATTTATTTTATTTACACAACAGATGGCAGTATAAAAATCTGGACGGAATAAATGTTCAAAATAAGCAAATATTTTTTAATATTGTCTTACAAGATCGCGAACAAATAAAGTGAAGTAAGGCGTTGGTGTAAATATTTGCCACCCTTTTTTTCTGTGGATGTCCCAAATTACTTAGAGAATATAATAATAATAAGCCATGATAGCTATCGTATATCGTTAGCTTGGTCATAAAGACGGTGACAGGCTCACCACTTGCCACGATATCCTTCGGTGTCTACCCCTGTATTGGGAAAGGCATGAAGATATTTTTTTATTGCTAACATAGGCAGATCTTAAGCGAAGTGGCTCTTATTAATACAGAAAGACATACATCTTAAAATTAACGAGTTAAAATAGTATATTAATGCTACTTATAATGTTTAGGGTGCAGATTCAGGGACATGTTATTACACTTGCGTAAAACAATAAAGCAAAACGCGAATAATTTATGATGCTTTTAGCTCTCACTGTTGTTCAGTTGAACAATGTATTTCAAGTTGCCATGATATACAATATAGAAAAAGGCTTATTATTCATGTATGCTATAAAAACAACAGAAAACTTTAAATAAAAGGTTCGTTAAGAATTATTTATGAAAATTTTTCCAAATATGAATGCGTAATGGAAATATTAATAAATGTATGTAAACTTTTTTAAGATAAATTTAAAATATTCTAGTGTTAAATCTTGTGTAATAAATGTGATAGTTTATATGTATAGATGTTTTGATGTTAGGATATTACTAAAAATTGGCAGAAAGAATTTGAATTGATTTCACATAGAAAACAACCTGTACAGGATACTTGGTATCTGAACAATAGTCTGTTTCTTTCAATAATTATGCACTTAAAAGTTCAATGATATATTTCTCCAAGCAACAGAAGTTGACCTAAAAATCGCGCGGACTACTGTCGTAAAGTAGAGGTTTCAAAAGCGGCGGACTTCTTTGCCCCATGAGTTCTAATACAGAATACCTCAATGCCCGATATTATACTTATATATTTATTTTATTTTCCCTCACGCACAGTCTGACGGGGTAGCCAAGATCGCCAAGTGTCACGATCCTTACATACCTCTTTCGCTTCTTTCAGATTCATTATTTTCTTCACATGCACGTCTAGGTATCCGAGTATGACCCTCCCCTCTTTGACCAATTTGCTTACGTGGTCTTCGAAAGTTTGTCTCGGCCTACCTCTACACCTTTTAATATCAACTTTTGCACTGTATATATTCTTCACCATTCGGTCTTAACTGATTTACTCAACGTGCCCAAACCATTGAAACACGCCCTTATCAATTTAAGTGATAAGGTCATATTTCAAACCTACTATATTGCGAATCTCTTTGTTACGTTTTCGGTAGGCCAAGGTAATGCCGCAATTTTACGAAGAGGCCGCATTTCCACTATATTCAACTTGCTTTTATACGTCCTCTGGCACATCCAGTTTTCGCTGCCATATAACAAAGTCGGTACCAGCACTGCGTTATGTATCGCAAGGCGTGCATTTTTCATTACGCCTTACCTTTTGACTAATGCAGTCAAGGCAACGTTGACTTTGTTTTCGGCAGCGCCACGCCTGTCTATATCTAAATTACAACTTCCATCTCATCATTCATTTAATTTTATTCGCCTGTTTTAAACATTCCTGATTAACCCATATTTCGCACTTCATTCTTTCTTCGTCCTCCTGTCTGCATTGTGCCTCCCACAAATATCTTTCAGATTTCTCTTGCATCCTACGCGTCAAAACCTTCGAGTAAACTTTACTTGCTAAACTAGTCAAGTTGATCGTCCGATAGCACCCACAGTCAAAATTACACCGCTGATCAAATCACCCGTCCGCCAGCACATATAACACATCAGATGGAAGCTGTCCCAGTTGCGAGGCCCACCATTCTTGACCATTTCAGTATTAGTAGTAATTCTATCTAGTCCCGCAGTCTTACCTATTTAAAACTTCGAATAGCACACGTCTTTCATACTAATAACCCCAGTTTCATTGAAGTCCGAGTCTGGTGTATCCGTTACGGCGTCACTCCCGAATACTTCACTAAAACTATTGCACGCATACATTTCTCTATAAAACTCGCTCCATCGCTGCTTGACGTCTGATATTTCCGAAAAGACGTCATTGGTTCCCGAAAGCACTTTGTCGTTCTCTATCTCTTTTAATGGTATTCATCCTTTATGTTTCAGGCAATTATTCGGTGCATGCTATATATTCGTGTCTTGCAAAAGTTGGGTCTTTCTTTCTACTTTCTTCATCTTTTTTAACTAGTTTTTCTCCATTCGAATAATATGTTATGGATATCATGTACTATCTTGTCTTTATTCTGTTTAATACCACCGTAAATTTGATTAAACCATAAATGCTCGCTGAATTTGGTCAAAGAAATGCAGCTATAGTTGACTAAGTTCTGCAGAAGACAGGTATATAGTTATAACAGAAAACAAGATCAATAAATTATTATTTCAATTTCACATATCGTAATAAGTCACGATAGCCGAGTGGTTGGGTGATCTGAATTCGAGTCAAGAGACTCGAGTTCGGTCCCCAGGTGGCAGGCTCGTACCAATGGGTTTTTTGAAAACCTATGAACGATTCATATTATTGGCTTGGACATAAAGACGGCGACGGGCTCACCACCTGTCACGTTGTCCCAACATATTTTCGGTGAAAGGTGGGTTGAAGGGACTTAATTGTCCAGACTAGACCTCTTTCTGCCCCTGATTTGGAAATGGAATGGCAAGAGGGTGTTTTCATTAATATTTTATTTTTTCATACTTTAAACTACGTTCGATAAATGTGATGATAAAACGCGTAAACAATTCAAATTCCATGAAAAAGTGACTCGAAATTTCTTTCGTAATAAATATAACTCAATATCCTGAAACGAAAGATTTAATAACCTCCTGCTTTTAACACCTCGATGTAATTAAAAACGACGTCTTTGTTGGTTATTTTTTTAAACGCAATTTTGTTACTGTAAATAAAAGGTAAAAAATTAGACCTTTCATCACCAAATGAGATAAAAAATGCTATGAAACACCAATATTCAACATATCAAAAGTACAATTAAATCGTTTCTCTGATGTATAAACTATTTTAGATTCTTTGTTATTTGAAACTCTTACGTAGCTCACACTAAAAAGCTACCAAATTAATTAAAAACGTTAATCGAAAACTACCAAGTACGAGTGTTAAAATTTTGGAGTCCTTTCACTTGCTCTAACTATGCCTACGTAACGGTGCAGGTATGCAGTTGGTGTTGACATTATCTTGCCGTAAACACACGTCAAGATTATGTCATGTACCATGTCAGTACCGCACCGCAATTACAATTTTTACAAAAAAGTATGTTTTTTTTTTAATTTGTACCTAACACAGTTGCCATATCACAGTTATTTATTAAGGAAAATGCCAAGGTCATAGCACCAGTAATGAGACTTGCTGTCGCATAACAAAAATCATAAACTGGATTATTTACGACACCTTTAACTGACGCAATATAAAATCCTATTGTTCAGAGTTGTTAAAAAGTACTATAACAATAACAAGTGCTTGTAGAATACGTGCAGTGTATATCTGTACAATAACATAGTACATGCACACTTCATAGATAGACGTAATGTTTAATACGTAGTACTATATAATTAAAATTATACAAAAACCGAAACCATCATAATTGCATAATTTTTCTGTACTAGCATCACGCATAAGCCAGTGGATTTAGATTATATATTTGGATATAAACAAATTAAATCTCACAGTTCTGAGGTCCTGGGTTCGATTGCCGGACAGGACAGTGTAGAAAACGACGTTTTCTGAAGTCGCTTTCGGGTCTGGGTGGTATCTTCATTGTTTCCGATTCGATAAAGAAAGTGCTTTTACTACTATCTTGGGGATTAGAGCAATGTATGTGATTCTTTCCGTTTTTTTATTATTGGGATATTTATTTATATAAAAATATCATCGAATCGATGAGTACGGACATGTTTATAAAAGAATTTAAACCAGTGCTTGAAATTGAAATCGTTTAAAATGTAATAAGAAAACATGTCATAAAACACTGTAAAGATATCTTACTGTCAAACGAGAATCTTTTGTGTAATTGAGGGAAAAATAAGATACTTTTTATCATATGGCAAGGAATGCCATATTAGATTAAGTTCATCACAATCTTTAAACAATGTGTTAACATAATAAAAAATACAGATCGGATTTCAAATATAAAAAATATAGAAATGAAATATTTTGTTAAAACAAATAATTACAACAAGGTAGGTAAGGGCTTATCTCAGTGCTTACAGCATTTTAATTGGGTAACATGTTAGTAAAACGCTTTGTTGTAAAAGTTAAATTAGAATCTCGCTACGTTGTTAATCTATGTAGATTAGTAATCTTAGCCTCCGTTTGAAAGCTTTAGTTAAATACTTCAGCCTTTTGTATAGCTGAATATTATTTTGAAAATGTTATAAATTAAAATAGAAACTTTAAGCCATTTCATTAAAACTTTTAAATATGTTACTTTTATATAATTTTATATAATTTATATATAATATAATTTTTTATTTTATATAATTATATTCATTACATTATTCTACAGGTCGACGGGAGTGTCAGAGAGACCACATTGTCTAAAGTCATGATCCTTACATAACTCTTTTAGCCATTATTTATTCATCATATTGTCAAGGCTATTTTCTTAGTCGCCTCTTACAAAACTCACGAGAAGAAAGAGGACGCCATATTATTGCTTATACGAGTACGGACGAGTATGTTTATATGTTTATAAATATTTATTTATTAAATCTTGTATGTGTATTTTGTACCTTTGTCACAGACACTAAGATAGCGACAGGCTCATCACGTGTTTGTTGTATCAAATAAATTTCGGTGAAATGTGGATCGAAAGAACCAAAATGTCGATGGTCGAAAGGTCTCCGGTTCCCAATATTGGAACCCCATTTTAATGCAAGTAGCTATAAAAAACTAAAAGAACAAACTCTGAATCAAAGTAATTCTAGATACATATGAATACTTTTAGTATAACACTAGATGTATTGATATAATACGCACTGGTGCACTAGTATGATATTCTGCAATAGGAAACCCAGCTTTGTTTGTGTTTCAATATACACAATAAATTCCGTGTAACAGAACTACAACTTGTGGCAAACAATGTTCAATTGTTTATGGAATCTGGTATTCAGTTAGACAAGTACGCAAATTAAATTATGGAACTAACTTCTGTTAGCAAGTTATCTTACTTCAAAAGTTAATCTTTTGAAAAGGACACTAAAG
This sequence comes from Sericinus montela, assembly GCA_029286605.1. NCBI lineage: Eukaryota > Metazoa > Arthropoda > Insecta > Lepidoptera > Papilionidae > Sericinus > Sericinus montela. Next base: position 7,715,422 of record JAGSMR010000030.1, on the reverse strand, counting down.
CGAAACACACCATGAGTAAATAATGAACAACGCAGAATGTATTATGTGTAATAATATGACAAATATTGGCACTTAACTTATCTTTAGCTTTACACATTGAATTCGTAACTTATGCTATTAATAATACAAGATACAACACAATATACTGTTAACTAAAAATACTATTACAAAGACGTTTATTTAGTTCGAATAAACCCAGGGCATAATTAAACTTCTTACTTAAATAGTTTTTGCTCAGCATTCTTCCCGAGGATGCCGTAAGGGGCAACTTCGGGAAACAGCCTTGAATATCCTTATGGCAACCGAGTCGGTCGGTCGGGATAACCATCTCTAGATATATTAGACCAAATCAGACCGAAGATGGGCAGCAGCGTCTGAGGTGCGAGTAGTTCGGTATTGCGATCGCCAATCCACTTGCCAAGCGTGGCGGTTATGGCAAATCCTCCCTATTGGAGAGGCCTATATCCTGCAGTGAACTTTAACAGGCCGATATGTAAGTATGTATTCACCATGGGGAGAAGAGACTAATCAAATTATTCATACCAGTTATTTACCGACTCTAATCATACACAATAGTAAGCTATTCGACAGTTTGTTTTCTGTTAGGTTCAACGAGCGCATAAGTTGGATTTAACGCCGTCCAGTAATGCGGAAGTCAACAAAAATAATTCAACAAAAATATTCAGAAAAAAATCATATCATATTTTTCTATAATTAAAGAAAAGAGGATGCCTACGGAGTTTCTTTCGTCTGGTTCTACTCCGTTAGAAGAACTTCATTAGTAGATTAATAAATGTCGATAAACAAATGTAATTTCTTACTTAGATAACCTAATGATTTGATTTAAGTAGACAGGAATTTAAGTAGGGAGGTAAAGTATAAACTTTCCCAAAAAATATCTTCGGAAGGTGGGTCGAAAAGACTTAATTGTCTAGACCTCTGTCTACCCCTGTATGGAGAATGGCGTGAGAATATTTTTTAGAAGGAAATGAAGAAGAAATACTGCCATAGACATTTTCGTACCTCATAATAATTTATGTTTTAGAATTTATATTAACATACGTTATATTTTACCTTACGACCGTGCTCCTTCGATTTTTTTTTTATGGAAAAGGGTGGTAAACGAGTAGGCGGCTCACGTGATGGTAAGTAACTACCGCCGCCCATGAACACCCGCAATACCAGAGCACTAGGTACTATAGTTGGAGCGGGTCGCTTTGTACGCAATGACGTCATCGCCAGGGACCTCAAAATGGAATCTCTGGAGGAATTCGTGGTCCGGGTGTCGCGCATCGCACATCGCCTGGCGATCACCCTGGATAGACTACCGCTACACGCTCGACCACCGGAGTGGCGACCCCTCCCGAGAGATATTCTCTCATTGCCACCCGGCCCGGGGGGGACCGGGGAAGTGCAATAAAGACCCGACATAAGACGTAAAGTACGTAACACGCCTACACAACGCCGCTGAAAGGCGGTACCCAAGACCGGGGGAGCAGCAGCCCCCTGAAAAGACGCCCGAGTTATGAGGCAATGCCTCGAAACTCGCAACCCATAAGGGGGCCTTTACACCCCTTGATATTGACGACCCGCACGCACGCCAGAGACATAGCAGATGCGTTGCCTCCCTCAGAGTGCCACCCCCCCTCTGAAATGGGGGAGGTTGGTGTGTGTTACCTGCACTCACCAGACGAAACGCAAAAGTTTGTTAGACTTCTACTTCACGCTGATATTCTGTGAGGTCGTGGTACTTCTCCGGTCGAGCCGGCATATTCATGCAACAACAAAACTGATGCGTGGCTCTACCACTGTTAAATAAACGATTAGAGACTTCACGTCATCTGGGATTTCAAACTGTCAATGAATGTTTTAGTTCCTAAAGTAGACAAGACAGAGATCATTGTAAATATTTAATACTTTTTATGTTTATAAAAGAATACAAATTTATATAGTTGTGTGAACAGCAAATTTCTTTTTACATTATGGAGAAACCTTTTATTTTATTTCAAATCAAAGAGAACATTTGACTGGGCAAACAGCCTAATTTAAGTATTCGATCGTTCAACATTGAAGGATAGTAGCTTTCTAACTCCCTAAATCTTAAAAAAATACGCTCCTCAACCTTAAATAGGACTCGTGACTTACCGTCGTATTTGTGTGGGTTAGCACCTCACTCGGTTTGTAGGTGTGTGATATTCAGTAGCCACTTACCTCCACGTTAGGCAATTTTTAGAGTGCCTGTAAAAATTAAGTTGCAATGAATCTTGTTAATATTTTAAATTGTATTTGTATTTCAAACAAATTAATTTAATATATTTTTTTACAACTTAACGTAATAACTATTTAAATCATTAAGTTCACGCTAAAGGTAATTAAACGTCAATAAGAAATTAAACCCTAATAACCATAAAATCACTTAAGGTAAAGAATTTCTTCCAGTTCCAGTGTACGAAATGACGTCCTCGTAAATACTTCACCCACACTAACATAAAAGGAAGTTTATTGCTGTTATATGTGTTTTATATTTTTTTCAAAGAAACCTCAGATTCTTGCATATTTATTTTAATTTTATAATGTAAAATCACGATAGCCGAGTGGTAGGGTGGTCGGAATTTCGAGTCAAGAAATCCGTGGTTGTTCCTCAAATGGCCGTACCAATGGGTTTTTCTAAAACTTATGTACGAATTATATCGTTGGCTTGGACATAAAGACGGCGACGGGCTCACCACCTGTCACGTTGTCCCGACAATATCTTCGGTGGAAGGTGGGTCGAAGGGACTTAAATGTCTAGACTAGACCTCTGTCTACCCCTGAATTGGGAATTGCGTGAAGATATTTATTTATATTTATTTTATTTACACAACAGATGGCAGTATAAAAATCTGGACGGAATAAATGTTCAAAATAAGCAAATATTTTTTAATATTGTCTTACAAGATCGCGAACAAATAAAGTGAAGTAAGGCGTTGGTGTAAATATTTGCCACCCTTTTTTTCTGTGGATGTCCCAAATTACTTAGAGAATATAATAATAATAAGCCATGATAGCTATCGTATATCGTTAGCTTGGTCATAAAGACGGTGACAGGCTCACCACTTGCCACGATATCCTTCGGTGTCTACCCCTGTATTGGGAAAGGCATGAAGATATTTTTTTATTGCTAACATAGACAGATCTTAAGCGAAGTGGCTCTTATTAATACAGAAAGACAAATATACATCCTAAAATTAACGTGTGAAAATAGTATATTAATTCTACTTACAATGATTAGGGTGTAGGTTCAAGGACACGTTATTACACTTGCGTAAAATAATAAAACAAAACGCGAATAATTTATGATGCTTTTAGCTCTAACTGTGGAACAATGTATTTCAAGTTGCCATAACATACAACATAAAAAAGGCTTATTATTCACGTATGCTATAAAAACAACAAAAAAGCGGAACTGTAAATAAAATGTTCGTTAAAAATTTATTCATGAAAAATCTTCCAAATATGAATTGTAATGGAAGTATTAATCAATGTATGTAAACTTTTTTTAAGATAAATTTAAAATATTCTAGTGTTAAATCTTGTGTAATAAATGTGATAGTTTATATGTATAGATGTTTTGATGTTAGGATATTACTAAAAATTGGCAGAAAGAATTTGAATTGATTTCACATAGAAAACAACCTGTACAGGATACTTGGTATCTGAACAATAGTCTGTTTCTTTCAATAATTATGCACTTAAAAGTTCAATGATATATTTCTCCAAGCAACAGAAGTTGACCTAAAAATCGCGCGGACTACTGTCGTAAAGTAGAGGTTTCAAAAGCGGCGGACTTCTTTGCCCCATGAGTTCTAATACAGAATACCTCAATGCCCGATATTATACTTATATATTTATTTTATTTTCCTCACGCACAGTCTGACGGGGTAGCCAAGATCGCCAAGTGTCACGATCCTTACATACCTCTTTTCGCTTCTTTTCAGATTCATTATTTTCTTCACATGCACGTCTAGGTATCCGAGTATGACCCTCCCTCTTTGACCAATTTGCTCACGTGGTCTTCGAAAGTTTGTCTCGGCCTACCTCTACACCTTTTAATATCAACTTTGCACTGTATATATTCTTCACCATTCGGTCTTAACTGATTTACTCAACGTAAGTCTAAACCATTGAAACACGCCCTTATCAATTTAAGTGATAAGGTCATATTTCAAACCTACTATATTGCGACTCTCTTCGTTACGTTTTCGGTCAGCCTAGGTAATGCCGCACAATTTACGTAGAGACCGCATTTCCACTACATTCAACTTGCTTTTATGCTTCTTCTGGCATACCTAGGTTTCGCTGTCATATAACAAAGTCGGTACCAGCACTGCGTTAAGTATCGTAAGGCGTGCATTTTTCACTACGCCTTGCCTTTTGACTAATGCAGTCAAGGCACCGTTGACTTTGTATTCGGCAGCGATACGCTTGTCAATATCTAAATCACAACTTCCATTTCATCATTCATACAATTTTATTCACCTGTTTTAAACATTCCTGATTAACCCATATTTCAGATTTCATTCTTTCTTCGTCCTCCTGTCAGCATTGTGCCCCTACAAATATTTTCCAGATTTCTCTTGCATCCTACGCGTCAAAATTTCACTTGCTAAACTAGTCAAGCTGATCGCCCGATAGCACTAACTGTCAAAATTACACCGCTGATTACAACATCCGTCCGCCAGCACAAATTGCATAGCAGATGGAAGCTGTCCAAGATGCGAGGCCTAACATACTTGACCATTTCAGCAGTAATTCTATCTAGTCCCGCAGCCTTACCGCATTTCAAACTTCGAATAGCACATCTCTTTCATACTAATAATCCCAGTTTCATTGAAGTCCGTGTCTTGTGTATCCGTTACGGCGTCACTCCCGAATACTTCACTAAAATCATCGCACGCATACATTTCTCTATAAAACTCGCTCCATCGCTGCTTGACGTGTGATATATCCGATAAGACGTCATTGGTTCCTGAAAGCACTTTGTTCCGATATTACTTTCTCTATCTTTTTTATTGGTATTCATCCGTTATGTTTCAGGCATTTCCTTTTAATCTTCAAGTGTTGTATTTACTGTACTTCAATTATTCGGTGTATGCTAAATATTAATGGCTTGCAAATGTAAGGTCTTTCTTTCTACTTTTTTCATCTTTTTTAACTAGTTTTACTCCATTCCAATAACAAAACGTATATGGACATCATGTGTCTATCTTGATTTTATTCTGTTTAGTACCACCGTAAATCTGAATAAACCATAAATGCTCGCTGAATTTGGTCAAAGAAATGCAGCTATAGTTGACTAAGTTCTGCAGAAGACAGGTATATAGTTATAACAGAAAACAAGATAAATAAATTATAATTTCAATTTGACATATCTTAATAAGTCATGATAGCCGAGTGGTTGGGTGATCTGAATTCGAGTCGAGAGACCCGAGTTCGGTCCCCAGGTGGCAGGCTCGTACCAATGGGTTTTTTCAAAACCTATTTACGATTTATGTCATTGGCTTGGACATAAAGACGGCGACGAGCTCACCACCTGTCACGTTGTCCCAACATATTTTCGGTGAAAGGTGGGTTGAAGGGACTTAATTGTCCAGACTAGACCTCTTTCTGCCCCTGATTTGGAAATGGAATGGCAAGAGGGTGTTTTCATTAATATTTTATTTTTTCATACTTTAAACTACGTTCGATAAATGTGATGATAAAACGCGTAAACAATTCAAATTCCATGAAAAAGTGACTCGAAATTTCTTTCGTAATAAATATAACTCAATATCCTGAAACGAAAAGATTTAATAACCTCCTGCTTTTTAACACCTCGATGTGATTAAAAGCGACGTCTTTGTGGGTTATTTTTTAAACGCAATTTTGTCACTGTAAATAAAGGATAAAAAATTTGAGCTTTCATCACCGAATGTGATAAAAAATGCTATGAAACACCAATATTCAACATATCAAAAGTACAATTAAATCGTTTCTCTGATGTATAAACTATTTTAGATTCTTTGTTATTTGAAACTCTTACGTAGCTCACACTAAAAAGCTACCTAATTAATTAAAATCGTTGTTCGAAAACTATCAAGTAAGAATGTTAAAATTTTGGATTCTTTTCACTTGCCTCTAACTATGCCTACGTAACGGTGCAGTAGTGACATTATCTTGCAGTAAACACACGGCAAGATTATGTCATGTACCGCACCGCTATTACAATTTTTACAAAAAAGTATGTTTTTTTTTAATTTGTACCTACTAATTGCCATATTACATTTATTTATTAAGGAAAATGTCAAGGTTATAGCACCAGTAATAAAACTTGCCGTCGCATAACAAAAATCATAAACTGGATTATTTACGACACCTTTAACGGAAGCAACATAAAATCCTATTGTTCAGAGTTGTTAAAAAGTGCTATGACAGTAACAAGTGCTTGTAGAATACGTGCAGTGTATATCTGTACAATAACATAGTACATGCACACTTCATAGATAGACGTAATGTTTAATACGTAGTACTATATAATTAAAATTATACAAAAACCGAAACCACCATAATTGTATAATTTTTCTGATCTAGCATCACGCATAAGCCAGTGAATTTAGATTATATATTTGGATATAACCAAATTATATCTCACAGCTCTGTGGTTCTGGGTTCGATTGCCGGACAGGACAGTGTAGAAAACGACGTTTTATGAAGTCGCTTTCGGGTCTGGGTGGTATCTTCATTGTTTCCGATTCGATAAAGAAAGTGCTTTTACTACTATCTTGGGGATTAGAGCAATGTATGTGATTCTTTCCGTTTTTTTATTATTGGGATATTTATTTATATAAAAATATCATCGAATCGATGAGTACGGAAGTGAAAAATTAAAAAATTTAAAACAGGGCTTGTAATTGAAATCGTTTAAAATGTAATAAGAAAACATGTCATAAAACACTAAAAAGATATCACTATAAAGATATCAAACGAGGATCTTTTGTGTAATAGGGGGAATAATAAGAGATTTTTTATCATAAAATAATCAATCAAGTAAGGTTGACTGTCAGGGAATGCCATATTAGATTAAGTTCATCGCAATCTTTAAACACATAAACATGTGTTAACATAATAAAAAATGCAGATCGGATTTCAAAAATAAAAAATGTAAAAATGAAATATTTAGTTAAACAAATAATTACAACAAGGTAGGTCAGGGCTTATCTCAGTGCCTACAGCATTTTAATTGGGTAACATGTTAGTAAAATGCTTTGTTGTAAAAGTTAAATTAGAATCTCGCAACGTTGTTAATCTATGTAGATTAGTAATCTTAGCCTCCGTTTGAAAGCTTTAGTTAAATACTTCAGCCTTTTGTGTAGCTGAATATTATTTTGAAAATGTTATAAATTAAAATAGAAACTTTAAGCCATTTCATTAAAACTTTTAAATATGTTACTTTTATATAATTTTATATAATTTATATATAATATAATTTTTTATTTTATATAATTATATTCATTACATTATTCTACAGGTGGACGGGATTGTCAGAGAGACCAAATTGTCTAGAGTCATGATCCTTACATAACTCTTTAGCCAGTATTTATTCATCATATTGTCAAGACTTTTTTCTTAGTCGCCTCTTACAAAACTCACGAGAAGAAACAGGACGGCATGTTATTGCTTATACGAGTACGGACATGTTTATATGTTTATAAATATTTATAATTAAATCTTGTATGTATATTTTGTACCTTTGTCACAGACACTAAGATAGTGACAGGCTCATCACGTGTTATGTTGTATCAAATAAATTTCGGTGAAATGTGGGTCGAAAGAACCAAAATGTCGATGGTCGAAAGGTCTCAGGTTCCCCAATATTGGAACCCCATTGTAATGCAAGTAGGTATAAAAAACTAAAAGAACAAACTCTGAATCAAAGTAATTCTAGATACATATGATTACTTCTAGTATAACACTAGATGTATTGATATAATACATACTGGTGCACTAGTATGATATTCTGCAATAAGAGACCCAGCTTTGTTTGTGTTTCAATATCCACAGTAAATTCCGAGTAACAGAACTACAACTTGTGGCAAACAATGTTCAATTGTTTATGGAATCTGGTATTCAGTTAGACAAGTACACAAACTAAATTATGGAACTAACTTCTGTTAGCAAGTATCCTTACTTCAAAAGTTAAGCTTTTGAAAAGGAGACTAAAGCGAAACACACCATGAGTAAATAATGAACATCATAGAATGTATTATGTGTAATAATATGACAAATATTGGCACTTAACTTATCAATAGCTTTGCACATTGAATTCGTAACTTATGCTATTAATAATACAAGATACAACACAATATACTGTTAATTAAAAATACTATTACAAGGACGTTTATTTAGTTTGAAGAAACGCAGGGCATAATTACACTTCTTTCTTAAATAGTTTTTACTCGCCATTCTTCCCGAGGATTTCGTAAGGGGCAACTCAGGGAAACAGCTTCGGTTGCCGATCCTTATGGCAACCGAGTCGGTCGGTCGGTATAACCATCTCTAGAAATATAAGACCAAAATTATCAGACCGAAGATGGGCAGCAGCGTCTGAGGTGCGATTAGTCTGGTATTGCGATCGCCAATCCGCTTTCCAAGCGTGGCGATTATGGCAAATCCTCCTTATTGGAGAGGCCTATGTCCTGCTGTGGACTATAACAGGCCGATATGTAAGTATGTATTCACCATGGGGAGAAGAGACTTATCAAATTATTCATAACAGTTATTTACCGACTCTAATGGTATACAATAGTAAGCTATTCGACAGTCTGTTTTCTGTTGGATTCAACGAGCACATAAGTTGGATTTGACGCCGTCCAGTAATGCGGAAGGCAGTATGAATTCAACAAAAATATTTAGTAAAAAATCATATCGTATTTTTGTATAATTAAAAAAAAAGAGGATGTCTACGGAGTTTCTTTCGTCTGTTTCTACTCCGTTAGAGGAACTTCATTAGTAGATTTATAAATGACGATAAACGAATGTACTTTCTTATTTAGATAACTCAATGATTTGATTTGAGTAGACTTGGCAGGTAAAGTATAAAATTTCCCAAAAAATATCTTCGGAACACGTTCGACCCACCGGTCGAAAGGACTTAATTGTCTAGACCTCTGTCTACCCCTGTATGGAGAATGGCGTGAGAATATTTTTAAGAAGAAAAAGAGACAGACATTTTCGTACCTCATAATAATTTATGTTTTAGAATTTATATTAACATACGTTATATTCAACCTTACGACCGTGGTCCTTCGATTTTTTTATGGAAAAGGGTGGTAAACGAGTAGGCGGCTCACGTGATGGTAAGTAACTACCGCCGCCCATGAACACCCGCAATACCAGAGCACTAGGTACTATAGTTGGAGCGGGTCGCTTTGTACGCAATGACGTCATCGCCAGGGACCTCAAAATGGAATCTCTGGAGGAATTCGTGGTCCGGGTGTCGCGCATCGCACATCGCCTGGCGATCACCCTGGATAGACTACCGCTACACGCTCGACCACCGGAGTGGCGACCCCTCCCGAGAGATATTCTCTCATTGCCACCCGGCCCGGGGGGGACCGGGGAAGTGCAATAAAGACCCGACATAAGACGTAAAGTACGTAACACGCCTACACAACGCCGCTGAAAGGCGGTACCCAAGACCGGGGGAGCAGCAGCCCCCTGAAAAGACGCCCGAGTTATGAGGCAATGCCTCGAAACTCGCAACCCATAAGGGGGGGCTTTACACCCCCTTGATATTGACGACCCGCACGCACGCCAGAGACATAGCAGATGCGTTGCCTCCCTCAGAGTGCCACCCCCCCTCTGAAATGGGGGAGGTTGGTGTGTGTTACCTGCACTCACCAGACGAAACGCAAAAGTTTGTTAGACTTCTACTTCACGCTGATATTCTGTGAGGTCGTGGTACTTCTCCGGTCGAGCCGGCATATTCATGCAACAACAAAACTGATGCGTGGCTCTACCACTGTTAAATAAACGATTAGAGACTTCACGTCATCTGGGATTTCAAACTGTCAATGAATGTTTTAGTTCCTAAAGTAGACAAGACAGAGATCATTGTAAATATTTAATACTTTTTATGTTTATAAAAGAATACAAATTTATATAGTTGTGTGAACAGCAAATTTCTTTTTACATTATGGAGAAACCTTTTATTTTATTTCAAATCAAAGAGAACATTTGACTGGGCAAACAGCCTAATTTAAGTATTCGATCGTTCAACATTGAAGGATAGTAGCTTTCTAACTCCCTAAATCTTAAAAAAATACGCTCCTCAACCAGAAATAGGACTCGTGACTTTTCGTCATATTTGTCTGGGTTAGCACCTCACTCGGTTTGTAGGTGTATGATCTTCAGTAGCCACTTACCTCCACGTTAGGCAATTTTTAGAGTGCCTGTAAAAATTAAGTTGCAATAAATCTTGTTAATATTTTAAATTGTATTTGTATTTGAAACAAATTAATTTAATATATTTTTTTACAACTTAACGTAATAACTATTTAAATCATTAAGTTCACGCTAAAGGTAATTAAACGTCAATAAGAAATTAAACCCTAATAACCATAAAATCACTTAAGGTAAAGAATTTCTTCCAGTTCCAGTGTACGAAATGACGTCCTCGTAAATACTTCACCCACACTAACATAAAAGGAAGTTTATTGCTGTTATATGTGTTTTATATTTTTCAAAGAAACCTCAGATTCTTGCATATTTATTTTAATTTTATAATGTAAAGTCACGATAGCCGAGTGGTAGGGTGGTCGGAATTTCGAGTCATGAGAACCGAGTTCGATCCCCAAGTGGCAGGCTCGTACCAATGGGTTTTTCAAAAACTTATGTACTAATTATGTCGTTGGCTTGGACTTAAAGACGGCGACGGGCTCACCACCTGTCACGTTGTCCCGAAAATATCTTCGGTGGAAGGTGGGTCAAAGGGACTAAATTGTCTAGACTAGACCTATTATTAATTGCGTGAAGATATTTTATATTTTTTTTATAAAATGTAAAAAATGTTAATTTGATAATAGTGTTTTGTTTAACCGGAAATACCATTAATTAAATAGTAAACGTAAACATGCAACATTACCTCTTCCATTCGTAATACACCCTATTTGTGACTTTACATTTAAGTTTACATTTGTAAGTCACGTTCAGTGTTAATTCACGTTAGCCAAATGGTTGGTATATCGTAATTCGTGTCAAGAGACCAGAGTTTGATCCCGAAGTCGTCGATATTGCTGCCATCTATGGTTTTTTTTTGTTTAATTTTTTGTTTTAAGCACCACTCTGATTTTTTTTTACTCCTTATATACTCCTGGTTGTGTGGTAGATAATGCCTTTAAGCACTAATTCTGCCAATTGTACATTCAATTATGTGTGCAAAAATGTTCTTTTAATAATTAATGTTAGTAATAATAAATCGTACATAGATCGTTATCGGCTTGGACATAAAAATGGCGACAGTCTCACCACTAGTCACGTTGTCCCAAAACTAGTCTTCGGTGGAAGGTAGGGCGAAAGGACTTAATTGTGCACACCTCTGTCTATACCTGTATTAGGAATGGCTTGAAGACATTTATTTTATTTTTATATTTAAGTTAATTCAAGGGATTGTTGTATAGACATTTATTTTTCACAAATCGGTGGTATATTCTGATGCCGTATTTAATGAGATATATTTTTACGTTACTTTTCTTCTGTTGGATGTCGTAAGAAGCATCTAAGGCTAAAGTCTTAAACAAAACATTGACTACCGATAGATTGCGGAATAACCACCTCGAAGAATACTAGACCAAACTATAAGAGGCTGGTGACAGGCAGCAGCCAGCAAGGTATTTGCTATTGTAATCACCAACCTGTTTGCCAAGCGAGATTTGGTTTATAGCTAACCCTCCTATAAGAAAACTATCTTTAATAGCCCATTGTGATAATATGATATCATCTTATTGTATATTATTTACCAAACCAAAAGAAATAGTGAAAATATTGAATATTCTTCTGGTTCGCTACAGGAATTAATAAAAACGGTCTTTAAGTTATAAGTTAAAGACCGTTCTGTCATGAAATCCACGCGGACATCAAAATGGATTAGAAAAATCATTACAAAAAATTTTGGGATCAGAGCAACGTGTGTAATTTTGTCCATATCTATTATTTGTTTATCTATTTATTAATAATTATTAAATATAAAAGGAGCTCCATACTTGCGACTGTTGTCTGGTGAAACATCAAAATTTATTGTTGCATATCCGTATGTATTTACTTTAAATTTTTCAATGTTTACTATCACCGACTGACATCAGGGTTTTCTTTGTCACACAATATGTACAGGTGTGTAACAATTTTAATAAAAAATAAATAAAATAGGAAGGTCAATGATATTATATCGCTACTATTGCGCCTAAGCCAACAAAGCATAGATATAAAGTGTACATAAGTTTTTAAAAATCTCATTGGTAAGAGCCTGTGGATCAAAGTCGGGTCTCTCTATTGAACTTGGGTCTCTTGACTCGAATTCTTAACACTAACCACTTCACTATCGTAACATAACTTTGTTGAAAAAAAGTACCATTTTATAACTAATTTTCAACCAAGACACGAAACTTACAAATACGTCTAGGGCAGATAAGATTAATTATTTATTTATTTCTTTTCATGTACAATCCCTGATGGGGTAGCCACAAAAAATAGGTCGCCAAGTGTTACGATCCTTACATACCTCTTTAGCTTCTTTTAGATCCATTAATAATAATAAATTATAAAAATCAAAAATTAAAATAAATATCTTATATGGGGGTAGACAGAGGTCTAGTCCAGACAATTAAGTCCCTTCGACCCATCTTCCACCGAAGATATTTTCGGGCCAACGTGACAGGTGATGAGCCCGTCGCCGTCTCTATGCCCAAGCCAACGATGTAATTCGTACATAAGTTTTTGAAAAAACTCAATGGCACGAGCCTTTCGGGTCTCTTGACTCGAAATTCCGACCAAATAACAGTCTTTTATATTCTACAGGCCTCCCCTGGATACCTTGATACCCATAAGAAGACAAAATGTGATAAATACTAAAGACAAAAACCATACGCCAGCATTTTTTTATTAATTATGATTCTCATACCGCAAAAACGAACTTATTCTTAACTCACTCAAACTGTGTTAACAATTTTCAGAATCAAGAGTTCTTCATTCCTAACTTCGGCATTTCCCACGAGCTCCCTTCTATTTCTGTTTCGAAATGAAAGCAATCTCGTAGCATTCACAAGACACACGATTTATTCATCCGAGGCACATTGCTCTTGAGATTTATAAGTGTTGATTAACTATTTACTCCTTTATTTGTATATGTTGGATAGTAAAAATATAAAAATATTAAATATTATTAAAAATATAAAAATATTAAATATTATTTGTATATGTTGGATAGTAAAAAATATAAAAATAATTGATAAAAAAATAAAAAACAGTATAAAATACTCGTGGTTATTACAAACTCATAAGCTGTTACACATACAATAAAAAATTTTGAAGTTGGTAGATTGTTCAATAAGCTAAGGAGATTTCTGTTCGGAGAGGCTGTTCTGAAGTTCTTGGGGTCAATCCGAGTACCCCATTTTCCTCTTTATTTTACCCATGTCTACTGACAGGTAGCAGTGTAATATGCAAGCTTTTGTATTCTGGTAGGAAGTCTAATAATGCGCTACGAAAATTACAGTTTAGAAGACTAAAATCAAAGGGGTATCAACACACCTACAACCTTCGTTTGAATTAGATTGAGTGTGCTGTAGTAGCCACTTATCATCAGGTGGAATATTAGCTAGTTTTTAACCACACGACCACATAAAATGAGCCATAAGTGAATTGTCAAATAATCAAATAATGGCTAAAACCATTTACTACTTACTTTTACTTGTAACTCTATCTGCGTAACCCACAAGAAATTTTCTGATGGCTATACAACATCCGCGATAGTTTGAATAAAACTTACGGTATATGTTATGTAGGCGGCAGTAGGCTTACTACCTGTTACGTTGTCCTAAATAGTTTTCTGTGAAAGATACGCCGAAATTAATTTTAAAGATAAAAAAATGTCTTCACGCCATTTCCAAAACAGCGGTAGACACAGGTCTAGACAATTAAGTCCTGTTGACCCACCTTCCACCGAAGACATTCTTTGGAACAACGTGACATGTGGTGAGCCCGTCACCATCCTAATGTCCAAGCCAACGCTAAATTTTTGGATAAACCCATTGGTACGAGCTTGCCACCTGGGGTCTAACTCGACCTGAGTTAGACCCCAGGACTAGAAAAGAAAGAAGAAAAAAAGAAAGAAAGAACTATTTATTTGATATACACATTTACAAAAGAAACTTATAAGATAATTACATGATTATTTTAACATTTGGTATACCAAATAGGACTCCAACTCAGCGTAATACTGCAGAGACTGCAGCGCTGGTTTTCAGTTGGAACCTTGGAGTGACTTCACAAACGAGTCAGAGAGCGACCATATATATATATTATTTACTGCCCTTTTCCATTCTTAATACCAACAATACATTATATATTCATTACCATATACGCATAAATATACACAAAAATCTATAAATGAATATAATATATATATATATATATATATATATATATATATATATATATATATATATATATATATATATATATATATATATATATATATATATATATATATATATATATATATATATATATATATATATATATATATATATATATATATATATATATATATATATATATATATATATATATATATATATATATATATATATATATATATATATATATATATATATATATATATATATATATATATATATATATATATATAATGTGTTTTCAGTGTGCGAGTATATATGTTTATTGTATTTGTTGTGCCAAAAAAAAGAATTTTAATTTATTTTTAAAACTATTTAATGTCTACTCCCTATCTAGTGTCTGTACTACTACTCTTGACTCCGAATCCCGATCACCCATCCACTCGGATTTCGTGATTCTTTTAGTAAGGTCTTTGCAACATTATAATTGAAATCGTCCGATCTTCAGACACTTTACTTATTAAATTTCTTTTTCAAAATACAATCCCATCCTTTTCGTAAGAAATTTCCGTAACGGAAAATTTTGTGCACCCTGGCTAATGAGTTAATTACTCCGCAAACTTCCAACTAAACATGTTCAGAAAGTAAAATATTTTTGTTAAAATAATACGGTTGGGTAATTCTACAGCTGCTATGTCTATTAATAAAGCATTGAAAAATATGAAGTTAAATAAAAGGTGTACATGAAATGATATTATTTTATGATTTATTGATTTTAATATTTAGGCTAGCTTACAGTACCTTTATTCTTAATAACTTATTTTGGTAACGTTTAATCACCTAAAAACATTTGTAACTCTATATCGAAACAACTAAATATTTTTTTTTTCCAAAAAGTTAGTCTAATAAATTATTTTGGAAATGCGTGGTTAAACATGGATTAAAAAAATTCCTTTAAATTCTTTGGCTAACAGATATGTTTTTATCTACACGATTAATCCAAACCGAATCTAATTTAGGGAAACGGTGCGGATGGTGAGCTTGACACATCTAAGTATTAAAGCATACGGTACTTGCATAGATAAACATTTCTCGAAGCACATAAACCTTCATGGCTCGATTAAAAACTTTCCTTTACTTTTTGGAAGTCGGTTAAAATGAAATAACAGAAAATTTTTACAACTACTTACTATTACTATTACTTACTTATTAGAATTTTATACAACTGCCTCGTTTGGTAAGCGGGCAGGTATCGCAGCACTAGAGTACCATACCATACCACCATACCTCGCACCGTAGACGCTGCTGCCTGTCACTGGTCTGGTATATTTTGAGATGGTTATGCCACTTCATCGATTACATTGCCAGTTACAACGCTTTTCTCTCAATCGCCCTGTATGATACCCACGGGAAGAGTATTCGAATTACAATTGAAAAATCTAAATGCTACGCATTTAATATAATACCAATTCACGGATACAAATGAAAATTTTAACATTTAACTTCAAAATATTACGCCGGAATTCCGATTAAGGACGACTTTAAGGTATGCCGCAATCCTAATTTAATATATTATATGTTTCAATTTGCAATAAAATTATATCGCTCCGAAATTCCCTTTAACTTCTTTGGGGACACTTAACCGCAATCTTTCGCAAATTTTGCAATTCGGAATAGAGTAAAATTTTATGTAAAAAGCCATTTACTTTTTTTACTACTCGCAATGTTCTAGGAAACCAAGGATAAAAGTAAATACAACTCTACTGACTACTGTTTATTCAAGAACAACTTGCCAAAGCTATCGTGCCTTCTAGCCTTCTAAATATACAGCCAATGCCTATGTACAAATACGAGTTATATCAATTCACCTTAAACCACATAATCCCTTCATTATTTGGAAAAATATCAACATATTACGGGAGCAATACAAAAAGAAAACATAAAAATATTATATTTAATAAAATTTGTTAAGTTTCATGGTGGAAGTCGAAGCAAGAGCCACCTTAGTGTCTATGGATACGATAGTACAGGCACTGTGCTGTCTATTACTGTTTTAATGTCAATGATGGTAAATGATATAATCGATACCGACCGATAGAAATGATATAATCAGTTCAGCTTCTAAATCATCATTGGTTTGAGTCCTCATTGGTATGAATCGAAGAAAGTACTCCTTATTCGAAACGAGTTTTCGTAACAGCAAACCTCCCGGTTATCGGGGCTGTTGAAGTAAAACTATACTATAAAAATTTATTAGGCTACGCTTACAGTATTGGTTTGACTATACAAACTTTTCTATACATAGGTAATCTGTACGATAATTTAATGGTAATGCCTCTTGATTGCTTTTGTTTACAAAATTGAACTTAAGAACTTACCGCTTATACTACGACTTATAAGCCCGTTTTACGTTTTGCCACTATCTTTACGGATATTCATTTGCATTTCATGGGCTTTACCAAAGTTATGAATGTAAATTGAGATGAATAAATTGAGATCGTAACGCGTCATATACTTATTACTACAAAATTATTTTGGAATTAAAAATTGTTATTTAATTTATTAATATTATTACTATTTTGGTCCGGTACATTTTATTTAATGTTATTGTAGTTGAAAACTTGTGTGCAAATTGTATAAACTTGTAAAAACGATATAAACGAGATACAGAAAAACAGAGATTATTTTATGAAACAGAAATAATTTTAATGCTTTTGAGCTACGAATATTTTAGGACTGTCGTAGGCTCCACAGAAAGGTTCTTATTTTATGGTCTTATTTACGGCCTGTCAAAACCCTAAAAATATATATATATGTGTATATATATATATATATATATATATATATATATATATATATATATATATATATATATATATATATATATATGTATATATATATATATATATATATATATATATATATATAAATATATATATATATATATATATATATATATATATATATATATATATATATATATATATATATATATATATATATATATGTATATATATATATATATATATATATATACATATATATATATATATATATATATATATATATATATATATATATATATATATATATATATATATATATATATATATATATACACATATATATATATATATATATATACATATATATATATTTTTTAGGATTTTGACAGGCTGTAATTGTTGCTGGCACACGACTAGTGATATCGTAATGACTAAATGACTAGTATATATATATATATATATATATATATATATATATATATATATATATATATATATATATATATATATATATATATATATATATATATATATATATATATATATATATATATATATATACTAGTCATTTAGTCATTTGCCATTTTCATTTAGTCATTTAGTATTAGCCGACCTTGGTGATCTGAATTCGTCTCAAGAGACCCGAGTTCAATCCCCAACGCTTGTACCACTGGGATTATCCGAAACACGTTGTTCCATCTTATAAATCTTATATATTATATATTGGTAATGACGGGAAGAAATTTTTTATATTTCAACATCTATGACTCTAGTGCGAACATTCATGTCTATCACACAAATGTTTGCTCCTAGCGCTCACTGACAACTAGGTTATCGGGTCGTATATCACTTTATTTCGATTATTTGTCTTCTCCAGTTAATAGCTAAACCGCGGAGCGCCGTACGTTGCTACGCGTATGTACGTCGACGTAGCCGCTACAGTAGCGGTCACGTACTCTCATTAATTGCTTATGACGGACATAGCCAGTGACCGTAACAATGTGTAGTAAATTTCAAAAAGCTATGTCAGTTTATGCACTAAGCTGAGTATCAGGTAGTTAAAAATATATAAGTTTTCGGTTTTAAGTTTATATCAAGACTCTTTAAAATATAATGAAGGATATTTTATGAAAAAGTCAAATATGAGATCAATTATAGATTCAGATTATTTAAATAATGTGAAAGTGGTAAATGTGACACCAATAGACACGACTGTGGTCTAGTCTAGAATTCAATAAATATGGTATTATCTATATCAATTCAAATACTTCACGGTCGTTTAACAAAATAATTTTACTTCCACCTTTGGCCTATAGCCATGCCGTTAACTCAACACAACGTACTAAAGTGACCTTTATTACTAAAATGAAAAAAATTGTATTTTGTAAAAAAAAGGAAGGAATGATAAAAAATTAATGAAATGTCAGCTTTATTTTTTTAGGTATCCAAAATTACAGTTTTTTAATTGGATTGCATTGTCGTACTTTTAGAAGGATCGTAACTCGGAAATAGAACAACTCTATTAAAAATGTATTATTTTTAGAACGCTAATTAGAATGAAATCTTATTTCAAGAAAAGGTTTATGGTTAATATTATATATTGCTAATGACGGGAAGAAATTTTTTATATTTCAACATCTATGACTCTAGTGCGAACATTCATGTCTATCACACAAATGTTTGCTCCTAGCGCTCACTGACAACTAGGTTATCGGGTCGTATATCACTTTATTTCGATTATTTGTCTTCTCCAGTTAATAGCTAAACCGCGGAGCGCCGTACGTTGCTACGCGTATGTACGTCGACGTAGCCGCTACAGTAGCGGTCACGTACTCTCATTAATTGCTTATGACGGACATAGCCAGTGACCGTAACAATGTGTAGTAAATTTCAAAAAGCTATGTCAGTTTATGCACTAAGCTGAGTATCAGGTAGTTAAAAATATATAAGTTTTCGGTTTTAAGTTTATATCAAGACTCTTTAAAATATAATGAAGGATATTTTATGAAAAAGTCAAATATGAGATCAATTATAGATTCAGATTATTTAAATAATGTGAAAGTGGTAAATGTGACACCAATAGACACGACTGTGGTCTAGTCTAGAATTCAATAAATATGGTATTATCTATATCAATTCAAATACTTCACGGTCGTTTAACAAAATAATTTTACTTCCACCTTTGGCCTATAGCCATGCCGTTAACTCAACACAACGTACTAAAGTGACCTTTATTACTAAAATGAAAAAAATTGTATTTTGTAAAAAAAAGGAAGGAATGATAAAAAATTAATGAAATGTCAGCTTTATTTTTTTAGGTATCCAAAATTACAGTTTTTTAATTGGATTGCATTGTCGTACTTTTAGAAGGATCGTAACTCGGAAATAGAACAACTCTATTAAAAATGTATTATTTTTAGAACGCTAATTAGAATGAAATCTTATTTCAAGAAAAGGTTTATGGTTAATATTATTATATATAAATATGCTGCGCTACAAAGATCTGCTACCCCATATGTTCAAATATTAATCTTCTTCTGTCGTAATTTTCTGGGTTAGAACTACACTCTTACTTGTTCCTACCGTCAAATAGAAGTTCATCTAAAATTCCTCATAGCCCGTTACAAAAGAAGGTCTGGGGACAAACCATCTTTTGAAACAGTTTGGAAATTTCATGATCTTTTTTAATATATTTTATTTACATTTAACTAAAATAAGGTACCATTTTGTTCGATGACTTTTTGCCATTTAATAGGTAGGGACATGATCCCATCGCTATAGAAATTTTGGGGCTTCTGATCAAAATACCACGACATTTGGTTTTGGCAGTCCTCTCGTTATGTTAACCTGACACTGCCTAAAGAAATCTGAAGATTGAAACATGTGGAAATCTGAAAGGGCGAGGTCAAGACAATACGGCGTGTGCATTAACACGTCCCAGCCAAGCTCTCTTTGCTGAGTGGCTAAATATGTGTGAGGTCTAGCGTTATCATGATGAAATACCACACCCCTTCTGTCGATTAATTCCGGCCGCTTTCTCTCAACTTCTTGCTCTAATCGCATCAGTTTTCACAGTAGAGCTCAGAATCGATAGTCCTGCCTGGTGGTAACAGCTCATAATGAATAATGCCCTTCCATTGCCACCACACACACAGCATCACCTTATTTTGTTAAGCCGGGTTTCACCACAATCTGTGAAGCCTGACCGGCTTTTGACCACGACTTTTTCGCACGTTCTTGTCGTATGTGATCGACCTTCATCACCAGTTATCAGCTTCTTCAAAACTTGAAATTTTAATGATACCAAAACCAGCCAGATACAAATAGTATAGCCAAAGAGATTTTGTTACAAGCTCATACATACTATAATGCGAAAAGTCTTTTTCCTCAACCTATTACTTCAATAGTCGCGATCGCCGAATAGTTGGGTGGTCGGAATTTCGAGTCAGGAGACCTGAGTTCGATCAGGTGGCGGGCTCGTACCAATGGGTTTTTCAAAAGTTATGTACGAATTATAGCGTTGGCTTGGACATAAAGACGGCGACGGGCTCACCACCTGTCACTTTGTCCCGAAAATATCTTCGGTGGAAGGTAGGTCGAAGGGACTTAATTGCCTAGACTAGACCTCTGTCTACCCCTGTATAGGGAATTTAGTGAAGATATTTATTATTATTATTATTATTTTATTCGTATAATTCAAGATAGCCGAGTGGTTGGGTGGTCGGAATTTCGAGTCAGGAGACCTGAGTTCGATCAGGTGGCGGGCTCGTACCAATGGGTTTTTCAAAAGTTATGTACGAATTATAGCGTTGGCTTGGACATAAAGACGGCAACGGGCACGCTACCTGTCACTTTGTCCCGAAAATATCTTCGGTGGAAGGTGGGTCGAAGGGACTTAATTGCCTAGACTAGACCTCTGTCTACCCCTGTATAGGGAATTTAGTGAAGATATTTATTTGTTTATTATTTATTATTATTTTATTCGTAATAGAGTGACGTACATATATGACACCGAAATTTCCGGATTGAAAACGCTTAAACCAAATTTGTGCTTCTGTCCTAGACACGGTACGAGGTCCATAAACATCGCAAATATTTTTCAAGGCTTGCGTTGCAATTTGACCTTTTTCATAAAATATCCTTCATTATATTTTAAAGAGTCTTGATATAAACTTAAAACCGAAAACTTATATATTTTTAACTACCTGATACTCAGCTTAGTGCATAAACTGACATAGCTTTTTGAAATTTACTACACATTGTTACGGTCACTGGCTATGTCCGTCATAAGCAATTAATGAGAGTACGTGACCGCTACTGTAGCGGCTACGTCGACGTACATACGCGTAGCATTTGATAGCTCCGCGGTTTAGCTATTAACTGGAGAAGACAAATAATCGAAATAAAGTGATATACGACCCGATAACCTAGTTGTCAGTGAGCGCTAGGAGCAAACATTTGTGTGATAGACATGAATGTTCGCACTAGAGTCATAGATGTTGAAATATAAAAAATTTCTTCCCGTCATTACCAATATATAATATATAAGATTTATAAGATGGAACAACGTGTTTCGGATAATCCCAGTGGTACAAGCGTTGGGGATTGAACTCGGGTCTCTTGAGACGAATTCAGATCACCAAGCTCGGCTAATACTAAATGACTAAATGAAAATGGCAAATGACTAAATGACTAGTATATATATATATATATATATATATATATATATATATATATATATATATATATATATATATATATATATATATATATATATATATATATATATATATATATATATATATATATATATATATATATATATATATATATATATATATATACCCGAGTTCGATCCCCAGTTGGTAGGCTCGTACCAATGGGTTTTTCAAAAGTTATGTACGAATTATAGCGTTGGCTTGGACATAAAGACGGCGACGGGCACGCTACCTGTCACTTTGTCCCGAAAATATCTTCGGTGGAAGGTAGGTCAAAGGGACTTAATTGCCTAGACTAGACCTCTGTCTACCCCTGTATTGGGAATTGCGTGAAGATATTTATTATTATTATTATTATTATTTTATTCGTATAATTCAAGATAGCCGAGTGGTTGGGTGGTCGGAATTTCGAGTCAGGAGACCTGAGTTCGATCAGGTGGCGGGCTCGTACCAATGGGGTTTTCTAAAACCTATATACGAATTACATCGATGGCTTGACATAAAGACGGCGACGGGCACGCTACCTGTCACTTTGTCCCGAAAATATCTTCGGTGGAAGGTGGGTCGAAGGGACTTAATTGCCTAGACTAGACCTCTGTCTACCCCTGTATAGGGAATTTAGTGAAGATATTTATTTGTTTATTATTTATTATTATTTTATTCGTAATAGAGTGACGTACATATATGACACCGAAATTTCCGGATTGAAAACGCTTAAACCAAATTTGTGCTTCTGTCCTAGACACGGTACGAGGTCCATAAACATCGCAAATATTTTTCAAGGCTTGCGTTGCAATTTTACCTTTTTTTATCAAAATTTTATGTATCGAATTATTAATATTATTAATGAGTCGAATTTCTTCATTAGATTCACTCATCTTGACAAAACGAAAAATAAATAAAAATCACACATTTTGCTAATTTGAATTCGGAATTATCTTCTTCAAAACTTGAAATTTTAATGATACCAAAACCAGCCAGATACAAATAGTATAGCCAAAGAGATTTTGTTACAAGCTCATACATACTATAATGCGAAAAGTCTTTTTCCTCAACCTATTACTTCAATAGTCGCGATCGCCGAATAGTTGGGTGGTCGGAATATCGAGCCAAGGCTCGTTACAATGGGTTTTTCAAAAGTTATGTACGAATTATAGCGTTGGCTTGACATAAAGACGGCGACGGGCACGCTACCTGTCACTTTGTCCCGAAAATATCTTCGGTGGAAGGTAGGTCAAAGGGACTTAATTGCCTAGACTAGACCTCTGTCTACCCCTGTATAGGGAATTTAGTGAAGATATTTATTATTATTATTATTATTATTATTTTATTCGTAATCGAGTGACGTACATATATGACACCGAAATTTCTGGATTGAAAACGCTTAAACCAAATTTGTGCTTCTGTCCTAGACACGGTACG
Organism: Sericinus montela; assembly: GCA_029286605.1. Classification (NCBI taxonomy): domain Eukaryota; kingdom Metazoa; phylum Arthropoda; class Insecta; order Lepidoptera; family Papilionidae; genus Sericinus; species Sericinus montela. The sequence continues at coordinate 7,691,848 of JAGSMR010000030.1, read as the reverse complement.
AGGTCCATAAACATCGCAAATATTTTTCAAGGCTTGCGTTGCAATTTTACCTTTTTATCAAAATTTTATGTATCGAATTATTAATATTATTAATGAGTCGAATTTCTTCATTAGATTCACTCATCTTGACAAAACGAAAAATAAATAAAAATCACACATTTTGCTAATTTGAATTCGGAATTATCTTCTTCAAAACTTGAAATTTTAATGATACCAAAACCAGCCAGATACAAATAGTATAGCCAAAGAGATTTTGTTACAAGCTCATACATACTATAATGCGAAAAGTCTTTTTCCTCAACCTATTACTTCAATAGTCGCGATCGCCGAATAGTTGGGTGGTCGGAATATCGAGCCAAGGCTCGTTACAATGGGTTTTTCAAAAGTTATGTACGAATTATAGCGTTGGCTTGGACATAAAGACGGCGACGGGCACGCTACCTGTCACTTTGTCCCGAAAATATCTTCGGTGGAAGGTAGGTCAAAGGGACTTAATTGACTAGACTAGACCTCTGTCTACCCCTGTATTGGGAATTGCGTGAAGATATTTATATTTATTACTTCAAGTAAATAGTTGCAATAAGTACATTTTCTTTATATTTGTACTTGTAACAAATTTCTTTAATGGATGTTTTTTACAACTTTACGTGCTTAACTCAATAAGTTCACGCTAAACGTAATTAAACTTCAATTAGAAATAAAACACTTATAACCATAAAATCACTTAAGGTGAAGAATTTCTTCCAGTTTGTACGAAATGACGTCCTCGTAAATACTTCACCCACACTCTAACATAAAAGGAAGTTTATTGCTTTTATGTTTTTATTTTTTCTCAAAGAAACTTCAGATTCTTAAGTATTTATTTTAATTTTAAACTATTAACTAGAAAATAGTTAAACTGTTTTGTTTTGTAGAAAATAACGTCAATTTAACAGTAAACGTAAACAACCATGATATTACCTTCCTTTCGTAATACACATTAAATATTTATAAATTTACATTTAGTTAAGTTAATGTAAGGGATTATTGTTTTGACATTTATTTTTCATAACAAGAAGTATATTCCAATGTCGCGTTGTAAATAACTTAAGATTACATGTTACTTTCTTCTGTTGGATGTTGTAAGAGGTGACGAAGGCTATAATCTAAAAGTACCATTTGCGACCAAAGCAATCCTGAATTAATAATACCATTTGATACCTTGAATAAACATATTCAAAAATGCTAGCCTGAAGTGCGCGAAACAGGTGACAGGCATCAGTTTTTAAAGTTCCAGGTATCTGGTAGTTCGCTCACTAACCTGTTTCCCAAGCGTGGCGATTATAGCTGACCCTCCTGTACGGAAATGAACTTTTATAGGCCGTTGTGATGTTATGATATGATGATGATTTATTTACCAAACCAAAAGAAATAGTGAAAATATGACATATTCTTATGGTACACTGCGTCAATAAATAAACATGCTCGTTTCCCAATTATATACTTTAGAACTTTAAATGACATTCACACAGAAATAAAATTAGATTAGAAAAATCATTTGATTGAAATGATTACCTCGGATCAGGGTGTTTGTAGCGCCTTCTTTGTTTCCGATTCTATAACACATGTGCTTTAGCTACTTACTCTGGGATCAGAGCAATGTGTGTGATTTTGTCCATATCTATGTATTTTTTATAGATCTATTAAAAATGATTAAATGTAAAAGTAGCTGCATACTTGCTACTGTTATCTGGTGAAACTAAATCGCATTAAAATTAATTATTGCACATCTGTATATATTCACTTTTATTAATCTTACTGACTGATATGGTTTTCTTTGTTATACAATATGTAAAAGTGTGCAACAATTTTAATAAAATATGAATAAACTAGAAAGTTAATACATCGTATTCATGCGTTTCATAATGTTTAGCAAATATTAGCATTTATGAAGTTATCTCAAAACAAGTTTGCCGATCGACAAAACTATATCGATCGAAATAACGTTAATTAAACAGTAAACGTAAACAACATGATATTACCTTACTTTCGTAAAACACATTAAATATTTATAAGTTTACATTTAACTTAATCAAAGGGATTATTGTTTTGACATTTATTTTTCATAACAAGAAGTATATTCCAATGTCGCGTTGTAAATAACTTAAGATTACATGTTACTTTCTTCTGTTGGATGTTGTAAGAGGTGACGAAGGCTATAATCTAAAAGTACCATTTGCGACCAAAGCAATCCTGAATTAATAATACCATTTGATACCTTGAATAAACATATTCAAAAATGCTAGCCCGAAGTGCGCGAAACAGGTGACAGGCATCAGTTTTTAAAGTGCCAGGTATCTGGTAGTTCGCTCACTAACCTGTTTCCCAAGCGTGGCGATTATAGCTGACCCTCCTGTACGGAAATGAACTTTTATAGGCCGTTGTGATGTTATGATATGATGATGATTTATTTACCAAACCAAAAGAAATAGTGAAAATATGACATATTCTTATGGTACACTGCGTCAATAAATAAACATGCTCGTTTCCCAATTATATACTTTAGAACTTTAAATGACATTCACACAGAAATAAAATTAGATTAGAAAAATCATTTGATTGAAATGATTACCTCGGATCAGGGTGTTTGTAGCGCCTTCTTTGTTTCCGATTCTATAACACATGTGCTTTAGCTACTTACTCTGGGATCAGAGCAATGTGTGTGATTTTGTCCATATCTATGTATTTTTTTATAGATCTATTAAAAATGATTAAATGTAAAAGTAGCTGCATACTTGCTACTGTTATCTGGTGAAACTAAATCGCATTAAAATTAATTATTGCACATCTGTATATATTCACTTTTATTAATCTTACTGACTGATATGGTTTTCTTTGTTATACAATATGTAAAAGTGTGCAACAATTTTAATAAAATATGAATAAACTAGAAAGTTAATACATCGTATTCATGCGTTTCATAATGTTTAGCAAATATTAGCATTTATGAAGTTATCTCAAAACAAGTTTGCCGATCGACAAAACTATATCGATCGAAATAACGTTAATTAAACAGTAAACGTAAACAACATGATATTACCTTACTTTCGTAAAACACATTAAATATTTATAAGTTTACATTTAACTTAATCAAAGGGATTATTGTTTACACATTTATTTTTCATAACAAGAAGTATATTCCAATGTCGCGTTGTTAATAACGTAAGATTGTCAATGTCGCATTGTTAATAAAACAATGACAGTAGATAACAGTATCACCAGATATTCTATGTCGTAAGAGGCGACTAAGGCTAAAGTCTTTAGGTACCATTGGCTACGGATAGATTTTGGAATAACCAAATCTAAAAATACTAGATCAAAATGCACGAGACATGCCTCTTAGGTGCAAGGCATCTGGTACATCCATCGCCGACCAGTTTACCAAGCATTTTGGTTATAGCTAACCACTCTGAATGGAAATGAGAGACAAACAGTAGGTGACTTACGTGATGGTGCTTATTGTTGATGGTAACTGATTACCGCCGCCCATGAACACCAGCAATACCAGAGGCATAGCAGATTTCGTGAAGGTCCCTAAGTCGTATCGGTCCGGAAAAACCGCTGACTGCAGCACATTCCATAAAGTGCAAGTGCGTGGCAGAAAATTCCGCGAAAAACGCACTGTGCTGGAATGCCAAGCATCAAGGTGGTGTTGATGGAATTTTTGATTATGCCGTATTCCGAAATTCAGCGGCTGGGATTAATCGGAACAATCCTCGGAGCACTCCCCGTAGTACATCTTGTAAAAAATGCAAAGAGATGCAACATCTCTTCGCAAAGTCAGGAAATCTTGCCGATCAGATAGAACATGGTTGCTCGATATGTCGACGCCAAGGATTCCGATACTGGCTGAGGTAACTGGGAGTGCTCTCAAAATCAGGCGAAACGAAGAAGGCTTTCTTTTTAGCGTTAAACGCGCAAAGTTGTGTCTTTTTAGGGTTGAACTTTACTAAATTTAGTCAGCCCCAGTCTGAGATTTTGTCAACAAAATCTTGATATAAGACAAGTTTGTTCCGGTACTCGTCGACGTGTTCCCAAAAAATATTGGCACAGCCATTGCCAGTGCTGTCATCTGCATAGCAATGAATGTTACTAATTTGTAACAAATCATTGATATGTAGAAGAAACAGGGTTAGCGATGGCACACAGCCTTGTGGGACACCAGCGTTCATAGACTTGGAGTCCGAGCATGCAACGACAACTACGACCTTGATGCTCCGGTTTGTGAGAAAACTAGTGACCCAATTGCCAAATTTCTCGGGAAGCTCATTTTACGGAAGCTTCGAGAGAAGCACTTTGTGCCATACCCGATCAAAGGCTTTTGCTATGTCTAAACTAACTGCTAGTGCAGTCCTCCCCCTTGCTAGAGAGCAAGGGGGAGGCCTTGCTCTCTACTGCCTCCGCCCACCAATGAGTGAGGAACACAAGATGATCACCAGACAGCTGAGCGACTCCGAAGCTGTACTGGCGGCCCGACACAGGTCTGCTTGATTTAGGCCTGGTATTTTTCGAGATTTGAACGGGAAGGATATTTGAATTACAATTCAAAACTCCTAATGCTACGCATTTAATATGATAGCAATTCACGAATAGAAATGAACATTTTAACATTGAACTTCCAAATATTACGCCGAAATTCCGATTAACGACGACGATTGACGACTTTAAGGTACGCCGTAATTCTAAATTAATATATTACATGTTTTTATATCGCTCCGAATTTCCCATCAACTTCTTTGGGAACGCTTAACCGAAAACCTTTTTTCACATTTTGCAAATCGGAATAGGGTAAAATTTTATGTGGTAAGACATTTACGTCGTCTTTACTATTCATAATGTTTTAGGAAACCGAAGACACAAAAACACACCTCTTCCGATAACTGTTTATTCCAGAACGACTTACCAAAGCATTGGCGGAATATTTAGAAGGCTAGAAGGCACGGTACCTTCTAGCCTTCTAAATATACCGCCAATGCCTAAGTAAGTATAAGTTTTAGAATACTCATTAGTACGAACGGTTTTCCTAATCGAAATGTATTCGTCTGATATGAATTCCGATAACTCAGCCACACTGCTGTCGAGGATTACTCAGCATTATTATATACAATTAATAATATTTTTGTACAACAGTGACAGACTTACATCCCAACATTTTATATGTTATTTAAGATAAAATGTGGTGAAATTTTGATCAAAATGTTAAGCTTTTGAATATCGGGGCTATTCCCTGACCGCCACGACTCAATAGTTAATCCGATGGGTGATGTATTGAAAAATGTCGCTTAATTTAATGCAGATATTTTGATATGAATTAATTCTAAAATATCGCATGAATCTAAATTTTACTGATACTATTTGTTCGTAAATCTGTCATAAAACTACATACATACCAATTTTTTTTCTCTATGTTTTCTTATTTCTCTATGTCTTACGTCACGTCTTTTAAAAAGCACGACGTCTTCCGATTTTTAAAGGAATAGATAAAAACAATATGTGAGCCGAATTCAAAAGAAAATATTACTCAATTATTAGGCTGAACACATTTAATAATTTCTTGTACTTACGCGAATACTACACATTTAAAATAAAACGATTTTCGGATTTTATTGCGTTTTTAATTAGTTTTTAGTAGTTAATTATTAGTCGGGAAATAAAAATAGTTTGTAAAAACTAATTAAAAACGCAATAAAATCCGAAAATCGTTTTATCTGAACAAATTTTTTAATTTTCAGGCATTTACGAATATTGAAGTGGTGACCGAACTAACCCATTTAGTTCTTTTAACCAACACTTACTTGAATATTGTTACAAACACTGTGCTGAGTCTACCGCTGTCTTAGCTATCCAAACCAACGATATAAATGGTACAATAAATTCTGCTTCGAATAAACTTATTGGTTTGTGTGTTTTCATTGGTAAAAATCGAAGTATGGAATCCTTATCCTTATAGACTAAGGATAAGGATTCCATACTATACGAATAGATACGAAAAAAAAATTACCCAAAATACGTAACCCTCATAGCATTGATTTGGCTATACAAACTCTTATACAAACTCTCTGTACATAGGTAATCTGTACGAGAATTTAATGGTAATACCTCTTGATTGCTTTTGATTGTATTGTACTGTATATAGGTACAAGCTTTTTACAAAATTAAACGAAAGAACTTACTAGTTTTTCGACGTATAAATATTAAATAAAAGTAGTTATATCCTCAGACTTATACTCCAGTTTTACGTTTTCCACTATAGTTACGGATATTCATTTGCATTACATGGGCCTTGCCAAAGTTATGAATATAAATCGAGGTGAATAAATTGAGATCATCACGCGTCATATACACTCATGTAAAGTTGTATTGAAACAGAAAAAAATGTATTTTATTTGTATTTAATATATTAATATATTATATTAGTATTTTGATCTGGTACATTTTCTTCTCTAATATTATTTTACTTGTAAACTTATATACACATAAGTTTACAACTAAAATAATATTAGACTTTAGATTTAGAGGGAGATTAACTTGAACAAACGATAAAATACAGAAAGAATAACAAAGAAAACAGAAATTATTTTGTGAAACAGAAATAACTTTAATAGTTTTGAGCGACCAATACTTTAGGACTGTCGTAGGCTCCATAGAAAGGTTATTGTTTTTATATTCTTATTTACGGCCAGTTAAAATTCCTCAAAACATAAATTAACACAAAGGTCCTGGACCTTAATTCAGGGTTACTGCTCAATATTAGACAGGTCGATAGGCAGATGGGGGGTGAACCTGTAATGCACTTGCCTGAGCGAGGTTTAGAAGTAGTTATGATCATCACGATTTAAAACAACAAAAACAAAAATGGTACAAAGTGTCTTATACTGTTACAATCAATCCGCTTGCCGAACTTGGCCTGAGGATAGAATGTTATATACATGTTACATACATAAGGTATTGTACTGTATATAGGCACAAGCTTTTAAGGTAAGCTAAAGTAGTTAAAGGGTTAAAATCATAGTCATTATAACAAACTTGTCTCGAGTATACACTTGTAAGTCTTTTAGATTAAGAGGTCAAAGTTCAGTGTGATATTTTGATAAACATTTAAGTGCGGATGCATAATGTTTCCCTTAGTAATTTACCTGACACTTAGATTAACCTACTTCAGGAAATATTAAAGCAACGACTTCAAATTGTTTTAATAAATTATTAGTAAATAATTTATTCCAAACACTCGGAAATAAATGTTACTTCATTTTCATTTTTACTCATCCTTTCTACTTGTCCTTTACATACATAAATTCGTACATATTGGCAAGTAAAAGTCCACTGGAGACAAAGGCCTCTCGTCTCGTAATAGTTTGCCATAATCGCCACGCATGGCAAGTGTTTTGTATTTTGGACCGGTGTTATTCTTGGTAGTTATTCCGTTATCTGTTGGAAGCTTATTGTATTTACAAGCATTTTTCATTAGTAACGTTTTTGTCTATAACTTGTTCTGTAACTACGTACAAATTAAATGCAGAGTGTGTTAGAATGTAACTTACATCGTAGATGAAAACGATTCATATATACTAGGTTGTTAGAAGGACAACACAGTTAAAAATCTTCTTTGATATAGTTTGGAGCCTTCTAAGATTTTATATATATATATATATATATATATATATATATATATATATATATATATATATATATATATATATATATATATATATATATATATATATATATATATATATATATATATATATATATATATATATATATATATATATATATATATATATATATATATATATATATATATATATATATATATATATATATATATATATATATATATATATATATAAAATCTTAGAAGGCTCTCCAAACTACATCAAAGAAGATTTTCCACGGAAAATACGCGATGCACGAAAAGCTCTGCAGCCTCAAATTCAAGAACTCAGAAAAAATGGTACAAAACCTATCCTTAAATATGACAAGATAGTAATCATAGAAACACACAACTCTAAACGCCAATCGAACAAAATAATCTTTTCACTGTCACCAGTTTCTTTGCCATCTTCTTCACACATACAAATACAAAAAGATGATCATCAACCAAAAAAGAAGACAAAATCAAATATAACGGACTTCCTCAGTTCCAATAACACGAAATCCTTTAAAGAAAAAAACTCTTTTGCATCGAAAGTTGACGCAGAAATATTATAGCAACAACCTTCAGCCTCTCCCGCTCTCCCGATCCGGCCGGTCACCGTGGGAGTAGTAGACTACAACCCTCCAGAAAATAAAATTAAAAAATGTACACAATATGATATATTTTACGAGGCAACTTATAATGTGAGAACTTTGTCAACAAATAAACATCTAGTAGAGCTAATGGATTCTTTAAATAATATAAAATACGATGTAATCTGCCTGTCAGAAATAAGACGCAATGGAACTTCAATTCAAGAATATGACAACTTCATCTTTTGCTACACAGGAGAAACAGAAGGATAACATGGCGTGGGTTTCATCGTTAAGAAACACCTCAAAAAGAACATCGTAAGATTTACTGGCCTATCTGAAAGAGTAGCTATACTAAGGCTTAACATAAACGACTTCAAAATCGATATAATACAAGTGTATGCTCCCACGGAAGCCAAAAATGAAAACGAGATAGAGTTCTTCTACAGCACTCTCAAGAAAGCTTTGCAAAACTTTCAAAAAAATATAATAGTAATGGGAGATTTTAATGCAAAAATTGGTAAGCCGAAACCAGTTGAAATATGGTTATGGTACAAGAAACAGCAGAGGCGAACGACTGATCACTTTCGCAAATGAATACAAACTTAGTATCATTAATACATTCTTTAAAAAATAAAGAAATCAAAGGTGGACCTGGAGATCTCCAGATGATGTAACGAAAAACGAAATTATATTTTAACCAACCTTCAAAAAATTTTCAAAATTTCCAAAAGTAATAAACGTAAGATTTCCCTCAGACCATAGATTTTTGAGAGTATCAATAAAACTTCAAGCTATGAAAAAAAGCCGAATACACTACACTAAAAATATAAAAAGCACACTGAAAAATGAAAATGTAATTGCTAGTTATAGTCACTAAAAAAATTCGAACCAGTCCTTATGCACTGGCAAGACAATGACACCTTTCAGGAGTATTACGAAAATATTGTTAACTCTATTAAAATAAGTTTGAGAAACGCATATGTACCAAACAATTTAACACGCTCTACTATCTCAGACCATACTAGAAAATTAATGCTTCGAAGACAAGAACTACACAGAATAAAACCTAAAACGACAATAATAAGAAATAAGTTAAAAGCTCTCAAATAAATTAAATTCCCGAACGCTGCCCAACCGTGTTGGATTCGACGATTGACCTCTGGATCGAAGTTGGACTTACCTATTTTAACAATTTGTCCCAGATATACGTATTCGTCAACAACTTTGAGCGTAGTGTTCCCAACAGTAATCGGCATTGATCTGACATGGACGTTAAACATGACCGTAGTCTTGTCCATGTTCATCTTAAGACCAACCCGTTTTGAAACACTATTGAGGTCATTGAGCATAGTGCTAAGCTCCTCAAGCGACCCTGTCATCAGAACTATGTCATCGGCAAACCGAAGGTGAGTGATGAATTCGCCATTGATGTTCACACCGTATCCTTTCCAGTTCAGTAGCTTGAAATATCTTCCAACACAGCGGTGAAGAGTTTCGGGGATATGACGTCTCCCTATCTTACACCTTTCTGCAATTGGATAGGTTTCGTGCTCTGGTCCTGTACTCGGATAGACATCGTAGCCTCCTCGTATAAGCATTTCAACACTTCGATATACCTATAGTCTATCTGACATCGCTGAAGAGTTTGTAAAACCGCCTAAATTTCGACAAAATCAAAGGCTTTTTCATAGTCCACATACGCCAGACATAGTGGTAGATTGTACTCTTCTGTCTTCTGTACAATCTGGCGAAGAGTATATATGTGGTCTATGGTACTGATACCTTTTCGGAACTCGGCTTGTTCGGTCGGCAGAAAGTTGTCAAGTCGGCTTTTTCAACTTGTGTCAAATAGCGTTGGTAAGGGGCTTAAAAACACTTAGGTACACAAATTTCATTTGAGTAATAATGGCCTCTTGACTACGTTAAACTAACGCCATGGCTACCGGCCAAAGTACGAAGTAGAATTATTTTGTTGAAAATTCTTATGAAGTTTGACTTAATGTACAAAATACCGTATTTATTAAATACTCTCAATTGTGGTCTATTGGTGGAAATTTATATCTAAATCAATTCCAATCCACATTTACTAATTGAAACTGAAAGTTTAATTGTTTACATGTTTGAATTTTAAATAAATATTTTATTTTATAAGGACGTAATAAAAATTTTAATCCAAAGAAACTTATATATTTTTGAGTAACTACCTGACACTCAGCTTAGTTCATAAACATAGCTTTTTGAAATTTGCTACTTATTGTCACGGTCACTGGCTATGTCAGTCATAAGCAATTAATGTGAGTACGTGACCGCTACTGTAGCAGTTACGTCGACGTACATACGTATGGTGCTCCGCGGTTTAGCTATTAATACAAGAAAAGACAAATAATCGGAATAAAGTGATATACGTTGGTCTTAAGATGAACATGGAGAAGACTAAGGTCATGTTTAACGTCCATGTCAGACCAATGCCGATTATTGTTGGGAACACTACGCTCGAAGTTGTTGACGAATACGTATATCTGGGACAAATTGTCAAAATAAGTAAGTCCAACTTCGATCCAGAGGTCAATCGTCGAATCCAACACGGTTGGGCAGCGTTCGGGAATTTACGCCATATCTTCTCGTCAAGTATACCTCAAAACCTTAAAAGCAAAGTATACAACCAGTGCGTGTTGCCAGTGATGAACTACGGAGCTGAGACATGGTCCTTCACTGCCGGCCGGATGAGGAAACTCAAAGTTGCTCAGCGGGCTATAGAGAGGGCTATGATGGGTGTTTCTCTGCGTGACAGAATCCGCAACAATGATATCCGCAGCAGAACTAGGGTAACCGACATAGCCATGAGGATTAGCACGCTGAAGTGGCAATGGGCCGGCCACATAGCTCGTAGAATGGACAACCGTTGGGAAAGAAAAGTTCTCGAGTGGCACCCTCGTTCTGGCAAGCCCAGTGTTGGACGTCCCCCCACAAGATGGAGTGACGACCTGCACAACATAGCGGGAAGTCGATGGATGCAGGTGGCTCGGGATCGTTCTCTATGGAAATCTTTGGGGGAGCCCTATGTTCAGCAGTGAACTTTTGATAGGCTGTAAAGAAGAAAGAAGAAGGAGAAAACTGTCACAAATAAATTAAGTTTTAAGGAAAAAGCGACGCACATATTATATAAAAAAATCTTTTGTACATCATGCTTAAAAAATAATCAACAGTATTTGGTCATCATTATAACCTGTCACAGCAATAGCAGTACGATCTACCCCTACGATTGCCACAATGCGGTTCCGAGTCAACAGCAAGCACTATTGGTTTGCTTATGAAGTATTACTTGTATTTCAATGTTTTGCTAGGTATAGTATAAATTGGAGATGGGGGCAGTAGGGGGTTTCCATCAGTTCCCACATTTATTTCACAAATCCTTCCTTAAAAACCGAAAATAGTCGCTTGGCATTTGAAGGTATGTAGTATATGAATGAGTATATAAGCATATAATATAAACAACTCTAAGGTACACTATATTTTTATCACACGAATAATCTCTCGCGTGATAAAAATATCTTCGGAGGAAGGTAGGTCGTTTCGACCCACCTTCCTCCGAAGATGTTTATTTTTCAAGGGTTCCAAAATTACATTTACCTAAAAATCTTTTTCTTTTAGTTTTAATTAGATTGCATTCTGGTATCTTTAGAGGATCGTGACTTGTAAATGGAATAACTTAATTATAATAATGTATTATTTTTTAGAATGCTAATTCGTTGCGCTACGAATTTTAGTGAATCTGCTACGCCATGGGTCCGAATACTAATCATGCTATGCTACGTTCCGTATCTGTGGAAATGCATTCTGCCCAATTCCCCTATTCTATTACATTACCTGAAAGATCTATTCCTAACGCGTACCTGAAAAACGTCACTGCCTGGGAATGTCATTCTGTGTCAGCATTCGCTGAATACCTATCTATTGCCAAATTTGGATATATTTTATTAAATATACCTTTTTAATGACAATATTTTTTTAAATGGTAGTGTGTTTTTATAACTTCTTTTGTCTTGTTTCCAGCCCATAAAAATACTAAGATATCTGCATTTCTTGATTCCTGGAATGGTGAACAGGTCGGCACTCACATCTTGTGAGTGGTCGTCCTTTATTTCTTAGGCCTGTAAATAAATAAAAAGAAATAACTTCACGCCAATTCCCAATACAGAGGTAGACAGAGATCTAGTCTAGACAATTAAGTTCCTTCAACCCACCTTCCACCGACGATATTTTCGGGAAAACGTGACAGGTGGTGAGCCCGTCGCCATCTTTATGTTCAAGACTACGATATAATTCGTACGTAAGTTTTTTTTGAAAAACCCGATCCTGCCACCTAGGGATCGAACTCGGGTCTCTCGACTCGAAATTCCGACCACCCAACCACTCGGCTATCGTGACTTATTTATTTAATTTCTGATTATAATTTAATTGATATCTGTTATAGTTTAAAACACAAAAATTTCCTATGTCGTATTACATTAAGGGTATTAAATATATTACAAAATTTATTCGAGCTATTTTAATGGCTTCGGTAAGTCTTGTGAATCCTATAGGCGAAATAAGATTAATTTACCTTTGACGATTAAAGACATTTAAGTAATGACATTAAGCTCGAGGAAATTAAACATTAGGGACAAGAAAATTGTTCAAAAGGAATTTGCATGGAGAATCTTCCTTCGTTTTATGACGATTTGGTAGATTTGAATTAAAATTATTTAACTTAACATTTTGTAAACAAAATGCCTAATCAAAGCTTTAAAAAAGTTTTGATATTGTTTCTTGAAAAATCTTTGAAAACAATTATGTACAATATCTGCAATATTTGATGAATTGCTTTTGATCTTAATTTTTTAAATGAGTGTTTGTATATTATTCTTAAATATATATTATTATCGTAAATATATTCAAATATATTTTACTCTTAAATATGTTTATAATTATCAATCAATTAGTAAACCTGCCCATACTTGGCTGTGGCTCAATCTCTTATTAACTATAAGGGAAGCACCCAAAAATATTCTACGGAACATACATAGGTTCTTCGAGGTAATGCATATTTAATATAGTACCCTGATTTGTGGTAACATGCTTGAAATATCCCGTCCCAGTGAGAAAGTCGCAATAAAAAGGTATGTAAATACACTGTTTTATAAAATTGTAACATCAAGTTAATCCATCGACTGCCTTCCGAGTTCAGAGGATACAAACACACACATGCTGAATTTTTATATATAAAAAGAAATTACATATTTATATAAAAAGATTTAGATCAACTGTTGACTAATGATTGATTATCATTTACCAAACATTCAAATCCAGTATATATTACTGTGAGGGATTAATTATATATTTACAGTTTATAAATTCCTAGTAAAATGTCTAGGAACAATGTCTAGTTTCTCGTACTACGACATCATCATCACTACCATATTCTTTCTTGTCTTTCCAAATATTTGCGATATTTATAAAAAAAGGTGTCACGATAGCCCAGTAGTCGGGTGATCGGAATTCGAGTCAAGAGACCCGAGTTCCATCTCCAGATGGTACTTATATACGATTTATGTCCTTCGCTTGGACAAAAAGACGGTGATACGCTCTTCCCGTTGTCCAAAAATAAATCGTCGGTGAAAGTTCGAAAAAAAAATGGGATTAGCGTGATAAAGAGTTGGAATCCCTTTATGCTGCAGTCCAGTACAAGTCTATTTAATTTTAATGGTATTTTCGAAACTAATGTTCCATCGTAGTTATTGTACTAGTTTAGTGTATCCAAGATATTTTTGAATAAAGAGTCACGATAGCAGAGTGGTTGTGTGGTCGGAATTTCGAGTCACGAGACCCGATTTCGATCCCCAGGTGGCTCATACCAATGAATTTTTCAAAAACTTATGTACGAACTATATCGTTGGCTTGGACATAAAACGGCGACGGGCTCACCACCTGTCACGTTGTCCCGAAAATATCTTCGGTGGAAGGTGGGTCAAAGGTACTTAATTGTTTAGACTAGACCTCTGTCTACCCCTGTATTGGGAATGGCGTGAAGATATTTTATTTTTTTTATAAGACATTTTTAGATGTGTAGTTCGATATTTCGATTTTCAACGCAGTTTAGTAGATGCTTTTTATAAAACCTATGACAAGAAAATCATTGGTATATTAACGACCGCGACACATATATGTTAAGTAAATTATAATAATTTTCCACCCCTTTTAGTCAACTAAGGGAAAAGTCTTCAATAAGAAAATGGTTAACGATACATGGCATAGAAACCAACTTGATCTGAAAAATACCAGACCGACGTTAAATAGACCGGTGACGAGCAGCAGCGTCAAAAGATGCGAGGGGCCTATTGTCGACAAACCGCTTAGCTAGCGTGATGATAATGGTAAACTCTTAAGAGTGGTGTCCTGCAGTGGTCTTTTACAGGCATGTACATGTACGAATGTAGGTTTTTATATTGAGGGAGATTGACAGGTGGCAAGCCTGTCACTATCTCTAGTGTCCAGGCCAATGATACAAATAATGTATTCGTTATCAAAAAAAAAAATCATTTATCCCCAGGAGCAAGTTCTCCTCGGGTGCGGTCCTTACCAATTTTATTAGAAATCATGCGTCAAGAAAACAAGAACTTTGCCCTTGGGAAAATGTTGTGTAAATTTTGATAAGAATTAGGTAATACTTTAAAACATGCATTGTAAAAAGTATCCATTTTAAATCTAAAATAAATAAAAAAATATCTTCACGCAATTCCCAATACAGGAGTAGACAGAAGTCTAATCTAGACCATAGTCCCTTCAACCCACCTGGTGGTGAGCCCAGGTGGTGAGCCCGTAGCCGTTTCAATATCCAAGTCAGTGATAAATTCGTACAAAAGTTTTTGAAAAACTCCTTGGTACGAGACTGCCACCTGGTGATCGAACTCGGGTTTCTTGACTCTAAATTCCGACCACCCAACCACTCGGCTATTTAAGTAACATTTTAAATGTAATTTAAATTTTATGTATTATAAATTTTTATACATATTTATGTAATTTTGAGTTTATATACGAGCATTTCCATAAAAGGTGGACATATGCTGTCGCGATAGAATCACTCGGTTGGATGGTCGGAATTTCGAGTCGATAGACCCGAGTTCGATCTCCAGTTGGTAGGCTCGTACCAATGGGTTTTTCAAGGGCTTATGTACGGATATCGTTGGCTTGGATATAAAGACGGCGACGGGCTCACCACCTGTCACGTTGTCCCTAAAATATCTTCTGTGGAAGGTGGGTCGAGGTCGAGGTCAGAGGTCGAGTCTAGACAATTAATGTCTAGACTCGACCTCTGTCTACCCCTGTATTGGGAATTACGCGAAGATATTATATGCTGTCGCGAATTGTACTTTTACTTCACTAAATTTTTATATAGTCCACTATTTAAATAGTGGAAGAAGTAAAAGTGAATTTTAATTCGTTTAATCGTAATCGATTCGAAATTATTTTAGAATACAGTATCTATTTATGGATCAAAAATATATAAAGCAATAAGTTTCCCTTAATCCTCTGCAACTAAATATGGCCAGTAAAATGACATTAATGTAGTTGGTCAGAACATCTTCGCCTTAAAAGCTTCAGAGATTACATCGAGATTCGGATTAAGGGCGACATCACGGTCCGCTGCAGGCTCTAAATTTAATACCTACTCGTACTTCAATTTATCACAAATGTACATCTTTTCATAATTAAAGGCCACAGAGAATATTACTACTAGGTTTTTTGATGGTTAATAGTAATTTTGTAACTTTACCGTGACGTATAGGTGTAAAATTAATTCAGCCTCTTTCTTCTTCTCGGTGTCGTAAAAGGCAACTATGGAAAAAGCCTTTAAAATGCAAATGGCTGACGACGGATCGTAGAAATAGCTCGAAAAATGCCAGAACGAAATTTAGTAGATCTGGGATGAATAGCACCGTCTAAGATGTAATGTGTCTGGTACTGCGATCCCCAATCCGCTTACCAAGGACGGACATTATGGCAAACCATTCCGCACGGAAGACGTCATGTCCTGCAGGGAACTTTTAAAGGTAATGTTGATGATAATGACAATGAATTGTAATTACGAATAGCCGTGACGTATCGTTGTGTGAATAACATCACAACGTTTATTCAAGTGGGTTTCGTAAGAGTCGCCTAATGGAAAAGTATTAAATATCGCAATGGTTACCGTCTCATTCATAACCATCACAAAATATCATGAATTAAACATACTTGCTATGTATGTTGTATGACTTGACAGTTACTGCGATTGCCAATCCACTTGCTCTGCGTGTTAAATAAATGTTGTTAATTGAAAGAATATGCCATATTTTTCTGAAGAAATCTGTTTTAGTAAACAAATAAGTGAAATATTTATTGTTTATTGTGTATCAGTAGCTATTGACATTTTAGATGCTTTTGTTTTAGTCGCCTCTTACGAAATCTACGGGAAAAAGCAAGACGGTGAATTATCACGATACCACCGCCACAGCACCCGTAATTTATTGATATACTGATATATGGCAAAATGGGGTGTGGTAATAACCGACTCCTTGACACAAGCATTCCACCTCCTTATTTTTATACATTCCTTTTATACTAAACAGAACCCATTAACAAATATCTTTTACCTTTTACAAATAGACAAAAGCCTTTATTCACTTAAAACAGTAGTATGCTAGGTACATGGCAGCAGGCATTCACTGAAGCCTATAAACGCCTACGGTACTAATGAAATTTCAAGCCGGCGAAATGGAAAAGATGGGCCGATTTGCTAACACGATAATTACGTTACTGGTTGTTACTTTAAAAATATCAAGTAAAAGGTACTTTTGCTCAACATAATGTCAGAGTTAAATGTAAAAACGAAAAAAAAAGATAATGAATTAGACAAAGTAAAACAAAGCTTAACTGGTTTATAGAGATTTAACTTATATAGTTTAACTTAAGTTATATAAAAAATAAATAAAAATAAAACATTTTGTGAATTTGAAATTCCTACAAATAAGATTAACCTATGTAAGTATGAGTAATTTTTTTTTTATAGAATAAGGGACAAACGAGCAGGTGGCTCACGTGATGGTAAATTACGGCCCATGAACACCTAATTTCAAACAAATGAAAACTTTATGACAAAAATTTATGTAATAATAATATCTGAATGAGTAAAAATAATTACGTATTAAACCTATATTATTTGTATATATGAATATATTTGTGGCCCTGAAAAGGAACTTTTGTTTTACATATTGTGTGAGGAGCATACATCACAGCCGTTTTGAAGACAAAGTTATTTACCATTTACGCTTATTTAGCGACAGTTATTATCCAAATATTCTTAATTTTACATATATACATACTTAATTTTAGTAGGTCATTCCATGTATAGAAAAGTAATAAAAATTAATATTTTTAAAGCAGTTGAGTTTCATAGAAGTCACGATAGCCGAATAGTGGGGTGATAAAAATTCGAATCTAAAATGATACGAGCCTTGGGGATCAAACTCGTGTCGAGTTTGATTCCCAAGGCTTGTACCATTGGATTTTTGTTTCAAAACTTATGTACGATTTATATCGTTGGCTGTGGAGTAAAGACAGCGATGAACTCTCCGCCTGTCACGTTGTCCCAAAAATGTGTTCGGTGGAAGGTGAATCGAAAGGAATGAATTGTCTAGATAACTGTCAAACCCCGTATTGCTAACGGCGTGAAAAATTTAAATTTATAAACGCATATTACTCGAAATGTTCAAGATTCATTATTGGTTTTCATGAATACGTTCTATTTTAGAAAGTATCAGGGTCGGGCACTATTTTAAAGCTTTTATAACCAGTTACTGTTCGAATACAGGAAGTTGTTGAAATGCGTTTAAACTTTGTTATGAGTTAGATAATATGTTTCAACGTCAGATTTTAGTTAGTTATTGTGCAAATAAAAAGTTACTTTGAAGTTAAACAATAGTAGAAATTATCAATTAATCGTATTTCATTATTCTATAGATAGTTTATTTATTTGAAAGATGAAGATATTTCCAAGAAAATTCCATCATTATTCTTCAGTTAGTAGACTGAAATTCATTTATATCTATATTTAGAATAATTCTATGCGATAACGATAAGATCGGTGTCTTTTTTGCCTAACCTGGATAAAAAAAGGTTAGTCATGCTCGTTAAACGCGTTGTCTATTTCAGATAGAAAGAAGGTTTAGAAATGGTAAATGGTAGGTAAAAAATATTTCATGATTGTCAGCAACCGATGAAACGAAAACCACTAGTGAACAAATGTGAGTTCTTACACCAGTGTTTTTATTATTTTATTATGTTTAAGTTTCATTATTATTAAATTAGTAATAATTCTTGTAGTTGTTAGTAAAAAGGAAAGTGCAGTATAGATATATCATACGATAGTTCGAGATAGAATATGTATTCTGGAGACAGAGATCTAGGTAATGAAGGCCTTTCGACCCACTTATCTCCGAAAGTTTATTTGGGACGTGTAGTGAGCCTATCGTCAGATTTACGTCCAAGCTAACGGTACCATACACACATACATATTATCACGCCTCTTTCGCGTACGGGTAGGCATAGAACACTTCGTTCTACTTGCTACAATCCTTACATACTTGTTTCGCTTCGTCCACTTTCATTGTTCCTCAACCAGATGATTACTAATCCACATCGAATAAACGAAAAACGCCGCTACAATGAAAAGCTCCTGAACGCTTTCGACTGGAAACTTTGGCTCCGAACTCGTGCAAGCCTGTGTCTTATTCACCTTTATCATAAGTTTTAAATATTGTGATTAAAGGATAAAAGCGATATAAATGGCAATGGCTGCCGACAGGTGTCCGTATAACTATCTCAAAAACGAATAAATCAAAATTAATCTGGCCGACAATCTCAGGGCGGCAATCCGCTTGTCAAGCGAAAATAAACCCCTGAATCGAATTCCTATCAACTAACCACTCGGACATTGGGAGTTCAAGCTGATAAAAAATATTAATGTCTTTCGAGTTCAAGCTGATCACAATGTTTAAGATGAGTAATAAAAACTGGGGTCGCTCCTAGAATTTAAAATGCAAATTTAACGTGCTCTCTACAATTACGTCCCTACGCTGTGTTATTTGCCCTGAAGTACGCTTTAAATGTTCATGAATTTGCATTAAGTTTATCACTTGAATTTCATATTTCCACTACTATGTGTTATTTTATTGAAATCATCTCAATATATTATTTCATAATTTTTGATAAATGAATTTTTGAAAGGTAATTTCAAATTGATAAAAAATTGATTTAAATTGTGACGTTATTTCAAAATATAAAAAAAAAGTAATTGGAAACTGTGTAACGTAGATTCGGTCCTACATAGGGTAAATTTGTATGATTTATATATTATTGGTATATATGAACGCTTATTCAAACATGTATATTTATAAGTAAAGTATGTATCTGACCACAAAAATTAACCACAATTTATCAAGAATGAAAATCTTGTTTTTTATTAGATTTATGTAATTCTTTAAAGTTTGATTTATTTCCGCACATATCCACAAATTATTTAATTTCTGTCCCCAGACTCACAATACTTTGGGTAAATAAATCAGTAAATCAAAATCTCAAATGTCTCTCAAATGTTTCCCGTAAAAAAGGATGTGATGTGGAAAAGTGAAAAAGTGTAGAGCAGGACAGTACCTCAAGTAGTCATGTAGATTTACCCTGTGAAACGCAAGAATATAATGGCCTCCTAACAAGAGTACTAAAATTGAAAAATGCACGCCATTTCAAAACCATTTTGCGTATCGAATTCTATCATATCATACCGCTTATGTAGAATGCCACCCCTCATAGCATAGCCGGGTGATTCTATTAAGACATAGTTGTAATTTTAATATAGTCCTCATTTACAATAAAATTTATAATATCAAAGAAATTCCGCGATAGACTTCATATCAAAAATTCTAAGCTTCAATTTAAACCTAAACTTTACTATGGCTTGACTTTAGCCAAATGGAATTCCGCATAGGCATCAAGTAACATTGTGTGGTGAAGTTGCTGCACTCCATTACGTATCTATCACGTATAACCTACAGCTCTACTGTAGAGCGTGGCATGATGGATCTTGGATTATCGAATGTATGGATATCTAAGAATTTTTCTACTCCTACTAAACAATGTGAAATCGGGAACACTGTGCATGTGACACATTAGAGACACTGGCAACTGGCGACGACGTGAAGCGACTTTAAGATACATCTTCTTGACTGAGTTACCTCGCTTACGCAGCAGCAACTAGCTTGTCTACGCAAAAAAATTATGCAAATAAGCATTCCTCAATTATCATTATAATTAAAAAAATATGAAATATAGAGACTTTCTTATGGGAATACCTAAATTAAATTCCGATGCCTAATATTTTTTTATTGTTACCGAACATCTTCACGCGAGTTTGACTTGCAGTGGACTGATAGTTTTTAAAATTCTTCTTATTTATTAATGCCACTAAATCAGAGAAAAAAACTTATGATCTCAGTGCTAGTTTTAAGCTTAAGCCTCTCCCATAAAGATGTTCTATTATAGACAGGCTCGATAAAGGTTATTGATATATGTTACAATATCCAAAAAAAAAAAAAACTGCGTGTAGTTAAAACGCGGATAATATGCAATCTGTAGCAAAAGAACTTCTAAGGAGCGACAGAAATTACTTCTTGATATTTAAACTCTCTTTAATGTTGCTTTGAAATGTTATTTAGAAGTCCCTCTCTCATTACTAGCTAATTCTATAAAAGTTTCCAATTATTTGTAGTTGTTTCGTAAATAAATTTCGCAAATAACTCGTTATTGCTGGATAATTTGAAGAATTTCAAAGTTATTTTTGTCATTTTCAGGACAAAGCGGTCGGAATTTTAATTCAAATATTTCTTTGTTAAATTTCGTCTTTCGTGTTTCTTAAATATTTTTCAAAACATTTCTTAATTTAGAATCAACAACCTTTTAATTTTATATAATTTTTTTTCTAAGATTATTATTTTCAAACGAACACTACACTATACATAAGTAGATATTTATTTATATAGATAAATATCCATATATACATACGAACATCCATAAATCGAGTATAAACATTAATTTTGATCAAACAAATGTGTATCTCAAGCGGGACTAGAACCCGCAACCCAGAGCTTCGAAGGCAGCAGGCCACTAGCAACTAGGCTATTGTGTCGTTGTCCCTAATAAACATTCCCATGGGTGTCTTTCGATAACGGTAACAAAGGAAAGAGTTTTTCTGCATATTTAAAAATTATAAAAATTTATAATCTATAATACAAAAATAAAAAGATTGGTGAACAATAGCTTCTAGGGTATCTGGTATTATACTGGGTACTGCGATCGTTAATCCCCTTGCATGAGAAAGGCATGTGTCTGCTATTCACTTTTACTGACCATCGCAATTGCCAGTAAAAGTCTTTAACATCCTACTTATGTCAGTAAGAATGGTGGCGCCTTTTTCCCCTTATTCTTTATCCACAGAACAAACATTAGGGTGTAATTGAATACTAGTCAGAGGAAAATATACATACTTTTAGTAATTTCATTGCGTCTTATTTGGTATAATTAACTGGTGGGAAAGCTGTCGCAGTTTAAGTGTCAAATCCATGCAAGGTTTTAAATTTTTTCATATTTATATCATCACGAACATACGTTATACTGGACTCGGAAAAGGTCTACGCAGTTAAGTACTTTCGACCCATCAAGTCAAAACCAAGACCCATGATTAAAAAAATATACTTTATTCCAGTGATACATTTAGGATATCATTTATACCCATGCATCTTACTATAAAGGCTTAAACAGAAAGCGCAATCTTTAAACAACATGGTGAACAACAAGCACCATCTGACGCCGACAATAATCACGCGATTTAGTAAACTTTCAGAAATTAAACACATATGTGCGAGAAAACTTTCGCAGTTGCAAAGAACGTTCAGAAGTTCTTAAGGAGTTATTCTTAATTAAAGTATGAATTGTAATGTAATGAACGTATAGTGAAATAATGCGTAATGCGATTTTTTTGTAAATTATGTGGCGCTTCTTTGGCCGACCGAATAAGAAACGAAGAAAAAAATGTTCACAATATCTTTTGAAAGATTATTTATCACTTAAATATACGTCGCAAAAGTTAACAATAAAATGGGTTAAGATAAGTCGATACGTAGTTTCGAAAATAATATGAGGATATTGCTCGAAGAGGGAAGGGATCAGAGTATTTGGATACATGACGAGAGTTTGAGGGGATCGTGACACTTGGCGATCTGTTTCTTCTGGCTAACTCTCTATTATGGCTTTTGCCATTTATTTTCCCGTATCAGGACATGTGCACTTGAGAGTGGATGAAGCTTTTACTCATAATCTAAATGAACTTTAGAAGAATTAAAATGTTTTAAAAATGGATAAAGGTTTCTGAAAGTAAAAAAACATTATTACATTTTTATATAAACCCGGCCATGCTTCGCTGTGGATCGGTCTTTTGCTGTAATTTAACACAGTATAAAACTATCAATTATATCCATAGCGGAAGTAGCCGATAAAGATCTTTGGGCCAAGTATTAGGCTTCACTTTTTAAAAGCAAAATATCTTTAATTTATAGCCAATTTATGCCTAGCAAAATGTCTACATTCGTTACTTTTTAAGCAAAAATTTGAAGCAAATAAATAGCTCTTAACAATTTGTAATTTTCAGAATAAATGAACTTAGTTGAATCCAGCTCTCTAACTCTAGCAGTTCTTTAAGATAATTGTTCGCTAAGACAACGAAAGTATTTGCAGAACAATCTAGATGCAAATAGCTTTTCTTTTAATGGATTGTGTACTTACTTTTTTGTTCCTTTTAACTATTTTATGAACAGAACTAAAGAAAGAATGAGAGTATTAAACATTTATATATAACTTTCCGATGAAAATTTTAATATTTCACGTATTAAGAGAGTCTTCGCGGTCCAACCTAATAATAACATTGTAAGTAAATTTTTATCCAAGACCTCAAATTGGCTTGAGTGGAAACCGCTCATATAAATACTTACATACATAGGGACAACATCAAATACATTGCTCGGATACCAAATTAAGTAGCTAAACACTTGTATTATAGAATCAGAAACTATAGAGGTACTACAGTCATCAAAGTCATAGATGATCTAAAGAATTTTTTTTTCTACATTAACCGGTTCCCGGAATCAAATCGGGCATCTCAGACCTGGCGAAATCATGAAAAATGGTGTGTACGCCACGTGTCCACGGACGTTGTCATATTATAAAAGATCTTTTTGTTCTGCTTTTTTTGGCGTTAGATTATTTCCTAAAAGTATTTATTATTTTTAATATAATTCTAAGTACAACTTATTCATCCTTGAGAAAGGTCTTCCATCGATATCATTAAAAACATTAAACAGCATAAGAAAATTGTTTTCTATGAACTATTCGTATCTATATCTCTTAACTTACTTAATTGTAAATTGTCCACTACTTCATTCCTTCTCGGTTGTTTACTGTTTATGATATATTGTCAATACATTTCTTACATGAGTTAGTATTAATTGGTACATTAAAGTTACTGCAACTCTACAACAGATATATTGACTTCTATGGGAATATAAAATTCCTCCATACTAAACATTTTGGTCTACACTAATTCAATTCAATTCATTAAAAAAATCTTTAAAGAAAATAAAAAAATTGCATAACTATTTCTTCAACAAATACGACGATGTTAACATGAATATAAATACTAGACAAAACCGTCTCGTGTTATATGTGTCATTATATGTGTAGTATACCGGTTCAGAGTAGTATAAGCATAAGAATATAGCACCCTCTATCATCTTATGTGTGTTGTAAGAGGCGACTAAGGGAAAAGTTTCGAAAATGTATTTGGCTTCCGACAGATGGCGGGATAACCATACCGTAAAAAGCGAGACCAAACTAAAGCTAACCGGTGACGGGAAGCAGCGTTTAGGTGCGGTGTATCCGGTTGTGTGATCGCCAATTCGCTTGGCAAACGTAGCTATTATGGATAATCCTCCGGTACGGAAAATAACTATGTCCTACGGTGGATTACAGGTCGTTATGATAATGATTGATGAGTATTTTTGTTTCTTCTCCTGTGTGTCGTTAGTAATAAAATTAGCTTATTATATCGATCAAGACTAATTAATAATTAAGCTATAGACTAAACTTCTTCAATTATTTACATGGGATCAATTCAAATGAAATCATTTATTAATTGAAATAAGAATATACATTCGTTTATCGTTAGTAATTTTTTAATATACCACCGTTTAGTAACGAGGTTCCTCTAAAGGAGGAAAAATAGGCGAAAGAAACTCCGTAGGTATCCTCTATACAATGATATGATGTGTTTTTTTCTAGGAATAGTTTGAGAACGGCAGGAGTTCCTTCAGCTCATTCGCAGCAGCTCCTGTCATCAATATGTCAATTGATATTATAATACTCTTCATATAAAGTTTTTCTATAATGAATTTCTTAAACCTGTTAATAAGCATGGGATTGACACCGAATGGTGTTAGGAGGTACCATAGATGTTTACACAGAATAATGTTAGAATAGTGTAGCGGTACATTTAATAATTATTTTAGAACGATAAAAAATAATAGGAATACCTCGTGACCATTTAAATTAGAAACATTGATAAATAACTATGTTGAATACAAACAAATACATGTCTGTGGGCCAATTTTATTTTATTTTTGTTTAATGGATAATGATCAAGTGTTTTCAATAAAATAAGTTATATTTTTTAGTAATAAAATTTACATTAAATTTAAAAACAATATAAACAAACAATATGATTACCACCCCAAAGCGCAACTGTTTTGCTAATATTGTAAAAGGTATTAGACCTTATAAAGGAAGCAGATTCCTTCTCTACCTTGGAGGAATCGGTACCGTAGGCATTATCATAGGTCTCGGCGGTGTAAGCACACAGCTGTACCTTTTTTCCTTTAAAATAGCTGGAAGGTGCATTAGTTTATTACTCTCAGGTGGGCTGTTAGCTTATTTTTACCCTTATTATATAAAAAACCATACTTAAATACACATATTTTAAGCATAATATGACAGCCTAAGTAAACGAAAGGTTAAATAAAAGCATAATTTGTTTGAACTTCATTACGCTATTTGTTTGGGACAAAGGTTCTGTTGACTGTGCTATTAAAGGAAAAAAGTTGCCATCGTTTAAATGAAATAAAAAGCTTTTTCGAATTATTCCATTTTACCATTTTTTTTTCAACGACCGCCGTGGTTAAAAAGCGTATTCACCGGTTTTCAAGATGTCGCTAGATTTTAGGTCTCCGCTTCGATTCAAGGAAGGACCAGTCCAATATCTGCTATACCTTAGTTTTTTTTTTCTCATGCCGTGACACAAGTGCCATAGCTACATACTTTAGGATTAGAATAATGTATTAGACAGTAAACAACAACAGACATTTATTTTACATTATTTTTCAAGTCACGATAGCCGACTGGTTGGGTGGTTAGAATTTAGAGTCAAGGGACCCGAGTTCGATCCCTAGGTGGCAGGCTCGTACCAATGGGTTTTTCAAAAACTTATCTACGAATTATATCATTGGCTTGGACATAAAGACGGCGACGGGTCACCCGTCACGTTGTCCCAAAAATATCTTCGATGGAAGGTGGGTCGATGGGACTTAATTGTCCAGACTACACGTCTGTCTACCCCTGTATTGGGAATTGCTTGAAGATGTTTATATATTTTATATTACTATTCAGGTCATCCCCTGATTTTATTGGTCGTCCTTCACTGCGTTTGCCACCCGAGGACCTTTCTTCCGCAACGGTTACCAGTTTAACTTCGGTCTGATCGTCGATGATCTTCTTTACAATCTGTGGAAGGCTATGCAAGTGGTTTATAGGACTATAGCCCTTTCGAAAACCGGTTAGTTCGGGTGGCAGAGAGTCTTCAAGTCTGGTTGCCAGACTACTATTTAAAGCTCGCCCTGGTTGGAAACGGAAAATATATGGATTTTTTTTTCATGTAAACTTAAATCAGGAGTATCCCAATGTAATCAATCTATAATTATTGACAATTTATCATCTGCGAGCATAAGAAACCTACTTCAATTGTAACAACTGTTAGAGTGCGTCTAAATCTGGCGAATGGGCGGGAAACTCACGGCGCACGCTCACGCCCTGCGTACTTCTTCCTGCCAGCACGTCCACTCAGTTCGTTTCATATTGCGTAAGGCGGAATTTCTAAATGATGGGATGTTACTAAAATCCACGAGAATAAAGTCATGCGAAAGCTAAAAAGTAATGATAATAAAAATAAAACATGGTAATTAATTAAAGTTAAAATAATAATTTATTTTTCTACATAGTCTTCTAACAAATCAATACATTTAGTCCATCTTTTTTCTAAACCCAGGATTCCCTATAAAACTTCTTCATTACTTCGCTAGTCTCTTCGAATTTCTTTCCTCAGAGGCGTTCCTTGAGCCGAGGAAAGAGGTAGAAATCATTACGAGCTAGATCTGGCGAATAGGGAATGTGTTCGAGCAGTTCGAATCCCGTTTCTTGAATGGCAGCCATCGCAACTGCGGCTTTGTGAGCCGGTGCGTTGTCTTGGTGAAACAGCACTCCAACTCGCAGTTTGCCGTGTATTTTTTCCATAATGGCCTCCCGTAATCTTCTTATATGGTCTGCGTAGTAAGAGCCCGTAACAGTGGCTCCCTTTTCCAAATATTCCACCATAATTATGCCTTAAGTGTCCCAAAAAACAGATGCCATAACCTTTTCCGCCGAACTTGAAACTTTGAATTTCTTTGGTGTCGGTGAGGAGGCTCGTTATCAAGTCATCGATTGTTGTTTTATTTCAGGATCAAAATGGTAGAACAAAAAATTTTCTTGATCTGCTTGGAACTTTTCGAGATTGACCCTCGAAATGTCAACTCGATTTTTCTTTTGCTAGTCGGTTAACATTCTGGGTACCCAACTCGCAGCGACCTTTTGTGCATTCATATGCATCTCGTTTGCAAGGATTCTTTGAACGCTGTTATATGAGATCCCTGTGACCTCAGCTATATGCCTTACGGTCACTCTTCGATCTGTCAACACAACATCTTCGACTTTTTTCACGTTGTCATCAGTGAGGGACGTAGATGGGAGTCCTTCGCGATGTTCATCTTCAGTGGATGTTCAGCCCAGTTTAAACTCCTTGGCCCAGCGTGCAACTGTAGAATATGGAGGAGCAGAGTCCCCCAATGTTTCCACTAAGTCACTGTGTATGTGTTTTGAAGACATTTTTTTTAAACAGAGATACTTGATGACAGGACTAATTTCGTTTTTCTCCATGTTGAAGGATTTTTATGCGAACCTGAAGTAACCGATTATCATTACTTTTGGTTCATCCCTAGTAGTGATCTATATATTGAAAGAGTTTAAGGTATACAAGTACACTCGTCGATTACATCCGTCTATACATGTGAATTACTTCTTTTTTTTTTAAATTAAAGTTGATTCTTTTAAAATTTAAGACTTTAAAATGTAAGACGTTGGTACATAGATTTTTTTTAACAAGCATTATGCGTTATTTTCAGTTTTCTCACGATCCTTTAAGTCAGGATAGCCGAGTGGTTGGGTGATAGGAATTCGAGTCTCGAGAACCGAGTTCGATCCCTAGGTGGCAGGCTCGTACCAATGGGTTTTTCAAAACTTATCTACGAATTATATCATTGGCTTGGACATAAAGACGGCGACGGGTCACCCGTCACGTTGTCCCAAAAATATCTTCGATGGAAGGTGGGTCGATGGGACTTAAGTGTCCCAAAAACAGATGCCATAACCTTTTCCGCCGAACTTGAAACTTTGAATTTCTTTCCTCAGAGGCGTTCCTTGAGCCGAGGAAAGAGGTAGAAATCATTACGAGCTAGATCTGGCGAATAGGGAATGTGTTCGAGCAGTTCGAATCCCGTTTCTTGAATGGCAGCCATCGCAACTGCGGCTTTGTGAGCCGGTGCGTTGTCTTGGTGAAACAGCACTCCAACTCGCAGTTTGCCGTGTATTTTTTCCATAATGGCCTCCCGTAATCTTCTTATATGGTCTGCGTAGTAAGAGCCCGTAACAGTGGCTCCCTTTTCCAAATATTCCACCATAATTATGCCTTAAGTGTCCCAAAAAACAGATGCCATAACCTTTTCCGCCGAACTTGAAACTTTGAATTTCTTTCCTCAGAGGCGTTCCTTGAGCCGAGGAAAGAGGTAGAAATCATTACGAGCTAGATCTGGCGAATAGGGAATGTGTTCGAGCAGTTCGAATCCCGTTTCTTGAATGGCAGCCATCGCAACTGCGGCTTTGTGAGCCGGTGCGTTGTCTTGGTGAAACAGCACTCCAACTCGCAGTTTGCCGTGTATTTTTTCCATAATGGCCTCCCGTAATCTTCTTATATGGTCTGCGTAGTAAGAGCCCGTAACAGTGGCTCCCTTTTCCAAATATTCCACCATAATTATGCCTTAAGTGTCCCAAAAAACAGATGCCATAACCTTTTCCGCCGAACTTGAAACTTTGAATTTCTTTGGTGTCGGTGAGGAGGCTCGTTATCAAGTCATCGATTGTTGTTTTATTTCAGGATCAAAATGGTAGAACAAAAAATTTTCTTGATCTGCTTGGAACTTTTCGAGATTGACCCTCGAAATGTCAACTCGATTTTTCTTTTGCTAGTCGGTTAACATTCTGGGTACCCAACTCGCAGCGACCTTTTGTGCATTCATATGCATCTCGTTTGCAAGGATTCTTTGAACGCTGTTATATGAGATCCCTGTGACCTCAGCTATATGCCTTACGGTCACTCTTCGATCTGTCAACACAACATCTTCGACTTTTTTTCACGTTGTCATCAGTGAGGGACGTAGATGGGAGTCCTTCGCGATGTTCATCTTCAGTGGATGTTCAGCCCAGTTTAAACTCCTTGGCCCAGCGTGCAACTGTAGAATATGGAGGAGCAGAGTCCCCCAATGTTTCCACTAAGTCACTGTGTATGTGTTTTGAAGACATTTTTTTTAAACAGAGATACTTGATGACAGGACTAATTTCGTTTTTCTCCATGTTGAAGGATTTTTATGCGAACCTGAAGTAACCGATTATCATTACTTTTGGTTCATCCCTAGTAGTGATCTATATATTGAAAGAGTTTAAGGTATACAAGTACACTCGTCGATTACATCCGTCTATACATGTGAATTACTTCTTTTTTTTTTAAATTAAAGTTGATTCTTTTAAAATTTAAGACTTTAAAATGTAAGACGTTGGTACATAGATTTTTTTTAACAAACATTATGCGTTATTTTCAGTTTTCTCACGATCCTTTAAGTCAGGATAGCCGAGTGGTTGGGTGATAGGAATTCGAGTCTCGAGAACCGAGTTCGATCCTCAAGGCTCGTACCAAAGGGTTTTTAAAACTAATTTAAAATTTATATCGTTGGCTTGAACATAAAGACGGCGAAAAGCTGACCACTGTCACGTTGTCTCAAAAAATGTCTCCGATGGAAGTTAGTGTCGAAAAGGCTTAATTTTCGAGACCTCTGTCTACCCCTGTATTGAGAATGGCGTGAAGATATTTTTTCACTTTACTCAAGTTTTACTGTCAGTCTGTAGCTATTTAAGTGTCTTACTGTAGCTTTTTTATATTTTCAAAGCATTTCTCTATGTATTCAGTTGTAATAGGGGCAAGTGGTAGTATTTTGTCTAAAGAGCGGTAGTTCATGTCTCCTAGGAATGAACTCTCATAGTTTAATGAGCTTTTGCTCATTTAGAATTGTTGAGTTGCAGGGAAGCTTGACTGTTAGTGCAAGAGCAGCAAGATTCTAGTATAATTTGGTTTTAAATCTAAATAACAATTTTATTTTTTTTTTAAATTAAAGTTGATTCTTTTAAAATTTAAGACTTTAAAATGTAAGACGTTGGTACATAGATTTTTTTTAACAAACATTATGCGTTATTTTCAGTTTTCTCACGATCCTTTAAGTCAGGATAGCCGAGTGGTTGGGTGATAGGAATTCGAGTCTCGAGAACCGAGTTCGATCCTCAAGGCTCGTACCAAAGGGTTTTTAAAACTAATTTAAAATTTATATCGTTGGCTTGAACATAAAGACGGCGAAAAGCTGACCACTGTCACGTTGTCTCAAAAAATGTCTCCGATGGAAGTTAGTGTCGAAAAGGCTTAATTTTCGAGACCTCTGTCTACCCCTGTATTGAGAATGGCGTGAAGATATTTTTTCACTTTACTCAAGTTTTACTGTCAGTCTGTAGCTATTTAAGTGTCTTACTGTAGCTTTTTTATATTTTCAAAGCATTTCTCTATGTATTCAGTTGTAATAGGGGCAAGTGGTAGTATTTTGTCTAAAGAGCGGTAGTTCATGTCTCCTAGGAATGAACTCTCATAGTTTAATGAGCTTTTGCTCATTTAGAATTGTTGAGTTGCAGGGAAGCTTGACTGTTAGTGCAAGAGCAGCAAGATTCTAGTATAATTTGGTTTTAAATCTAAATAACAATTTTATTTTTTTATATCAATGGTACTACCGATTCATTATTTTGTGCCTAATGTAGCTAAGTACTCACTTGCTTTATACGCGAATGATAATATATATCAAAAACTTTTCTTTTTACTAATGTGTAATTGCCTAACTTATGAACATGAAAAGTAATGCTCATGGGGAATTAAAACTTGTAGTTAGATAGGCGGCAATAATCACTTAACACTTTGCTACACGGCTCTGTGTAAGTAGCAATATCCAAAGCTAAAGCAACAAGCATTCTACTCATTACATTATAATAACTCAAACAAAGCGCGATTAAAAGATTTTAAATATTTTAGATACCTCTTCGTTTGAGAGCGCAGACACAATTTAAAATTCATCTTTCTTGTGAAAATTTAATACAACGGTAAAAGTTCTTATTTTACGTAGGTTAATTTAAGTTTTAGTTCCCTGGCGAAGTTTTTAATTTACCTTTATTAAATATCTTTAACGGTAAATATAGATGAAACTCAAATAATTTGTTAATTAATGCTCGAGTATTGAGAAAAATTTAATTTTACAGTTAATAGACACTTCAAAAGGGTTTAGTTGACATATAATTTAATTATTTTGCTCTCCTGTGTTTAATAATAAAAAAAGAATAACAATAACAAATGATACAATGGCGCCATTCATTGGCTGATGGCATTACATTAATTATTGTTTATATATAATAAATAATCACGACAACCGGTGTTCGGGTGATCGGAATTCATAACATGAGACTCAATTCGATTACCACGAGGCCTTCCTAGTACCAATGAGTTTTTAATGAAGTTTCCAATACCATTATTTCTTTATCAATATGTAGTATTCTTTTAAATTTTTAAACAAAAATCATGTTTATGCCAATGAATGAATACTACAAGGAGCTGGTATTTCTATATTAGCTGATATGAAGTTGCAAAGATGGTTTTATCACTAAAATAAGGTAAAACAAGGTAAGGGCTTGCCTCGATGGTTTGAGCACGAATAGCGAAAGAGTAATGTGCGAATAATGAATGAAATATACAGCGCGAAAGTTAAAATTAAGAGGGGTCGCGATAAACAGAGACAAAATTTCGAAGACCATGTGAGAAATTGCTTGAAGAGAGGTAGGTCAAGAGTACTCGGATACCTTAGAGGTATGTAAGGATCGTGGCGATTCTCTTTATTTATACCGTCAGAGATTATGCGCAAATTTAAGTTTAATAAGGACAGAATCGAGTACAAAACCTAGTAAACACTAAAATTAACCACGATAAAATCTCAAATTAAATGAGTATATAAAGTAATTTTATATAAAGTATAGCAGAAATTTTCTATGTAAGTATATGAATTATTTGAGTATGTTTAAGTCAGTATAAAGATATATTAACAATAACGGCAAATTTAATTCAAGTAAAGTTCTAGATCGCCGCTGAACAATCAATACCGCTTGCGCTACGGCGTCATAATGGCGTAGCTGGAAATTGATAACAGCCTTACGTACGGACATAAGTACGGTCCTTATATTTGCCTCTATTTTCTCGTGTACCTGTTTAAGAATACATTTTTGTTAAACAAATTGTTCATTACTGAAAAGTTCTTACACAATTTTTTTATTGATTTTAAACCATATAAGTCATGTTGAAATATTTGTTATTAAATAAAAGAGATTTTTTTTAAATTTCAACTGATACGGGTGAGATATTACTTTGGATATATTTAAGCTGTCATTTAATTAGTCACGCTAGCCGAGTAGTTGGGTGATCAGAATTTCGAGTCAAAAAACCCAACTTCGATCCCCAGGTGGCAGCCTCGTACCAATAGGTTTTTCAAAAACTTATGTACGAATTATATCGACCTCGACCTCTGTCTGTCTATCCCTGTATTGGGAATTGCGTAAAGATATTTATTTATTTGCAAAAAAATCAGTAGATGGCGCTGATGCCAAAAAAACAGGCATAAATAAAGAAATAGATTTAAAATTTCAACTGATGAGTGAAAGGCACGGTGGCTCAGAGGTAAGAGCTTTGCCATGGTTTGGCAAATATCGCGGGTTCGCATCCCACCCGGGTCAGTTGAAATTTTAAACAGTTTTTATCTTTAATTTAATTATTTAAAAACAATTTAAAATTCACTTTTACTTATTGCACATTTATTTACATTAAAATACCTGACCGGTTTCGCCTTTATGGCATGATCAAAGGTTTTTTTTTATTACAGTTATAAGTAAAAGTGACTTTTAATGAGTAAGGAAAAGTGTTAAAGATGAAGTTTCACCAAGAGGCATCAATCGTGAGTATTCAAAATAATAATGAAAAGTTATTCTTATTGTGTTGACACAAAGTTATTAGGATTTAATTATATTAGTGTAGGGCTTAGCTAGACTTACAAAGTTCCTTGTTTTATCAATCTCACAGATTTCGGTTTCGCCATTTATACTTTACTTAAAATGGTTTTATTCTTTACTCACTTCTTTTCGAAACCCACGCAATAGAGGGAGTGGCATGATGTTACGCATAAGCACACACCGTATAGTACGTGCACGTCTAAAATGCTGATTCATGTACGTTAAGAAATATAATACATCTCGCTAAATCCAGCCACGCTTGGCTGAGACTGAGTCCTTAAATACTATTTTCTACCCGCGACTTTATCCGCACCCTTCCGGATTTATACAGACTCAAACTAATTAAAAAACCATTAATTAAACCTTGTTTCAGATCTCAGCCTTAATAATTTTCGGGAACTATATAATTTTCCGGGATAAAGGATGCTTATGTGCTATTCCAGGCTATAAACAACTTTGTGGCAAATTTCATCCAAATCCATCCTTCAATGTAATCAAAGACTCATCTGGATGTGGATGAAATTTGCTTGTGGTCGTGGCTGTCCGAGAAATAAACATCCAACCATTCTTCCAAACTTTTGCATTTGAATTTGTAGAAGCATTCTACGGAACATAGATACTCATAAAATGTATTATTTAATTCTTTTTTTTTTTGTATTATTTAATTTGCTTGAGGTCGTGGCTGTCCGAGAAACAAATATCCAACCATTCTTCCAAACTTTTGCATTTAAATTTGTAGAAGCATTCTACGGAACATTGATACTCATAAAATGTATTGTTTAATTCTACTTAGTGCTACCGTTTTTCAATTTCCCGTTCCCAGGGGCACTTCGGAGTATAACCTATATAAAAACGCTGTAATGTGGTCTGAAAATTTCAAGTCCAATCCTCCACCCGCTATAGAATAAACATAGAAATTGGGAAATTGAATTGCTATATAAAAAGGTTAAAATATTGGTTATTACATAGTCCTTTTTCAATAATAACTTATTTTAAAAGAGATAAAGAATAAAATACAGTCGTTAATGTATCAATTCAAATAGTAGGTACGAATAACGCAACGACAGTTGAAGACGTGGACAAATATTTACGATTGGTAACGTTGTTTGCCTTTACCCGTCTGTTTGTGTTGAGCCTCAACTCCGTAATTTTATACAATTGTACATGTCCGCTGTTAATTTATGCAGGAATACAAAATAATGTTGTGCATTCCGTTAACGTAAATAGCGACCGACAGTCATCGTATAACCTATCTATATAAAGAATATTTTAACAAATACCAATGGTTACATATTACTATGAAAAATAGGAAAGGTAACACAAAAAAAATTATGATGGATTTAAAAAAGCCATGAAAGTGATCTGGTCCATTAGTGAAGATTTATATGTAATTGTGCAAATCCTAACAAGCTAGGAGTTTCAAATATATATTAAAAAACCTTTGCAAGAGTTTGAGAGATGAAATAAACTAAGACTAGTCAGGAAGTACTCAGTTCTTGTGCAAAGTGCATCTATGAAGTACCCAGCTTAGTAAGGGCGAGCAAAAAGGTTCCATGCTTTTATAACAGTTTCGTGGAAAAGCTTCAAACTACAACTATATAACATTTATTTATTTAACTTTATTGAACCTTATAAAAAAATTACAATACATTACAAAAGGCGGACGTAATGCTCAAAGCATTCTCTGCCCGTCAACCTTGAGGAGTGGAAAAACATCGAATGCGGTTATTATAATACATAACAGTAAAGAATAAGAAAGAAATATAATGAATTTAGAAATTTATCTTTATATATATATATATATATATATATATATATATATATATATATATACATATATATATATACATATATATATATACATATATATATATACATATATATATATATATATACATATATATATATATATACATATATATATATACATATATATATATACATATATATATATATATATATATATATATATATATATATATATATATATATATATATACATATATATATATATACATATATATATATATATATAATTGTCTAAATTAGACCTCTGTCTACCCCTGTGTTGGAAATTG
This sequence comes from Sericinus montela, assembly GCA_029286605.1. Lineage (NCBI taxonomy): Eukaryota > Metazoa > Arthropoda > Insecta > Lepidoptera > Papilionidae > Sericinus > Sericinus montela. Next base: position 7,656,545 of record JAGSMR010000030.1, on the reverse strand, counting down.
CGTGAAAATTTTTATTATTAATTTTCTAGCTGGGTTAGTAGTTAATACCTACTGCACGAGTTAGTTGGTTACGTAACCTATTATTTTTGAAATCATGTGAATCGAAAGGATTTTCGTTATAACTCATTTCAAAACGCAAATTAAATCAAATCCAAGAAGACCTTGACTGTATGACTTCCTCCGAGACCGTGAGGTCCCGAGTTCGTTTCTCGTCGGATCAAGGCATAAAATACTTTTTTCTTCATTTTCTCAGGTCTGAATGTTTTTTTGGTATCTTCGTGTTTCAGTGCATAAAAGAAGTGCTTAGGATGCTAATTTTGGGATCAGAGCCAATACATGTGAGGTTGCCCCTTTCTATGCATGTATGTATAATTATATTAGCCGTGTGGTAACGGTGTAAGAATATTGCCACTCCCTTTCTTCCCGTGGGTGTCGTAAGAGGTGACTAAGGGAATCAACCTTGACTAACGTTATGGCAACCGATAGATGGCGAGATAATGATCCCTAAAAATATAAATAAAATAAAATGTCTAAAAATATCAGACCAAAATAATCATAGGTGCGAGGTGTCTGATACTGCGATCGCCAATACGCTTGCCAAGCATGGCGATTATGGTAAATCCTCTCCTTGGGAGAGGCCTATGTCCTGCAGTGGACTTTAATAAGTCGTTATTTATGTATGTATGTATAATTATTATTTATTATATTATTTTAAGAAGTTATAACAGTATAAGTTATAATATAAGTTATTGGTAAGCTTGTGTTAATTAAAAATATGATTCATAATATATTAATACCTTCACGCTATTCCCAATAAAGGGGTAGAAATCGGTATTGTCCCAAGCTATAATAGCAAATGTACAATACTTGTATCCATTACGATATTTGTTGCAGTATTTTAGTGAGTGTTTGATGTTATGCCAAATCAAAGTGAAACCACTTTAATGTATTTCTTGTTTATCATTTCCAAAGGCTTTAGGTTCAAAGGAATATTGGATCACTAACTTTGAACACTGTTAAAGCAAGAGTTGCGTTTGGCGAGAAACAAGGGTCTAAGCTGTCTCCATACTAAATTTCATAAACATAATAATAATTTATTGGCTTGAAAAAATTTGTACAGAGTAATGTTACAAAAATATATGTGAACAATCGTGTTTTGTATGTAATATTTTCATGCTATAAATATATTTACAGCATGCAAATATTAGTTTTATAATTTCTCATTCAAGAAATCACCAACATTATAATAATTTTATTCATTTAATAATTCCAGTTATTTCTTTTTAAACATATTAAAATTTAATAATTTTAAATCACTATTCATTTTATTATATAATTCAATGCACATTGTCACACAGCTTTTTTTGAATTTTTCTAATTTTGGAATGTCTTCTAGAACTAGTCTGATTATATTTCGTCGAATAAATCTTTACTGAATAAATCCTGAAGTTTGTCCACAATCAAACATATTTCATAAATGTAGAGGCAGAAAACCAAGTTGTTTTAATAATGATCTACAAGATTCCTGAGGAGGGAGGCCACATATTGCTCGAATACTTTTTTTGTGTTACAAATGTTCTCCTTATACCCCATACTAACCAAACCATCAAGTTTTATTTGCTAAACTGGTCAAGCTGATCGCGTAAAAGCACCCGTAGTCAAAATGTAAGTGTAATCCCTTTACCTTTATATAAAGGCACAATGTACGCGGAGCGCTATCCGGGACATATCGCTTCATCCGGGACATCATCCGTCCACCAACACAAATTGCACAGCAGATAGAAGCTGTCCAAAACGCGAGGTCGGCCTTACCATTTCAACAGTAACTTTATCTAATTTCAATGTCATTCAATTTCTTTCACTCTGATGACCTCAGCATCATTGAAGTCCGAGTCTGGTGTGCCGATTATAGCGACATCCCCTAATACTTCACTAAGAACCGAACACTTTGCACGCATATATTTCTGTATAAAACTCGCTCCATCGCTGCATGACGTCTGAATTTTTCCGATGGTTCCCGAAGGTACTCTGTTTATTCTTAAGGCTGTCGCACAATTGCGGATACAATCTCTTTCCAGAAAAGCTTGAAGTTCTCCCTAAAGGTGTGAAAAAACAACAATCGTACCATCTGTAGGGTTTCGCATTTTTTCGGCTACCCTTGCTTGATATGCAATTTGAATTCAACAGATGCAATAGACCGACTGTATATGTTTGTATATATATATATATATATATATATATATATATATATATATATATATATATATATATATGTATATATATATATATGTATATATATATATATACATATATATATATATATATATATATATATATATATATATATATATATATATATATATATACATATATATATATATATATATACATATATATATATATATATATATATATGTATATATATATATATATATATATATATATATATATATATATATATATATATATATATATATATATATATATATATATATATATATATATATATATACATATATATATATATACATATACATAAATAGATAAATATTTACACATACATATACACGTCCATGACACGAGTGTATACAACAAATTCATTACAGAAATCATCCTAGCAGGATTCAAATTCGAAACCCTTAGCTTCGATGGCAGCTATCTGGTCGTCAATCTTAAGTTATGGTTATATAGGTATTATAATATGCTCGATTCCAAATAAACTAGACAGTCACGTTCGGTGTCACAGATCGTTAAGTGAAATAAATGCAATTCTAGCAAATTATTTGAAAGAAATATCTTACTTACTTTTTTGCATTTTCAATAAAATGGAAAAGTCAATTTCGCAAAGGAAATGGAATCAATTTGCAGCTTCAACGCTTCCGACCACAACGATTGCTCTCTCACCTTGCTAAGTTATAAAGTAGGACTTCTAGTAATATGCACCTATAGGCATCTACCCTTATTTACTTCATTTACGGACAGCATTAATCTACTGCAGAACGTAAGCATCTACCGTTAGCAGAATTTTAATTTACTGGTCATGATTGATACAGTACATCGTGGTTCATATCGCACAATTGTAGATAAATGCTTTCTTTGTAAAGATATAAAAACAGAGGATCTGCCAATATAACGCTCCGGCTTATAAATAATTTATACTCTTATTATCAGTTCTCTTACTTCTTCTTTCTCAGATGGGCAACTTTCACTATGTTTTACATTTACTGCAAACTTGTAACTGCAATTGACGACCTCCGTGGTGGATTGGTGCATACACAGGCTTTAATGTCACTAGCTCTAAGGTCCCGGGTTCAATTCCCAGATGGGTCAATATTCTATATTATCTCTGGTCTCAATATTTGTAGTAACTACGTTATTTCTAACTCAAGTCTCGTGGTAAGTTCAGGACATAAAATTCTAACACTTTTGTATTGCGAGAACAGTATCTGGATCAACCCCTATGATAGTATAACATAACTAACACAATGAGCTATGAGAACTGTCATAATGAGCTATATATACTATCATAATGAGATATCATAATGAGTTATAATCATAACAGCCAACAAATTCAAGCATCATTATATAAATTACTCATAATAAACCACATCCTATATGATATTAAAATCCATTTAGGCATTAGATTCGCCCATTGTTGGCTCTCTGACTAAAGTTGACAATAAGGTACAAGTAAATGAAAATAGCGTGAACTTTTCAGAGCGTTCAAAGGTTAGAAGGATTTTATCATTTCGCTTAAATACAGCAAGCATCGTTGAAGATTATTTCAAAAAGTATGACAGGATTATATCATAGGCTTGGACGTGAAGACGGTGACAGGCTCACCACCTGTCACTCATCCCAAAAAGTATTTTCGATTGAAGTTAAGTCGAAAGGACTTAATTGTCTAGACCTCTGTGTATTGGGAATGGTGAGAAAATATTTATTTTAGTATGACAGGTGGTTAGCCTTTCGCTGTTTTCGTGACATATTTCAGCAATATGTCTTTAGTGAAGTCTTTTTTTTAATAAATACATTTATAGATATTGGCAACATCACATACTTTGATTTTAGATCCCAATGTAAGATGCTAAAGCACTTGTGGTATGGGAATCGGAAACAACGAAGGCACCACAAACAGCCAGACCCGAGAAAATGTAGACTAAGTAGTTTTTCTACATTGACCCGACCGGGAATCGAACCCGGGACCTCGAGATGGCGACTCCTTGAAAACCGGTGTTTACGCCACTCGTTCCCGGAGGTCGTCTATTCATTACACTTACATTCGTAACTTTAAGATTTTGTCCAAATTTAAAATATTTTATTATATTTACAGTCACGATAGGTTTGGGAGATTAGAATTTGAGTGAAGATACCCGAGTTCGATCCCCAGGTGGTAGACTCGTACCAATAAATTTTTCAAAAACTTATGTACGATTTTTATCGTAGACTTGAAAATTAAGAATGGCGACAAGCTCACTACCAGTCATGTTATCACAAAAAATATCTTTTATCAAAGATAAGTCGAATTGACTTAATTTTCAGGATCTTTGTCAAGCCCAGTATTGCGAATAGCGTGAAGATATTTTTTGAATTTTTTCGAGGATTACTTACTTCTATATTTGTGTAGTTAAGTTATAAGTTGGTGTCGAAGTCAGAATTCACATTATTGTTCCAGTAGGTGTCGTAAAAAGTAGTTTAAGCACAAATGTGTCTTATTTTTTGTAAACTTGATTAACTTCAATTTCTAAAGGGATTTAAAATTTTAATATGAAAGAAACAAACATCATACTATTAAACTTGCAGATAACTTTGAATGTCTTGATTTAAATTTATTTAAAAACATGCATATTCAAATACTTAAAATATTGTTCCGTTTTTAGACAAAAATATAACCAGAATATAACACTTTTTACACTTTTAACATTTACTTATGTGTTGATAACACTAACAATATCTAATTTGGACTGAATAACAGTCCATGGTCCTAGTGCCGAGATGTCATCTCAGTCTCTCCTGAATCTTGTGTTACGTTCTTGAGATACGTTAATCTTCTTGACTTTCCATGTAAGCAATTTACCATTGTAGTTCTCCATAAACAGGCTATAAGAATGAAGATAGCGTCTGCTCGCACGAACATCAGCCCTTTCAGCTTCCCCGCTTGGCTTGGATAATAAAAGGGTTTCGGTCGTGGAAGGCAGGGAGAAGTGTCTTCACCCTACATAGAGTTTTGTTAATGACTTTCACCGGAACTGAGAGAAAGACAACAATACAAGCAATTCACGTGCAGTTTATCAACATGTATACCTATACATGTCAACTGCAGGTAACCGAGCATCAAAGCTGAGTGACCAGGATCAAGTTTACTGAAAATTGTGATTACTTTTGGTTTATAGTAGGTAACCAGTCAACGGCTATTATTCTCTGAACATGAAATTAATTTTATGTACAAAATTTTAATTATTTAAATGCCCTTTCTAAGCTTACTTCGATATTAATATTAATGTTTACTCGATATTAATATAATTACAATTAGAATTGATGAATGGCTTCATGTCACAGCAGCAATTGGTACAATGTCATACGGTGAAATCAATCATTTGTTACGCCTGACTGCTTAATTATCGCATTTGAATGGCACAATTTGCTAATGCGGTGAACTGTGTTTCAGTTACTCAGATAATAGGTATAAATGGTACTTATATATCCTTACCTCCCACGCCTACATTGTATGTCAATAAGTATGATTTTTCTTTAGAGGAATTTTTGATAAAATTATTGCTTTTTTTCTGTTAAACATTTATTAACTTTTTTCACAACTTTTACATTAAGGTTCAAGAATATTATAAGCAGTAAAAGTTTGAATTTAAAAATAACAGTTTTTTTTATAGGAAAAGGGAGGCAAACGAGCAGGTGGCTCACGTCATAGTAAGACATTACCGCCGCCCATGAACACCCGCAATACCAGAGGCTTAGCAGATGCGTTGCCTCCCTTAGAGTGCCCCCCTCCCCCATAATTGGAGGAGGAGGGTGTGTGGGCCACCGGTTACCTGCACTCACCAGACGAAACGCAGAAGTTTGTTAAACTTCTACTTTACGCCGGTTTTCTGTGAGGTGGTGGTAATTCCCCGGTCGAGCCGGCCGGGGAAGTACCAGAACCAGAACTTTTGTTTTTGCATGAATGGCAACAACAAAAGTTGATGCGTGACTCTACCACTGTTAAAGAAAATGTTATGAAAATATAGCCCATGTTAATAACTTAAGACCTAAAACATGGCTTTGAAAAGTCATATATCATTTTAAAACCTTTATACCACTATAAAAGAAATAAATATTTTTATTATGCAATTTTAATTATTTTTAAAGCATTTTTATACTGAATTTTTGATGTGAAACATCTATAGCCGCACGTAAAACCGATTTCTGGCGTGGTGACGCATGCCGTGGCTATACAAAGGTATACTAATTTACACCCTATTACCTGAGAATTAAGGTTTATAATTAAACACTGAAATCCCTTTTTTATATTTAATTAATAATATTCATATTAGTGACTATGTAAATTATATTAAGATTTAATTTTTACATAAAAGGTCATTTCCTTATAGCCAAAAAGGTTCAATAATTTTTAAAACGAATAAATATAAACTACCATTAAAATTAGCTAGAGATTTTAATGTAAATTTGCAAGAGCTGAATCAATGCCATTAATGACATTTCTTCAAAAAGAATTTCAATTGCAAATCAACAACAATCCAAAATAATCTACTACCAAATATGGAACAACTATAGATGCTGTAATTGTGAGTTATCTTGATAATGTTTCATCCAATACTTTTGTGACGTAATAAATAAATATATAAATATCTTCACGCAATTCCCAATACAGGGGTAGACAGGGGTCAAGTCTAGACAATTAAGTCCCTATGACCCACCTTCCACCGAAGATATTTTCGGGACAACGGGACTTTACTACTACGGGACTTTTGTAACGTAGTTTAGTTATCATCGACCAATCGTCACAGTAATACCGGCAGAGGAAACATCGAATATAACTATAACTGAAGTCACAGAGAAGAGAGAAAATATTTAAATTGTGGCCACTTGATATTAATATCCAATTTTTATATCAAATGTAAATAAATGCTTATTAAATAAAGTTACCATTTTCTGTAAGAAATTCGTAATACTTCATTTTTTCATTAGTATTTTCTTAGTACTTCATTTTTTCATTCCTGTATTAATATTATCTTTTATGCATATTACTTGTACACACACGATATTTCACATCTGCCAGGCGTCCCATGACGGCTCACATTTTTTTATGTAAAAAAAAATATATCTTCACGCAATTCCCAATACAGGGGTAGACAGAGGTCAAGTCTAGACAATTAAGTCCCTTTGACCCACCTTCCACCGAAGATATTTTCGGGACAACGTGACAGGTGGTGAGCCCGTCGCCGCCTTTATGTCCAAGCCAACGATGAAATTCGTACATAAGTTTTTGAAAAACTCATTGGTACTGCCACCTGGGGATCGAATTCGGGTCTCTCGACTCGAAATTCCGACCACCCAACAACTCGGCTATCGCGACTTTTTATTTTTTTTATGTGATTAAATTAAAGAGAAAAAAGTTAAAATTTCAACTGACACGGGCGGGATTCGAGCCCGCAACCTTCGCCGATCCGTGGGGACGTTCTTACCTCCGAGCCACCGTGTCTTACACGCATCGGTTGAAATTTTAAATCTGTATTCTCTTTTATGCCTTGTTTTTTGGCATAGACGCCACCTATTATCCCTTTTGCAAGTAACAATTTGATATTCATGACTTTTCAGTTAGGAATTATCAATACGATAACGCCAACTTAATTTTTATTATGCAATTTTATTGATTTTAAAACCATTTTTATGCTGAAATTTTATGTAATTAAATTAAATAAAGAATAAAGTTAAAATTTCAACTGACACGGGCGGGATTCGAACCCGCGACCTTCGCCGATCCGTGGCGACGCTCTTACCTCCGAGCCAGCGTGTCTTACATGCATCAGTTGAAATTGTTTTTTCTCTTTAATTTAAAAATAAAAAATATATAAATATCTTCACGCAATTCCCAATACACGGATAGACAGAGGTCAAGTCTAGACAATTAAGTCCCTTTGACCCACCTTCCACCGAAGATATTGTTCGGGACAACGTGACAAGTGGTGAGCCTGTCGCCGCCTTTATGTCCAAGCCAACGATGAAATTCGTACATAAGTTTTTGAAAAACTCATTGGTACTGCCACCTAGGGATCGAATTATATTAGATTATATTCTGTGAGGTGGTGGTAATTCCCCGGTCGAGCCGGCCGGGGAAGTACCAAAACCAGAACTTTTGTTTTTGCATGAATGGCAACAACAAAAGTTATATATATACTCTTTAATTTAATAAATATTTTATGAATATAGTCTATATATTATTCTTGGAATTAACATTCTGCTGAGATTTGTTATTAAAGAAAGATAATCGACTAACACGGGCTATTTTATGAATATAGTCTATATATTATTCTTGGAATTAACATTCTGCTGAGATTTGTTATTAAAGAAAGATAATCGACTAACACGGACTATTTTATGAATATAGTCTATATATTATTCTTGGAATTAACATTCTGCTGAGATTTGTTATTAAAGAAAGACAATCGACTAACACGGACGGCATTCGGCTATAAATAATGTTCGGCTATGATTGACCTTTGATAGATATTCTCTTCATCTTTTTTGTAAACTAATTACTTTTATTTGACATAAACATATAGCTTCAAGTATACGCCTCTGTCTCTCTAATTTTTTCCACAAATCACTCTTTAGTAGATAGTGTTTTTATTGTGTTAACATTTAGTGAATAATAATTCTGAAAAATAATAACTAGTTCTGAAAAATTTCACAGATTATTTAGTCCCAACTTATGACTTAGGAAAATTTATACATTCGATTAAATCGGTATGAGGGGATCGTGATACATGGCGATCTGTTCTCTCTGGATAATTAATCAAGTGTGTTGCATGTAAGTTCGTACCAAGTTTTAGCCCTAGCCTGACACATCCTTAATTTTAAAGACACAACCTACAACCTACTAGCCCATCTAATATAATAAACTGTCATAAACCTATGGTACTACGAGCTTATTTAGCCGAAAAAGCTCGTTTAGTTTATACTTAAATGAAGGTAAGTAAATAGTGAATTATGCACGCCAAGGAATTCATTATCTTCAATTTTATGACCCAGATAAGCCCAGAAATTCCACAGAACACTGACCTGTTTACTTCATATTTATATACAGTATATATCTCAGAATTCCAATTTACTCAGAAACTGTTCTCAATATAAACATATTATTATATAACTTCTATATTGCCAGTGTAATATAAATCATGTTTTTCAGTTTCATATTGTTTTTAATTAATTAAAAACACGCTCGCTTCAATGGAAATGATCGTATCTTAAGCTCAAAGTAAGGGTTGAGGGTTTGAATCGCCCAGGTTACGAATTCACTTCTTGAAGGTATGGTAACACCCTTGCAACACCTCTGGTATCATGATTGTACGTGTAAGATATATACCGTAACCCTCTATACCGTTGGCGACAAAAAAAACTGTTTTTATGACGCTTTTAATTAATTTTTATACATACTATTACACGCGGTGGAAAAATACTAAACGAAATATTACCATACTTTTATTTTTCTTTTAATTATTAATGCATAATTTTCTTCTCAATTTCAATAAATAAAAAAAGATTAAATGAAAAAAAGAAATATAAATATCTTCACGTAATTCCCAATACAGGGGTAGACAGAGGTCTGGTCTACACATTTAAGTCCCTTCGACCCACCTTCCACCGAAGATATTTTCGGGACAACGTGACAGATGGTGAGCCCGTTGCCATCTTTATTTCCAAGCCAACGATATTCGTAAATAAGTTTTTGAAAAACCCATTGGTACGAGCCTACCACCTGGGGATCGAACTCGACTCGAAATTCCGACCACCCAATCACTCGGCTATCGTATAAGAAAAGAAAAAAAGATTGTCATAAAATTTTATGAAAACGCTTGCCTTTTCCCTCGACATCGAATACACTCTTGATTCTTTTTATTTCTATGTCCTAACTGACCTGACTAAGCTGACTATTATACTTAAACGAGCCTATCATTTTTCTTACCAATTACTGAGTATCGAAAATGTCCAAAAATTTCATTATGGTATATATAATAGTGGCTGCTTTTGTTGTTGCATGAATAGGCCACGTTTCAACATGATGCACCATCAGTTGCTACTCGAAACATGGAAAAAACTCTACAAAATTTTTGCATAAAACCCATCACATTGACAGACTCAGACATCTCCTGGTAACATTTTCCACTTGGTTTCACTCAAATATCTCTAGTGTAGAGACACGGCACCTTTTCAATTTTATAATAGTACAGAGAGATAAATGTTATTGTTCTGCTTGATCTTCATACACATAAAAAATAGTAGTTAAATGTAACTATATCCATATCAATTAGCAAGGTGGGAAACGCTGGCCACAATACTCAATGAGTTAGAAAAATAAGTTTTAAAAAGTTTGAAAAATAATGTTCGTATTACGCTACGTTGTACAAGCATTATAAAATAAACACTTACACATCGTATCTATCAATGGTGGTTGACCTACTTACTGAGATTCTTGATTCTTTGCAAGAATTTTGAACTTTGATTTTGAATTTTTTAGAATACATTTACATATATTCATCGTCGCATAAAAGGCTGTCATGATAATTATGGCGAGTAACCTAAGTCAAATAATTGCACGTGTAGTACAAATTACGCACTTACAACATTTTAATTTAATTCAAACTGGTATGAAGTTGCGTAATTAAGTCAAATACCGACAGCTAGTCAACTTTTAGTTCTCTGGAGGGTCAGCGGTGTTAAACTAAGTTGAGGCAAACTTCCGAAGGTACTGCTTTATAATTGAGCAAAACAGCAGGTCCTGTTCTTAAAATATAATGTTTTACTACACAGCAAACTGTAAAATGAACATTGATATACTTTAATCACTTAACGTCACGATAGCCGAGTGGTAAGGTGGTCGGAATTTCGATTCGAGAGACCAGCTTTTATTGGCTTGGAAATAGAGACGGCAACGGGCTTACCTCCTGTCACGTTGTCCCAAAAATACCTTTTTTTTATAGAAAAGGGAGGTAAACGAAGAGGCGGCACACGTGATGATAGGTGATTACCGCCGCCCATGAACACCCGCAATACCAGAGGCATAGCAGATGCGTTGTCGGCCTTAGAGTGCCCCCCAGACTGAGGGAGGGGGGTGTATGGGCCTCGGTGCCACCTGCCACCTACGGTGGAAGGTGCATCGTCACTACTTTATTGTCTAGACCTTTGTCTACCCCTGTATTGGGAATTGCGTGAAGATATGTATTTATATTTTTAAATGATTTTTATTTACTTAACGTTAAATTATTAAATTTTTGTGAGACATTATTAATCAGAGGCGGTACGCGAGCACAAACTCATTCCACTCACTCTGATGAAGGACCTCCGTGAGTTCCGAAACTAGTCGGTACTTACACCGATTATTACAACGTAAGTTTAGTTGTTATATTTGATTATACCTAACGTTTTATATAAGTTCACGATAGTATATAGGCACCTTTTAAGGAATATCCTATTAAGGAAAATTTACTATGATACACCACGCCTAGAACACGGCTTGTCGAACTTAGTATCTAATCCTTCGTAACAGTGACTCTTCTGTCGGTCGACAATTTGCACAAGTTTGAGCTTATATTTCGAAATATTTATGCCTCCATCGTTAAGTAATGATTCTAATTTTCAATTCTGGTCATAAAGACAGCATGACAACCACCAGAAATAGTACATCGCAATGCCAACACCACATAGTAAATATCGTTTTACCCAAAATTATTTCTACTTGTTACTATGGTAAAAAAAAAAATTTAATGATAAAATTAGAAAAGGAAATTTAATGAAAATAAATACAAATTACCAGCTGTTCATTGATCAAGTTCAACTTCATTATTAATATTGGGTTTGAGAAAAATTGCGAAGTGACAAAAAACCTTTACAATAGGCGATAACGAGTATTTTCTTCCAGACAATTGAACGCTGAATAGTCAACTATATTTGATATACGATTTTCGAATATTTACTAAACGGTGAAAAGATATAAATAAGATATAAAATTGTACGTGAATATAAGTGCACTAAATATAATATATGAAAGCAAGATTGCTGTCATGTCTTGGTGGTGTTCAACAAGGTGTCATATCAAGCTTGTCTATTGCTGTTTCTTCATGGCAAATTTTTATACTTTTACAATTATACTTACATCATATTAACAATTATATTTACATTATAATATAATAATAATCAATTTAAACTAATAATTATCAATTTAAACTAATAATCATTTGTGATATTGGTATTGAGTAACAATTAAATCTTTACTAAATTTTATTTTCCATTTAGAAAATTTATTACATACAAAGTCGCAGCGGAAATACTAAACATTTTCATGCATTTCATGTCTCAGAGTGCACAGGTGCCCGAGGTAATAAAGTCGGTGTAGCAAAACTTCATGCAATATAGCACTTGGCTAAGTTCACGTGATTGCCCATCAAAATGTAAGATAGCAATACCAATGTTAGCGTTTCGATAGTACTCGTATAAATATCGAATTGATTTTCAAAATCTCAGGAGATTAGGAAAATTCGGTTCGAAACATTCAAAAATTTACTTCTTTTATCGTTACGTATGTAATGTTACGAATTAAAGTCACGATAGCCGAATTGTTGGGTGGTCGGAATTTCGAGTCAAGAGACCCGAGTTCGATCCCCATGTGGCAGTACCAATGAGTTTTTCAAAAACTTATGTACGAATTTCATCGTTGGCTTGGACATAAAGGCGGCGACGGGCTCACCACCTGTCACGTTGTCCCGAAAATATCTTCGGTGGAAGGTGGGTCAAAGGGACTTAATTGTCTAGACTTGACCTCTGTCTACCCCTGTATTGGGAATTGCGTGAAGATATTTTATTTTTATTTTTTTTTGTATGTAATGATAAATAATAAATAAATATCTTCACGCGATTCTCAATATAGGGGTAGACAGAGGTCTAGCCTAGACAATTAAGTCCCTTTGACCCACATTCCACCGAAGATATTTTCGGAACAACGTGACAGGTGCCAACGATATAATTCGTACAAAAGCTTTTTGAAAAACCCATTTGTACGAGCCAGCCTCTCATCTCGAAATCCAACCATGCAACCACTCGGCTATCGTGACTTGTACGTATGTAATCTATTTGTCTTTTTTTATTTGCGCCATTAATGTGCATCACATCCACCTTTATGCTTCAGCGAGTAATTACAGGTTAGTCGAGTTTCATCTAGTTTTCAGGGTTGGGAATACAAAAACTCGAAGCATCTTTTTTTAAAGTTTTTACAAGTTTCCGAAATCTGGTGTTAATGTTAATGAAATCACTGCCAATCACCATTATAATTTCTTTCAGTCAATTGTTTTTTCTTTCAAATTTTATAGGCATTTTGTGTGAAAGGTGGTGGATTTCGTTTCTGCCAAGGAGAAGTCTGAGTCAGTAACACACTTACCTATTTCTGTCCCTAAATATTAGTGTAACAACTGCTACTTTCGAAGGATTTGTAGAGTAAGTGAAATTACGGCCTATGAGATATTCTTTCTTAATCCTTGGAAGTGAAAAAGCATCTATATCTATAGCATTATTCTTTTGAAATAATTTGCAGCTGTTAAAGCCTGTAATATTCATTTACAAGCAGGTGGAATATAAGCTGGTGTCATCGTAATTCCATAAATGGTGAGTCGAATACTGTGCGAAAATACTAGGAATTTGATAATAACATACAATTTGTAGACTGGAACTGCCCAGTATATAGGTATTGGATTTTCATCCAGTAGTTGATAGCTTTTAAAATATCGCGCTCATCACTACTACTATTATTAACAGCATCAGCCAGACCCCTAACTTCACCTAGGGCAACGTATGGGCCTTCCAAAGTTACATCTAACAATCGCCATCATAGTATTATTGAACTCACAATTTTTTTAAGAATGAACCCTACTAAGTTTAATGTTGTATAAAAAACCGGGAATATCGATTCGAAGACTGATCAACACATGTGGCTTATAAATATTGAAAAACCTGAATAATATACAAATTAGTTATCATATACAGCAACACATCTATATTATATTCAGTTGTAATTCATAAACGAAGAATATGAAAATTCATTGGTTTTAAACGGTTCCTCAGAGCATTTTAATCTTCTTGGCCTTACGATATCCAAGTACTCATATAAGCGGAACATATTACGTCATCAAATATTAATCCATTCATATACTAAAGAAACACGCCCCGTTCTTAATACATAGTAAAAAAGTTAATAATGAATACTAATTAAATAATCAATCAATCAATCAGATCACAAATAACTTTTTTATTTATCTATAATCTACATAAATATTTATTTACAGAAAAAATTATGTTAATATTTACAATACTTATTAACTAAAAACTATTATAATCGTAGAGCCCTACTCCTCGTGGCATGGTACCAAGAACGCTGGCTGCATTTCCACGTTGAATGGCTAGACTTAACCGTTGAGCGAGAAAAGAACCAGCCCTCTTGTCACCAGCGGCAACGATAAGTCGCGGATACAATTCCTTTAGAAACTGCATCGCGCGGGGACCCCACGGACCGATTGTCTCTACGGCAAATGGAACAAATATATAGTCTCCTTTCAAAGACTCATATTTACGCCATTTACCCGATTCAGCTGCCTCTGATGCCGCCCCGGCCCTTATCGAAGTACCTTGATATGAGAGGCTGCTAATGTATCGACGCAAGTTGCGTCCCACACAAGAGCTTTGCCTCTCTCCCAAGGGACTAAAGTCAAGCCGTCGGGTCTCTTACCATCCTCCTAAATATTCCACAAGGCTCTAAAACCGATGGAATATTTATGGAAACAAGAGCCCTTCGGAGGACCTCATTCAAGGAACCGTGACGAGACAGTCTGCCGGCACTTTTTTGGCATGAAAGTCCGTGGAGGCCTAACTCGTCGACGTCGCTGCCACAAGGACATCGATGTGGTTGACAAATCGATGCTCCCAATCGTATTCCTACAGCTATACGTAAACTTTCGTTATCTAGTAATGTACCAAGGTTACTTGATGGTAAAGCATGTAGCCAGTAACTTGATTCCTTTGTCGAAACACCTAGAAAGCGGGCGCGGTCTCTGTCACAGTGAAAATTGTTCAGTAAGCATTTCTGCACATTCTGAACCAACGGGATATCCCACTGTTTTTGTGAGTTAGATTCCAGTGGAATATCCTCGCCGGGACAGAGACGTAACCATGCTTCTCTTGCCTCGTTAGCAAAGGTCAAGTTCAAGTCATTCTTAAGAATTTTACGTGACAAATCATGAACACTATGTACGGAGGCAAGGAAAGCCGGCAGCGCAATATTTGAAACCTCTCTTATACCGATACCTCCAAATCTAACAGGTAAAGTAGCTTGAGTCCAGCTAGATGAGACTAAAGATAAATTTAGAATTTTTTCCAAAGCTATTTTGAGATTAAGGTCAATTTGTTTTAAAAAATCAGAACATTTCCATGCTGGACTCGAGCGGAGTAAATAAGTAAATTTAGGAACAAGAACGCAATATTTTAAAATAGTAAGCGCTATATGAGAATTTAGAATATACAGTTTATTAACATGTTCTAAAAATTGATCAAATTTTACTTTCAAAAGAGGTTTCATACTCTCTATAAATAACGGCGCTCCAAGGAGGTAAAGAGAATCCGCCTCAGTTACTTTAATGCCAGGAGATATATTGTTAAAATTTTGAAACAAACTGTGTCTATGAGAAGACAAACGGTCAGGAATGAAAAGTTCACATTTAGTATTATTTAATTCAAGGCCAATGTTTTTAAAATTTTGAATAATTTTTTTGAAGGTCATTTTGCACGTCATCTGGCTTTCCTCCCAGGGTTCCGTCATCTAGGTACCAAACATTGAGTTTGGATTTCAACTTTGAAATAATCGGTTGAATTCCCAAACTAAACAATGCTGGGCCCAGTGGATCACCCTGCTGAACTCCGACGGCTGAGTCAATTAAATGATTTTCGTAAAATAAATTAGAGTTTTGACTGTAACATTGCCAAACGTAATGGTAAATTTCCGGGGTATGTTTCGCAACCTCCTTCAGCAGGGTTGATCTGTCGAGGGAGTTAAAGGCATTCCTAAGGTCAACTTTCAAGAGAACATCTGTTTGACAATTCGTTAAAAAAGTACGCACTGAATGTACAAATTGATGATTGATCACAAATTGATTAAATACGTCAGAAAAATGTATTCAACGTTCATTATCATATTTCAATTTTCAGAAATAAAAGTAATAAATTAAACTCAAAAGATCATTAATTTTTTATGCAACCCAGGAAGTGGAACCATTTCAGTTTGCACGTGTGGCACTAAGCACGTGGCAATAAGCTATTAAAATAAAAATCTTCACGCAATTCCCAATGCAGGGGTAGACAGAGGTCTAGTCTAGACAATTAAGTCCCTTCGATCCACCTTCCACCGAAGATATTTTCGGGACAATGTGACAGGTGGTGAGCCCGTCGCCGTCTTTACGTCCAAGCCAACATTATACGTACACATGTTTTTGAAAAACCCATTGGTACGAGCCTGCCACCTGGGGATCGAACGCGGGTCTCTCGACTCGAAATTCCGACCACCCCACCACTCGGCTATCGTGACTATTCGAATGTCCGATATTCTACCTAGGCTTATAAATTATTTTACTTTTATCATGCAATCAACATAAATGAGTAAGAAATTTCAATTTTCATCCACTGTTTGTTCTATTTATATTATTTTTCTTGTTCGTAAAAACAATAGTGTTTACATACATTTTAAGACTCTATTATTGGTAGTGTCTGTAACTGCAAAGCTAAGAGTTGCTAGGTCGAAATCCGCTTGAGTTAACATTGGTAAGATGAATATAAATGTAATGTAACACGATTCAGTGATAGATAAAAATATATTTACGTTGATATGTATTTCTACTCAATCAAAATCCAGTTGCTAAGATTGGGAACCTCATTTTCGGGCAAAGATAACTATATATTGTTATCAAATAATATTATGCGTAATAATTAATTGTAGGATATTGAATTTGATTCATTATTTTGCGAATATTGACAAAAGATGAACGAATTCAAGGTATAAGTAGGACAGGTATTTCAAATCATTTTAATTACTAAATGAACAGGTTTAATTGTCTAGACTAGTCCTCTGTCTACCCCTATATTGGGAATGGCGTGAAGATATTTAATTTAATAATTTTTAATGAACAGGATTAACGGACGAAAGCGCTCTGTGATTAATGAATTTTCCAACTCGTACTAATAAATGCTCGTATTTTATATACAATAACCTAAAAGTTTAGTTGGTAGTGACCCTGCCCTCGAAACTATGGGCGACGGGTTCGAATCACACTAGGGCCAAATATTTGTGTGATGAATATGAAGTTTGTGGTCGAGTTTTTGATGACGAATTGTATAAACTTATGAATATTTATCTACATAAATATGTACCCATGAAAACATATTGTACTGGTAGCTTTGACTCTAAAACGGCTTCAGGCCACCTTTTACGTTATCTAAAATTAGACTTATCTTCTAGAACCTTGTCTACAAGTGAACGGAACTAATTATTTAAATAAATGTGTCCGATAACGGATCGAGTCTTTTCTCAATCTTCACGTAGAAGGCTTGCAATACTGAGGGTTTCGAAAAGAGTAGTGTTCACTCCAACGATACACTCTGAAGTGGACAACGGTGGGAACATGTACAGATATTTTGACAGCGGTGGGAAAACCACTTCACATGTTATTTCAAGCATGCTCTTTAAAGCGGCTTAAAAAGAATACATACTATCCTACAGGTCTGGCTTCTCTGACTAGCCCTAGACAGAGAAGTCAGAAGTGTTAGCTCCACGACACAGAAGTACCAACTTTATCATTTGTTTTCGCTATTATGAAATATTAATTACTAACGTATCATTAAAAATAATATCTCCACTTGTTATTATTTATACAACCAATTAGGGACGTAATTCAGATTTATTTTTCAATTCAATTAATACGGACATTCATTTTTTCAAGTATATATAGAAAATACACTGATATAAGAGACACTTTTCAAATTAAATATTTCAATATCCTTTTCGAAAATTATACATTCATTTCATAGAATACAGTTTAAAATTTTATTCATTATTTGCTTTATTTCAGTAGATTATAAAATCAATAAAAAAATGGCCAAAAATTAAACGGACAAAAAAGAAAGGAATTGTGCCTTTTCAGTCTAAGACTTATTAAAGTATATAAAGTATATAAGAGTATACTATCAACATAAATTATAAGTAAGTTTTAGAGTTTGATTCTTTTTCATATTTTTTTATTTAAGCTTTGCATGCTTCTCAGCTTTTTAATGAGGTCTCTTACTGTTACATCGCGGCAGACAACAATTTATTTGGAACGAGCGACGCCGTGGCGAAATTAATGTTTTGGGCGCGAAATGAATAGTTTTAGTTTTTGTTACATTTTACTAAATAAGAACACCTAACACCTCACTACCAGGTAAATCTTAGTAGCCTCACTTATACCAACATGCATTGACATATACTAATTTAACAACGACATTACAATGAGCAAGTATAAGATTGCGTATAATTAATTGTATACTTAATATAATGTCAAGTGCTGAATTCTTCTCATTCACTGCATCGAATAAAACGTATTAAGTAAACTTTCATGTCTGAGGAATTATGTAAAGGTATTACTTCTAAGGCATTTCTTCTAAAACAAACTAGAGTAGCGGAGCGAATAGCTGTCAGGCCACAAAGCATTCGCATGGTGTTGGTTGGTTACACACCTAAAATTGTAACTTGTGTCTTGTAACCACCATTTAAATGTTTTGTGGCCGTGTGAGGAAAACTCGCGTCGTAAGCCGAGCTCTTTATGTTATTTATACATTAGTGTTCCTAGAAAAATAACAAATTAACGCCACATTTCGTAGGCTAATATGTATAATCCAGAACTCTTCAACTTTAGAGAGAGCACCATCAGAATTGTATCATTGGCTTAGACACTAAAACGACGGCATAATTTTCACCAACGGTCACGTTGTCTCAAATAAGCACAAGTAAAGTACTGAGAATTACATACGTGCAAAAACACATTTCGTAAACAAGGTAAATATAAATAAAATTATTAATAAGCTTTTGTCTTTTCTGTACACATTGTTCCAAAAAATGTCTTCAATCAGGTGGGTCGAAAGGACTTCAATTTCTAGACCTCAGTCTACTTCAGTATGTACGTACTGAATATTTGGCTATTTGAAATATTTTTTTTATGTTGTCACTTTAATTTTCCCGCCACTTGCAATCTTGAGTATATAGTATTTGAGGTTAAATGTGTTTTAAATTATAGTTAATTAAATATTAATTAATAATTCCTCTTATATAATCTGTAAAATTCTAAGAAATATGTGCATTAAATTTAGGTTTTTCTTTCCAGACACGAACTCACCGGCATTTTGCTTTCGCGGCAAGTTAGTTTTTCCAATTTCGTCTGAAGTACTGTGCTCATTGCTCATTAAAGTTTCGATAGTTCCTTGGAAAGATTGATAACGTTACCCGGTAAATGTTCGAAAATAAATAATTTTAGATATTAAATTTTATTTTCTTTTAATTACATAACAAAGTATAAAATGAATATTGGCATAGTTTACTGACTTAACGACTTGTTAATTCAGTAAACTATGTTAATATATGAGCCCCTCCGCACCAGTACAAAAGGCCATCCCTTTAAAGAAGATTTACTATAACCATCACGCTTACAAAACGGCTTGTCAAACGCAATATCCAGTCCAACACTTCGTGAGAGATACGCTTCTATTTGTTACTAGTTTCCTTCATTTAAATAGTTCTACTGCCATCATTCAGTAGCGATTGTCATCTCAATTAGCAATTCTAATTATTTCATTGGGGTCATTGTAGAAGCGTGCTCGTCGCGACCCCTGCCAGCCCTTTACAGGGCTGCAATTCTACACAGCTGCGCACCCATGCTAACGAGGGTTAGGGCGTCCCCCCAAGGCGACGCACACCAGTTCGTCCCCGTTGGTGTGAAATACAGCGCGCAAAGCGGCGATGGGGACCGCCACCCGTCACGCACAGCCCGACAGGGCGGAAGGTGGAGGACGGAGTGCAGAGTTGGACCGTGGAATGTTAGAGGAGGCATGAGAGATAAGACGAATGAGTTGATTGAAATAATGAAAGAAAGAGAATTAGATGTCGTGTGTTTGTCGGAGACCAAGCGGAAGGGCAGCGGTACTGAAGAGCTCCCTGGCGGGGCGTTAGCTCTATGGTCCGCAGTCCCGGAGAGCGAGAGCGCCTGCCAGGGAGTGGGGGTGCTGCTGTCGTCTCGGTTGATCGATGTTATGACTGAATATAAGGTTGAGAACTCGAGACTTCTCCGGGTTCGCTTTAAATTGGGACTGACGAAGTTATTCCTTTTGGCTGTTTATGCGCCGGTGGCTTCGTCGTCCAGAGCTGAGCTTGAGGAGTTTTGGGAGAATGTAAGAGAAGTTCTAGACTTGGTTAGAGGAAACGAAAGAATTGTTGTATGTGGTGATTTGAATGGATGGGTTGGTACCGCTCGGCCAGGGTACGAGTCGGTGCTTGGAATGTTTGACGATAAAAGGGTTAACGATGCTGGCAAGCTTATACTGGCTGTATGCAAGGAAAAGGGTCTTCTTGTGACAAACACTATGTTTAGTCACAAGAAAATCCATATGTATACTAGAACAAGAGAGAATGAGAGAAGTATGATCGATTTATTCCTGGTTGATGACTGACTGCGAAAACAGGTGATGGATACGCGAGTGTTCCGAGGTGCTGACCTGGGAACGGATCACTATCTAGTGATTACTAGATTTAGGGGTCTGTTCGCGGGTTGGCGCCACCGGACGGCGATACCAGAACCACAGTCGGTCGGTAGCATCCGAAGCTGGAAGCTTCAGGAAGCGGACACTAGGGATAAATATCAAGCAAGGGTAGCCGAAAAGCTGGACAGCATTGGTGTCAGGAAAGAATGTGTGGAAGTAATATGGCAGAGCCTTAGAGATGGAACGGTTAGTGCAGCAGAAGACGTGTGTGGAACTGTGAAAAGAGGTAGTAGTAAAAAGGGTGATGCATGGTGGAATGACGAAGTGAAAGAAGCTGTAAATAAGAAGAGGAAAGCATGGTTAGACTACTTGACCTCTAGTAATAATAAGGATATGAAAGAGAAGAGGAAAGAAAGATATAAGCTCCAGAAAGTTCACACGAAAGCATTGATTGAGGAAGTGCGTGAAAGGAGTAGAATGGAAGTGGACGAAAGGTTGTCGCACAACTTCAAGGAGAACTCCAAACTCTTCTGGAAAGTGGTTGGAAGGACCCGGAGTGGTGCGACAGCCTTAAGAATGAATAAAGTGCTTTCGGGAACCAATGACGTCCTCTCAGAAAAATCGGACTTCATGCAGCGATGGAGCGAATTTTATAGAGAGATATATTGCGTGTGATGATCTTAGTGAGGGATCCGGGGGTGACGCCGTGATTGGTACGCCAGACTCGGACGTCGATGACACTGAGGTCATCAGTATGAAAGAGATTGAATGTGCGATTAGAAGTTTGAAGGCTGCGGGACTAGACAGAGTTACTGCTGAAATGGTCAAGTATGGTGGGCCACGCGTCTGGGACAGCTTTCATCTGCTGTGCAATTTGTGCTGGCGAACGGGGGCTGTTCCGGATGATTGGCGATCCGTGGTCATTGTGTCTTTATATAAAGGTAAAGGTTCACATTATGACTGCGGGTGCTATCGGGCGATCAGCTTGACCAGTTTAGCAAGTAAAGTTTACTCGAAGGTTTTGACACGTAGGATGCAAGATAAATCGGAAAGATTTCTATGGGAGGCACAATGCGGATTTAGACCTGGAAGTGGATGCACGGATCAAATGTTTTCTCTCCGCATGATCGCGGAGAAGCTTCTGGCTGCTAAACAGAAGATTTTCTGTGCTTTTGTGGATCTTGAGAAAGCATTTGATAAGGTTGTAAGGAAGAAATGTGGGAACTGTTGCCGGGGTATGGTATGGATGGTCGATTGCTAAGGGCTGTGCAGTCACTTTACTGTGACTGTAAAGCCTGTGTGCAAGTGAGCATGACCTGTCACCCATGTTTAGCGTCCAAACGGGCGTAAAACAGGGTTGTGTCATGTCTTCCTGGCTATTCTTACTGTATCTCGACAGCTGTTTACAGAAGCTGAAAGATAGCTGTTTGGTGTGAAATTGGGTGACATAAAAGTAAATTGTCTGCTTTATGCTGATGATGCAGTGCTTATAGCACCATCAGAGGCAGAACTGCAGGCATTAGTCACGTGTATGAAGAAGAATGTGAAATTAATGGTCTCCGTTTGAATGCTAATAAAACTAAGGTTCTGGTATTTGAAAGGGACGAAGAAAGAACGAAGTGCGAAATTTGGGTATATCAGGAATGTCTAGAACAGGTGAATGAAATTGTATACTTGGGTACGTTTAGCCGGGATGGAAGATGTGATTTAGATGTGGACAGGCGTGTCACTGCCGGGAACAAATTAAATGGTGCCCTGACTGCGTTAATCAAAAGGCAAGGCATTGTGAAAAGTGCACGCCTTGCAATACATAACGCAGTGTTGGTACCGACTTTGTTATATGGCAGCGAAACCTGGGTATGCCAGAAGAAGCATAAAAGCAGGTTGAATGCAGTGGAGATGCGATCTCTTCGTAAAATGTGCGGCCTTACCATGGCCGACCGAAAGCGAAACGAAGAGATTCGCAATATGGCAGGTTTGAAAGATGACCTTGTCTCAAAAATGGATAAGGGCGTGCTTCGATGGTTTGGGCACGTTGAGCAAATGAGTGAAGACCGAATGGTGAAGAAAATATATTGCGCGAAAGTTAATATTAAAAGGTGTCGAGGTAGACCGAGACTAACTTTCGAAGACCATGTGAGCAAATTGCTCGAAGAGAGGAGGATCAAGAGTACTCGGATACCTAGACGTGCATGTATGAAGAAGATGATGAATCTGAAAGAAGCGAAAGAAGTATGTAGGGGTCGTGACACTTGGCGATTTGTTCTCTCTGGCTATCCCGACAGGGATTTGGCGTGAAGATAAATATATAAATAAATAAAAAATAATTTTTACCCATTACGCCAATATCTAGAGGCATGGTAAATCGTAATGCCAATAACACACAGTAATTATTGATATAACCAAAAAAAAATCTATCTATATATTAATACTCAATTGCCATAAGGTAGAATATTAGTGGAATATACCTACATCTGGTCTCATTGTAATTCCATAAATGATGCGTCCTCCCAAAGTTACATCAAATAATTAATAAATAAATAAATATCTTCACGCAATTCTCAACACTGGGGTAGACAGAGGTCTAGTCTAGAAAATTAAGTCCCTTCGACCCACCTTCCACCAAAGATATTTTCGGAACAACGTGACAGGTGGTAAGCCCGTCGCTGCCTTTATGTCCAAGCCAACGATGTAATTCGTACATAATTATTTGACAAACCCATTGGTACGAGCCTCTCAACTGGGGATCGAACTCGGGTCTATTGACTCGAAGTTCCGACCACCCAACCACTCGGCTATCGTGACTTGTCAAATAATCGCCATCATAATATTATTGAAATCACTATTTTATTAAAGAATGAACCCAATTAAGTTTAAAAAAAAATATCTTCACGCAATTCCCAATACAGGGGTAGACAGAGGTCTAGTCTAGACAATTAAGTCCCTTCGACCCACCTTCCACCGAAGATATTTTTCGGGACAACGTGACAGGTGGTGAGCCCGTCGCCGCCTTTATGTCCAAGCCAACGATGAAATTCGTACATAAGTTTTTGAAAAACTTATTGGTACTGCCACCTGGGGATCGAACTCGGGTCTCTCGACTCGAAATCCCGACCACCCAACAACTCGGCCATCGTGACTTACACTGCCAATTAAGTTTAATCTTGTATAAAGGAATCGGGTATACCGATTCGAAGACAGATCAACACATGCGGCTTAAAAATATATAAAAACCTGAGTAACAACACCCCTATATAATGTTCAGTGGTAATTCAGAAACGTAGAACATAAAAATTCATGGGTTTTTAACGGATTCTCAGAGCCTTTTTCTATGTGTAAAGGTCGTTCTATTACTTCCTTTATCAATATCGCCAGTTTTAATGCAGGAATCTAGTTAGTGTTAATCTGGGGCACTGGCTAGAATGAGCTCTTTTATTTAAGCTACAGAGAAAATAAAAAATTACTGGTTCTATCAAACCGATTTACCTCATTTCTTTATTTATTAAAATGTAGACGGAAAATTACAATCTACAATTGTATCGGGTGTACGATGTAGAAAAAAGTATTCTTCGGTTCGGTTGTAATTTGGGCGTCGTCTCTTCAGCGGTACCAGGTAAACTCCCAATATATCAAAGATGCAGGGCAGAGTGAGATGATGAACCCAAATATACATATGCATCTCCCATAAAAATGACTTTACATTATCCTCACACGGAGTATGGATAGCAGTATTGGACATCTCGCACCTTAAACACTACCGAAAAACACTGTCACCATAGCCGAGTGGTTGGGTGATCGGAATTCGAGTCGAGAGACCCGAGTTCGATCCCCAGGCGGCAGACTCGTGCCAATGATTTTTTCAAAGCTATGTACGATTCATATTATTGGCTTGGAAATAAATTCTTATTTAATTTTCTGATTAAAAACAATATTTATATTTGTTAATATTCGTACAACCAATTAGCGTTGAAGCTCTAATTAATATTTCAATGCAATTAATACGAACATCCATTTATTCAAGTAGGTACAGAAAATACACTGTTATAAGAGACACTTTCCAATTTAAATATATCATTATAGGTTTCGAAAATAATACGTTCATTTCATGGATTTAAAATTTTAATAATTATTTACTTTTTTACCCACTCCCTGATATTGGTCAGGTAGATTATAAAATCAATAAAAAATAGCCAAAAATGAAACGGACAAAAAAGGAAGAAACTAAAAAGGGAAAAATTAAAAAGAGCCTTTTCAGTCTAAGTACTTTTACATATTTTTTACTTTAAGCTTTGCTTGCTTCTCAGCTTATTAATGAGGTCTCTCACAGATACATCGCGGCAGACAACAATTTATTTGGAACGAGCGACGCCGTGGCGAGATTAATGTTTTCTGCGGTAAGAATATATCAAGGAAATGAATCGCTGACTTTGTGTGTAGTTTTAAACACAAAATAGTTCTGTTTTTGTTACATTTTATTAAATAAAAATTTACTACTAGGTAAAGTAGCTTCACTTTGCGGAAATGTCTGGTCCGATTTTACTTTGTATGGTGGCTATGTCGGCTCCGTGTGGGTTTTGTTAAACCACTTCGGAAGTATACTAAAAGAGAAATTGCTTTTGAACCTCTCATAAGAAGTATGGCATAAGAAGTCGAAAAGGGGTTTGATGTGTTCGTGTTCCCGCGCGTCACTTCAGGAAGGGGAGATGTAGAGTATTGTCTCGCGAAAAAGGACTGTACAAAGCGGCCAGCGAGGATGAGATCGCTGGGGTGTGTGGAAACGTTCGCGTGACCCTGCCGATGGTATATGGAAACGTATTTCTCTAAGTATTAGTGCTGAATTCCCCTCATGCTCAGCGTCGAAGAAAACATATTAAGTAATCATTCATGTCAGAGGAATTACAAAAAGATATTGTTTGTAAGACATATGTAGTCCGCTAAAACTTACTAGAGTAGCGTGACGAATTGTTGCCAAGCCACAAAGGATTAGGATGGTGTAAATTATACACGTAAAATTGCTTATAACCACACCAATAAATAAAAACGTATGTAAGCTTTTTTATTGGTTGTCGCGATCGAATTCGGAACAGCAGTGAGCAACACTCGCGTCCTAAACCGCGCGCTCTTGATGTTCCTTATATACTAGTGTGCCTAAGATAATTACAACAATGAACCCAAGTTAACATTAAGGTAATTTGCCTATAAAATTCATTATATAACATGCGCTGTCATTTTACAGGCCTTTCCTACGTCATGTTTCAAAAGCGTCATATCTTAAATAATCTATTAAAGGCCTGCCCACTAGTAAGGTTCTCTGTAAGGAGTGTATGGTAATCGTAATCCATACTTGATAAGTGGATTAGCGATTGTAATCAACACCTGTAGATAGCAAGCTTCCCTTTTTTCACATTTCATAACACAAAACAGTAAAAAATACGAGGCAGGTAATAACCTTCCGTCAACTCAATTTTCACTATAATCTTTTCTAAGCTCGATGAAAAATACAACGTTATTTCTACCGTACAAAAATGGGAGGGTGTTTAATTGAAAATTCTTAAACCGGTAGTTTTCATGTTGTACTAGAGTACAGTACTAGAGTCGCGGGTTCGATTTCAATGAAGTGATATGAAGTTCAATGGGTGTTTTTGGTACCTTCGTTGTTTCTGATTCCATAATACAAGTGCGTAAGCTGCTTACGTTGAGATCTAAGCATGCAATGTTGTGAAGTTGTCCCTACCTATGTGTATCTATCTAAGTATTAGCTTAGACACTAAGACGGCAATAGCCTCCCCACCTATCATGCTATTACAAAAAAGCTTTCTTGAAAGTGAGCCGAAAAATAACTTCATAGTCTAGACCTCCGCCTGTCACATTATGGGAAATTGCGTGACGACATATAATAAATAATAATTCAGGGTTTAATTATAATTAAAATAATTAATTGTTTTTATAAGAGGATTCTTTTGATGACCATTTTATTGAAAATTTATTCAATTATGTCAAATTAAATTCTAAACATGCACTAAAATCACGTTTTTATCCGGTATGGGAATGCAGAGACTTACATTTTTAACGTTCTTAATATACCTCTTTCTTTTCTTCTACTTTCAGCAGTCTATTGGTACACGTCTGTTAATATACCTTTATTCAAACCTCTATGGTCACTGAGCTGCAATTATTTTTCATCACTAAAACATAGATTGTGTGGAGATATGAAACACGTTTTTCATTTTGTTCGCGAAAATTGAAATTTCTATTTTTATTTCCTATGGAGAATTATATACCTTTCATTTCAATTAATATCAAACGGGAAATTGAAATATGTAGCAATATCATACCAAAATCGCTAACGTCAAAAATAATTTTGATTAGCATGACATTCGCGTTTATAAAAATATATACAAATTAAGACCTTGACAGACTAAAAGAGTCTATTGTGGAGAATGGACCTTTCTTACTAAGACTTGGAGAAGGCGAAAATGATGAACTCGAAGGAAAAATTATTAAAATCGTCATGTTTGAATAACGGATTAATATAATTATTTGTTAGAGCGGGTTTTTTCAGCAGCAAAAATAAACCATGAAGGGCATGAGTCACGACTCATACTCGTGAATTTTTATTACTATTGCCTAAGTTGTTTTTTACAACACCTGCGGGAAAAATGGCGGCGACATATTTTTACATTGTCACCCACGGTGCTCTCATACAAAAAATGCTTTTTATGAAATACATTCATTAAAATCACCCATTCATTAAAATCATAATTAAGTAGCTTAAGCTTTGTGATATGGAATCGGAAACAATGAAGTAACCTTAGTAGTAACAATGAGGTAACCCTATTACCTAGCCCCGAGAGAATGAAGAAAAAGTGGTTTTTCCAAATTGAATCGTCCAGGTACCGAATTCATAATCGTAAAAAATTAATTTAATAACAAATAATGATATATAAATTGTGAAATAAGGGCGTTTGTTGCATAAATTTCAATAATCTTAAGTTTTACTATTATCCTAGAAGCTTAGTGAGCGGCATTCGATTCAAGAGACCCGACATCGATCCCCTTTTATAGATTTTATTATGTTATGAGACATAATTTTCGACATAGAATTGTATCGTAGGTTTAGCCACTAAGACAAAGATTGGCTCACCACCACCCGTTACGTTTTCTGAAATAAGCAAAAGTAAAATGTAGTTTGAAGGACTTATTTAGACTTCTGAAAACACCAGTACTTTGAATTGCGTGAAGATATAAAAATAGAGTTTCTCCAAGTAACTAAACATAAAATAATAACTAAAAACTTGTCATTAAAATTATTAATAAATTTTTTGTCTTAATAGTACACGTTGTTCCAAAAAAGTCTTCGGTGAAAAGTGGGTCGAAAGGACTTAATTGTCTAGACCTCTGTCTGTTCGAGTATTGGGAATTGCGTGAATATATTTTTTTCTATTTAAATATGTGGCTATTTTAAATATTTTTTTGTATGTGTTGAGTTTAATTTTCCCGAACGTGGAATTTTGAGAATAGTATTTATGATTAAATGTACATAAATATATACACAGTCAGGTCATAAGTATTGTCACACAGTAAAATCTTTTCTTATAGAATGCTGGCCACAAAAAAGTTTATTGAATTCGAATTTCGAATTGTTCATGAAAATAAAACTATATACTTTTTAGAATTTTTCTCATTTTTAAATATGGAGTGGACGCTTAAAGAAGACCGTGTTGCAGTTATTGCGTTGCATCGTTGCGGTTACGCGCCAATTCGCGTTTTTGACATACTGAAAAATTTTAATGTAACCAAAAGATTCGTTTATTGTACCATCAAACAATACAATGAAGACTCTAGTGTAGATGACAGGTCAAGAAGTGGTCGCCCTCGGTCTGCAGCAGTGATAAAAGCTGTGAAGGCTCGAATTCAAAGAAATCCCAAATGTAAGCAGAAACTGTTGGCCCTTTAGATGGGGTTAAGCAGAACCACGGTGAAAAGGGTGTTAAATTAAGACTTAGGGCTTCGGGCATATCGAAGAAAAACAGGACATTGTTTGAATGCTCGTCTAATGGACCTGAGACTGAACTGGAATAATAAACTTTAGTGTCATAAGAATCTATGTTTCCTTAAGTTCATTTTGGTATATAAATAGTTACATAATTAATAAACTTGTTTTAATTATTTTAGGTTAAACAGAATTTATGACCTGACTAGGTATATATATAAAGATAAAGACAACATCACATAATTTTTTCCGATCCCTATGTAAGAAGCTAAAGCATTTGAGGTATGTAAATCGGAAACAACGAAGACACCACAAACACTACCCGAGAAAATGTAGAAAAAGTGGTTTTTTACTTAGACCCGTCCGGCAATCGAACCCAGGACTTCGAAGTGACACCTTGAAAACCGGTGTTTACGCTACTCGTCCACGGAGGTCGTCAAATGTGTTTAAAATTATAGTTAATTACATATTAACTCTTAGTTAATATGTAATTAACTATAATTTTAAATACTGATTAACTATAATTTATATATACTGATTTTACAAGAGGAATTCTTAATTCCTCTTGTAAAATCAGTAAACTTATTCTAAAAATATCTGCGTTAAGTTTACGGTTTTGTTTCCAGACAAGAACTTACCGGCATTTCGCTTTTACTGCAACTTAGTTTTTCCAATTTCGTCTGAAGTACTGTGCTATTTTGTCATTAAAGTTTCGATAGTTTCTTGGAAAGTTTGATAACGTTACCCGGTGAATGTTGGGAAAGAAATAAAGTAAGATATTAAATGTTTATAATTTTGGAACCAGTAAATGAAATGAATTTATATTCAAGTAAGTATTTTCATTATTTCGACTCTTTTGTTTTGTTATAAAGTGTATTGAGACAGACGTGGTTTGTTTTTTTATAGCCTATTTCATGAATGATCCATAAAATCCTAGGTAAAGGAAATGGTACATTCATGTTACATATATATTAATCCTAACATTTAAAGCTTATTTGGAACGATGTTATTGGTGGCCGACTTTTCGCTGACTTTTTATTTATTTTGTTTTGAGATTTTTTTATAACATTACAAACTGACACTTCAATTTAGTTAATATCTCACAAATTATGTTTCTATAATTCCTAATTTAAAAATTCAAAATTACCAGTAGCATACTAAGCGTTCATGTACCTAACAATCTGAAACTTAGATTTACTGCTCGCATTGTACAAATGCTAACTATTCGAGTCAGTTCCAAACTAACTGTCATGATTTATACGCTTGGCGGGTGTCAGCTCTGTAATGGCAGTTTAATTCAATGCGTTAAAAGCACGAGATTTGCTCGTGTTTAGATTTAAAGCCAAGTTTTTCATTTTGATCTTCTTTTTGTGAGCATTGTAAATATAAAAAGTATTTTGGTTTATGTAAAACTAAAGTATTCCAATCTCTCCAAAGTTTATAAACAACTCTTAGTTTAATTTTTTTTTTTTTCATTTATACTTGTGATTGTTGTTGCTTGGTGTAAGTTGTATTGCATTAAAATTCATTGTTGATTCACTTCTACATAACTCACATATTTAATTAATTATTAATTAACCGGTTTCGCCTTACAGTATCATCAGGGAGTTACTCTGTCGAAAACGGTCGGTTAATTAATGAGTAATTAAATATGTGAATTGTGTACAAGTGTTTCCACAATTAACTGAAGATAAATTATATAACGGTAAAAGTTATAACAGTTAAAGTCTACGACTAAAATTTTCACTTGACAATAGTAATAGGCGATGAAAATGCATGTGGTTACCGATAGACCACGTATTAACTATTAAAAATAATACCGAATAAACATTAAAATAACATGACAGGTAGCATCTTCGACGCGATGTTTGCAGTAATGTGGTCGCCAATAGGCTTGCTATGCTTGTCGATTGTGGCAGACTTTCCTTGTATAAAAGGTTATGCCTTGCAATAGCTGCCATGGCTATTTAGCTGTATATTCAAACACACTCTTTTTACATTCACAATTCTCCTTTCAAGACAGCTTACCGATATATGAGACAAAGTTACAAGTGGTAAGTCCGTCACCATCTTAGTGTTCAAGCCGACTTATGTACGATGGGAACTGTACATAAGTTTTGATAAAACTAATTGGTATGATTCTTTCTCATGGGGATCAAACTTGAGGCTCCTAATTTGAATTCAGAACAGTCAAACTTTGGGATGTCGAGGATTTATATTCCACATATAATCATTGAAGCGGTAGCCTTCTTGTCAAGGCCTTCGATGGAATTTCAACTAAGCACCGGTTACTATTAACTTTAGCAATTTTAAATACTAGTATATCTAAGTCGGCGAAGAAAAACAAGAAAATTGAGGTGAGGTATAATTATGAAAAATAAATAAAATCATTTCTAGAACCTGAAAAATATGCCAACACACATGAGCTGCTTGGCAAAATATCTCGAGAAACATTCTGTAAAAGCCCTTTCTACAATAATACACTATTACTACATTGCAGTTTAATAGGAGTCAGTAAGCTGCAGTGCTCGTGTAAACTTCTTGGATGGTATACGAAAGTGATGAAATGGTGGATTTAAACCTGCAACATGCTGCAGGCTGCTAAACATGCAAACATGTTTCTCAGTCCATTCCTAAAACATAAAATTATTGACGCTTATATATATTTGGTTTTTTTATACTATAGTAGGCTACTACTATAACCAAATTTTACCTATTTTTTTATTTTAATATTAATTAAAAAAAATTTTTTTTGCCACCAATTGATCTGAATTTATTGTAGCAGTAAAATTCACTGACAAAAGTTTTCACATACTCTAATCCGGCTAAACAAACAATGTTTTTTATCAATGTCCTACCTGATTTGTGGTTATTTCTTTTTATTTATTATAATATAAATTCATCTTACCGATCTCCCGTGGTCACGATAGCCGAATGGTTGGGTGGTGGGAATATCAAGTCAAGAGACCCGAGGTCGATCCCCAGGTGTCAGGTTCGTACCAATCGGATTTTAAAAAACTTATGTAAAAATTATATTGTTGGCTTGGACATAAAGACGGCGACGGGCTCTCCACCTGTCACGTTGTCCCGAAAATATCATCGGTGGAAGGTGAGTCGAAGGGACTTAATTGTCTAGACTAGACCTCTGTCTACCCCTGTATTGGGAATTGCGTGAAGATATTTATTTATTTATTTATATATTCTTTATATTTTTATTCAGGGGCAAAAACAATTATGAAAATATTACATCTAGTCTTTCTTTGTCAACTGAGTTTGTGTACATATGATGTGACTCTTATTAATATTTCTTTCTCTTGTAGCGTTATAAAGTCTTTTCTTTTTACTGTTTATTGATGTCAATAATGGCTTACTCTTTTTAAATAATCGTAGAAGCTTGCACTTGGTCTTGTTGCTTTACTACAATTAAATTTATATTACAGTATATAATTTTAATTAAGCTGATACAATAAAATAAAATAAAAATGAAACACGTATATTTCCTCTTCTGCTTCTTTACATCCCACTAAAACTCAACACAACCCAAAGATTTCCACAAAGAACAATATTGTCACGGCCACTTGAATCCATCAACTCCCCGTAATATTCTGCAGATAAAATACATAATAATATGTAAAAGTAAAATATATGATAATAAATATTTAAATAACAAACGAAAAATAAATTAATGACAAATGTTTCCATATCGAAAGCACATTTTGCCAAAGATAATATATGCATTTGTGATTTAAAAGTTCCTCTTATACCTTAAGTCATGTTAAATTTATTCATTTCTCCTTGCCAAGTTGGAACACTTCCATACTTCTAAATCCCGCAATAACATAACAGATTTGCAACATAAACGCGTATAAGATATAAAGATTTATTTTGCGTCAATATTTTAATATAAACTAAAATTTTGTTGGATTCACCTCTCCAAATTTGTTGAAGTAAATTAATTTTAAAGACAATACTCTTGTATCAACCTACATACATAACATACAGCAAACACATCGGCCTGTAAGAGCAGCAGAGTTACGGTTAAGATGTTTTGGGTGTTTTTTTACTGGATTACTTTAAAACAACTAGACGAATTTGTATAAAATATGCACTAAAATAGTTTATAAGCTGGAATTAATCCAGTAGAACGTATGTAGAAGACCCTTTCTTTCCAAAAAAAATGCCCGATATCTATGCCAACGTTTCGAATAAGATTTTGTTTAACATAATTTATTTGATGAATCGCGAGGAATTTATTTTAAAAAGACTAAACTACCATTTACTCCGAGAAAATTAAGGAGCTCGTGGGGTTTCTGTTATTATGCCCGACAGAAACTAGTATAATACAAATTCATCTGACTGATCTCCCTCGTTCTGATTAAATAATAAATTTAAAAAAGTATATATTTCAATATATGATCGCACAAAATCGGCTGAACAGATAATTTATAAGTTGGATTAACACATAAAATAAATAATAAATATCTTAACGCCATTTCTAATACCGGGATAGAAACCTTTTATAGAATATCTATGCCAACGTTTTGAATAAGATTTTGTTTAACATAATTTATTTGATGAATCGCGAGGAATTTATTTTAAAAAGACTAAACTACCATTTACTCCGAGAAAATTAAAGAGCTCGTGGGGTTTTTATTATTATGCCCGACAGAAACTAGTATAATACAAATTCATCTGACTGATCTCCCTCGTTCTGATAAAATAATAAATTTAAAAAAGTATATGTTTCAATATTTGCTCGCACAAAATCGGCTGAACAGATAATTTATAAGTTGGATTAACACATAAAATAAATAATAAATATCTTCACGCCATTTCTAATACCGGGATAGAAACCTTTTATAGAATGATTTTTTCTGGGAAAACATGAAAGATGATCTGTCGTCGTTTTATGTCCAAGCATGTAAATCGTACATAAGTTTTGAAAAAACCCATTACTACGAGCCTTACACCTAGGGATCGAACTCGGATTTCATGCCTCGTATTCCAATCACCCAACCACTTAGCTATAGTGATTACCATCATGTAACACACAGACTGAAGGGAAATGTAATATTTTTAATTTTGAGAAATTAAAGGATATCGAAGTTTAAAGATGATGCCCGTTCGAATTAACTGGCATAAACCGAAAAACGACATTTTTTAAACGAGTACAAACTTTCCATAGAAATAGTACAGCTTAACATATAACATGATTGTTTCCGACAGAATGCCGTGTCACACGCTATACTCTCTTCTGATGTCATATACATTATTCTCATACATAATAAATACTACAACGTTGAAAATAATATAACAAATATCTTCACGTCATTTCCAATACTGGGAAATACTGATATACTGATGACTAGACAGTCAAATCCCTTCGACTCACCTTTCACCGAAGACTTTTCTGTGACAACAAGAGGATCAAAGTCTATTGACTTGAATTCGGATAACCCTACCATGATTATGACTTCGATTGACTAGCAACTTGCTGGAAACGCTGATGAATATTAACGAACGTAAGAGAAGTGTTCACTCCTCAGACGAGAAGGAGTTTCTGGTTAATTATGTCGTATAAATTCCGGTGGCCGTTCACCATTAACTGAAAGATAATATATATGGAGTAGTAAATATTTTCTGACATTATTGTCGCTCGAGGTGATAACAATGTTATTTAAAAAAAACACTTCCTTACCAAACCCATAAACAACAACCAGTGTATACCTCTTCTGTAGATCTAAAACGCCTTCCAGCAGAAACAGAAGAAGATTACAGTTGCTTGTCAAGACTAAAATGTAAGAACTGTCTGAAATTATTATAAAATATATTAAAACTGTTAAATAAACATATTTTAATTTTAAAACTGATTTGGAATGATTAACAGTAATTTTACTAAAAAAAACTTGCATTTTGCACAATAATATTGTTTAATTATTTAACTTGGATTTATAGTCACAATATTATAATATTTGTATTTGAAATAATTTGGTTTATATTTAAAAATAGGAAAACACGAGTGAAAAATAAAATAAAAATAAGCACATGCTGCAACTTTAAAATAAAACTCCGTAAGTAAAACAAAATTGAAACGAAAATCTTTCCTGTGTTTAAAATGAAAGATCTTCTCATTGAGCAAAAAATATTTCTTACTCCTTCAGCGCTTTGGTTAAAAGTTTTATTTACAATTTATAGCAAAGCGGAGCGTACTACTTTTCTCATCGGAATTTGTATTTAGAATGAGAACGAATGGGAATTTATTTTATTTGCAGTAGCAATTTTTACTACATAGATAAATAACCATTCATACGTAAACATTCATGGCTCGATCACAAACTTTCTCCTTTCGAGATATTTTCGGGACAATATATTAAAACTGTTAAACAAATATATTACAATTTTTAAACTGAATTGGCACGATTAACAGTCATTTTGCTTAAATAAAAGTATTTTGCACAATAATATTGTATCGTTATGTAACTTGGGTTTATAGCCACAATACTATAATATTTGTATTTGGAATAATTTGGTTTATATTTAAAATAGAAAAACACGAGTGAAAAAAAATTAGCTCATGTTGCAACTTTAAAATATTATTATTTAAAGTTGTTACATAAATAGTTAATTGACAATTTCAATAATGTTGAATAGGCCACGCTTCGGAGATCTTTAAAAATAAAAGTCAATTCGGATCCTATTAAAAAATGAGCATATATGGTCATCAAAACCTTTTGATTACTGAATCTAGTAGGACGCCAAGGTATTTCAAAGATATCACTTTTTGTAAAGGAGAAAGTTTGTGATCGAGCCATGAATGTTTACGTATGAATCGTTATTTATCTATGTAGTAAAAATTGCTACTGCAAATAAAATAAATTCCCATTCGTTCTTATTCTAAATACAAATTCCGATGAGAAAAGTAGTAAACTCCGCTTTGCTATAAATTGTAAATAAAACTTTTAACAAAAGCGTTGAAGGAGTAAGAAATCTTTTTTGCTCAAAGAAAAAGATCTTTCATTTTAAACACAGGAAAGATTTTCGTTTCAATTTTGTTTTACTTACGGAGTTTTATTTTAAAGTTGCAACATGTGCGTATTTTTATTTTATTTTTCATTCGTGTTTTCCTATTTTTAAATATAAACCAAATTATTCCAAATACAAATATTATAATATTGTGACTATAAATCCAAGTTACATAATTAAATAATATTATTGTGCAAAATGCAAGTTTTTTTAGTAAAATTACTGTTAATCATTCCAAATCAGTTTTAAAATTAAAATATGTTTATTTAACAGTTTTAATATATTGTCCCTGAAAATATCTCGAAAGGAGAAAGTTTGTGATCGAGCCATGAATGTTTACGTATGAATCGTTATTTATCTATGTAGTAAAAATTGCTACTGCAAATAAAATAAATTCCCATTCGTTCTCATTCTAAATACAAATTCCGATGAGAAAAGTAGTAAACCCGCTTTGCTATAAATTGTAAATAAAACTTTTAACAAAAAGCGCTGAAGGAGTAAGAAATCTTTTTGCTCAATGAAAAAGATCTTTCATTTTAAACACAGGAAAGATTTTCGTTTCAATTTTGTTTTACTTACGGAGTTTTATTTTAAAGTTGCAGCATGTGCTTATTTTTATTTTATTTTTCACTCGTGTTTTCCTATTTTTAAATATAAACCAAATTATTTCAAATACAAATATTATAATATTGTGACTATAAATCCAAGTTAAATAATTAAACAATATTATTGTGCAAAATGCAAGTTTTTTAGTAAAATTACTGTTAATCATTCCAAATCAGTTTTAAAATTAAAATATGTTTATTTAACAGTTTTAATATATTGTCCCGAAAATATCTCGAAAGGAGAAAGTTTGTGATCGAGCCATGAATGTTTACGTATGAACGGTTATTTATCTATGTAGTTAAAATTGCTACTGCAAATAAAATAAATTCCCATTCGTTCTCATTCTAAATACAAATTCCGATGAGAAAAGTAGTAAACTCCGCTTTGCTATAAATTGTAAATAAAACTTTTAACAAAAGCGCTGAAGGAGTAAGAAATCTTTTTTGCTCAATGAAAAAGATCTTTCATTTTAAACACAGGAAAGATTTTCGTTTCAATTTTGTTTTACTTACGGAGTTTTATTTTAAAGTTGCAACATGTGCGTATTTTTATTTTATTTTTCATTCGTGTTTTCCTATTTTTAAATATAAACCAAATTATTCCAAATACAAATATTATAATATTGTGACTATAAATCCAAGTTACATAATTAATCAATATTATTGTGCAAAATGCAAGTTTTTTAAGTAAAATTACTGTTAATCATTCCAAATCAGTTTTAAAATTAAAATATGTTTATTTAACAGTTTTAATATATTTTATAAACGCGAATGTCATGCCAATCAAATTCATTTTTGACGTTAGCGATGTTGGAATGATATTGCTACATATTTCAATTTCCCGTTTGATATTAATTGAAATGAAAGGTATATAATTCTCCATGGGAAATAAAAATAGAAATTTCAATTTTTGCGAACAAAATGAGAAACGTGTTTCATATCCGCACAAAATCAATGTTTTAGTGATGAAAAATAATTGTAGCTGAGTGACCAAAGAGGTTTGAATAAAGGTCTATTAACCGACGTGTACCAATAGAGTGCTGAAAATAGAAAAAAAGAACGAGGTATATTAGGAACGTTAAAAATGTAAGGCAACGTGATTTTAATGCATTTTTGGAACTTAATTTGAAATAATTGAATAAATTTTCAATAAAGTCGTCAAAGGAATCCTCTTATAAAAACAATTAATGATTTTAATTATAATATAACCCTGAATTATTATTTATTATATGTCGTCACGCAATTTCCCATAGTGTGTCAGGCGGAGGTCTAGACTATGAAGTTATTTTTCGACTCACTTTCAAGAAAGCTTTTTTGTAATAGCGTGATAGGTGGGGAGGCTGTTGCCGTCTTAGTGTCTAAGCTAATGCAATATACTTACATAGATACATAGATAGATAGATATTGGTAGGGGCAACTTCACAATATTGTATGCTCAGATCTTAACGTAAGCAGCTTACGCACTTTTATAATGGAATCAAAAACAACGAAGGTACCGAAAACACCCAGAGTCGAGAAAATTTAGAAGAAGAAAACATCATTGAAATAGAACCCGGAATTCTAGAGCTGGCGACACCATGGAAACCACAGATTTTTATAGCGTATACTGTCACTCGTCCACAAATGTCCCCAACTACATATTAAGACAAATATTCACATATATAAATAAATCATAATAATAATATAAATAATAATAATAACAATAAAGGCGTAGGGAAGTGACGTCCCCATCGCCCACCGGCGTAACAGCTTAAGTGACAAAACTGTTACATCGGCGCAATCAGTCAGCACCTCTCATGAGATGTTAGCGCCGTGTCTCAAAATACTTGAGGGTGCACAGGCCCGTCTGTGCATATGGCCTCGCTGCATTAAACGGTGCCGGTCTGGGGGCGTCTTCCGTTAAATGACGCCCCATAAATGGATGATGGAATACAAGAGAATGCGTTTAGGCCGCTGCCTGGGGCTGCCATAAACGCGACAGATCAACTGTCATGTTTTCCCAGAAAAATTATTCTATAAAAGGTTTCTATCCCGGTATTAGAAATGGCGTTAAGATATTTATTATTTATTTTATGTGTTAATCCAACTTATAAATTATCTGTTCAGCCGATTTTGTGCGATCATATATTGAAATATATACTTTTTTAAATTTATTATTTAATCAGAACGAGGGAGATCAGTAAGATGAATTTGTATTATACTAGTTTCTGTCGGGCATAATAACAGAAACCCCACGAGCTCTTTAATTTTCTCGGAGTAAATAGTAGTTTAGTCTTTTTAAAATAAATTCCTCGCGATTCATCTAATAAATTATGTTAAACAAAATCTTATTCGAAACGTTGGCATAGATATCGGGCACTTTTTTGGGAATGAAGGGGTCTTCTACATACGTTCTACTGGATTAATTCCAGCTTATAAACTATTTTAGTGCACATTTTATACAAATTCGTCTAGTTGTTTTAAAGTAATCCAGTAAAAAAAAACACCCAAAACATCTTAACCGTAACTCTGCTGCTCTTACAGGCCGATATGTTTGCTGTTTGTTAGAAATGTAGGTTGATACATGAGTATTGTCTTTAAAATTAATTTACTTCAACAAATTTGTAGAGATGAATCCAACAATATTTTAGTTTATATTAAAATATTGACACAAAATAAATCTTTATATCTTATACGCGTTTATGTTGCAAATCTGTTATGTTATTGCGGGATTTAGAAGTATGGAAGTGTTCCAACTTGGCAAGGAGAAATGAATAATTTTAACATGATTTAAGGTATAAGAGGAACTTTTAAATCACAAATGCATATATTATCTATGGCAAAATGTGCTTTCGATATGGAAACATTTGTCATTAATTTATTTTTAGTTTGTTATTTAAATATTTATTATCATATATTTTACTTTTACGGAGAGTTGATGGATTCAAGTGGCCGTGACAATATTGTTCTTTGTAGAAATCTTTGGGTTGTGTTGAGTTTTGGTGGGATGTAAAGAAGCAGAAGAGGAAACATACGTGTTTCATTTTTATTTTATTTTATGAAGATATTTTCAGGACAACGTGACAGGTGGAGAGCCCGTCGCCGTCTTTATGTCCAAGCCAACAATATAATTCGTACATAAGTTTTTTATAAGCCCATTGGTACAAACCTGACACCTGGGGATCGACCTCGGGTCTCTTGACTTGATATTCCCACCACCCAACCACTCGGCTATCGTGACCACGGGAGATCGGTAAGATGAATTTATATTATAATAAATAAAAAGAAACATCAACAAATCAGGCTGGACAGTGATAAATAACATTGTTTGTTTAGCCGGATTAGAGTATGTGAAAACTTTTGTCAGTGAATTTTGCTGCTGCAATAAATTCAGATCAATTGGTGGCAAAAAAAATATTTTTTTAATTAAAATTAAAATATAAAAAATAGGTAAAATTTGGTTATAGTAGTAGCCTACTATAATATAAAAAAACCAAATATAAATAAGTGTCAATAATTTAATGGTTTAGAAATGGACTCGGAAACGTGTTTGCATGTTTAGCAGCCTGCAGCATGTTGCAGGTTTAAATCCACTACTTCATCACTTTCGTATACCATCCAAGAAGTTTACACGACCACTGCAGCTTACTGACTCCCATTAAGCTGCAGTGTAGTAATAGTGTATTGTTGTAGAAAGGGCTTTTATAGAATATTTCTCATGATATATTACAGCATTGTCGAGAGAGATTACAATTTGCCAAGCAGCTCATGTGTGTTGGCGTATTTTTCAGGTTCCAGAAATGATTTTATTTATTTTTCATTATTATACCTCACCTTAATTTTCTTGTGTTTCTTCGCTGACTTAGATATACCAGTATTTAAAATTGCTAAAGTTAATGGTAACCGGTGCTTAGTTGAAATTCCATCGAAGGCCACCGCTTCAATGATTATATGTGGTATATAAATCCTCGAGATCCCAAACTTTGACTGTTCTGTATTCAAATTAGGAGCCTCAAGTTTGATCCCCATGAGAAAGAATCATACCAATTAGTTTTATCAAAACTTATGTACAATTCCTATCGTACATAAGTCGGCTTTAACACTAAGATGGTGACGGACTTACCACTTTTAACTTTGTCTCATATATCGGTAAGTAATCTTGAAAGGCGAATTGTGAATGTGAAAAGAGTGTGTTTGAATATACAGCTAAATAGCCATGGCAGCTATTGCAAGGCATAACCTTTTATACAAGGAAGGTCTGCCACAATTGACAAGCATAGTAAGCATATTGGCGACCACATTACTGCAAACATCGCGTCGAAGCTGCTATCTGTCATGTTATTTAAATGTTTATTCGGTATTATTTGTAATAGTTAATACGTGGTCTATCGATAGCCACTTGCATTTTCATCGCCTATTACTATTGTCAAGTAAAACTTTTAGTCGTTATAACTTTTACCGTTATATATGTATCTTCAGTTAATTGTGGTAATACTTGTAAACATTTCACATATTTAATTACTTATTAATTAACTGACCGTTTCCGACAGAGTAACTCCCTGATGATGCCGTAAGGCGAAACCGGTTAATTAATGAGTAATTTAATATGTTAATTGTGTAAAAATGTGTCGACAATGAATTTCAATGCAATACAATTTCACCAAGCGACAACAGTCACAAGTATAAATGAAAAACAATTAAACTGTCAGTTGTTTATAAATTTTGGAGGACTTTACATAAACCAAAATACTTTTATATTTACAATGCATATACAGAGAAAATCAAAATGAAAAACTTGGCTTTAAATCTAAACACGAGCAAATCTTGTGCTTTTAACGCATTGAATTAAACTGCCATTACATAGCTGACACCCGCCAAGCGTATAAATCATGGCAGTTAGTTAGGAACTGACTCGAATAGTACACATTTGTACAATGCGGGCAGTAAATCTATGTTTCAGATTGTTAGGTACATGAATGCTTAGGACGCTACTGGTAATTTTAAATTTTTAAATTAATAATAATAGAAACATAATTTGTGAGATATTAACTAAATTGAAGTGTCAATTTGTAATGTCATAAAAATTACCACAAAATAAAATAAATAAAAGTCAGCGATTGGTTCATCACCAATAACGTTGTTCCAAATAAGCTTCAAATATTAGGATTAATATATATTTAACTTGTATGTACCATTTACTTTACCTAGGATATTAGATATATAAAAAACCCCCACCGCGTCTGTCTCAATACACATTATAACTGTACTTAGTTTTATAAATAAAACAAAAGAGTCGATATAATGAAAATACTTGAATATAAATTCATTTCATTTACTGGTTTCAAAATCATAAACATTTAATATCTTATTTTATTTCTTTCCCAAAATTCACCGGGTAACCTTATCAAACTTTATAAGAAACTATCGAAACTAATGAGAAAATAGCACAGTACTTCAGACGAAATTGGAAAAACTAAGTTGCAGTGAAAGCAAAGTGCTAGTGAGTTCTTGTCTGGAAACAAAAACGTAAACTTAACGCAAATTTTTTCTAGAATAAGTTTACAGATTTTATAAGAGGAATTGTTAAATGTTAAACTAAATGTAAATTGTTAATGTATAATTAACTATAATTTTAAACACATTTGACGACCTCCGTGGACGAGTAGCGTAAACACCGGTTTTCAAAGTTCAAGTAGAAATTTTAGCAACAAATGTCCTTATATTACAATTTATTTATCGTTGTTTGTCATTAAATTTTACTTTTACTTTTTACGTTTATTTTCAATTATGTTTTCGATCTGCGGATGATTAAATATGGAAAAACCCTTTTTCTACATTGTCTTAGATCTGGGTGTTAGCGGTAACTTCATTGTTTCCGATTCCATATCACAATGCTTAAACTACTTACTTTGGGATCAGATCAATGAATGTGATTTTGAAAAATTTTTGAATTATGATGCAAATCTACGTATTTTTTATTTATCTAAAAAAAATCCGACACTGCATAAAAATTTTTACGATAAAAAGCAATTTTTGTCTGTAGAGCACTGTGAGGTGACAATGTAAAAATATGTCGCCGCCATTTTTCCCGCATGTGTTGTAAAAATACAACTTAGGCAATAGTAAAAAAAATTCACGAGTATGAGTCGCGACTCATACCCTTCATGGTTTTTTTATTGTTGTATGCAAAAACCGCTCTATCAAATATTTATATTGATCCGTTATTCAAACATGAAGATTTTAATAATTTTTCCTTCGAGTTCATCATTTTCGCCTTCTCCAAGTCTTAGTAAGAAAGGTCCTTTCCCCACAATAGACTCTTATAGTCTGTCAAGGTCTTAATTTGTATATATTTTTATAAACGCGAATGTCATGCCAATCAAATTCATTTTTGACGTTAGCGATGTTGGAATGATATTGCTACATATTTCAATTTCCCGTTTGATATTAATTGAAATGAAAGGTATATAATTCTCCATGGGTAATAAAAATAGAAATTTCAATTTTTGCGAACAAAATGAGAAACGTGTTTCATATCCGCACAAAATCAATGTTTTAGTGATGAAAAATAATTGTAGCTGAGTGACCATAGAGGTTTGAATAAAGGTCTATTAACCGACATGTACCAATAGACTGCTGAAAATAGAAAAAAAGAACGAGGTATATTAGGAACGTTAAAAATGTAAGGCAACGTGATTTTAATGCATTTTTGGAACTTAATTTGAAATAATTGAATAAATTTTCAATAAAGTCGTCAAAGGAATCCTCTTATAAAAACAATTAATAATTTTAATTATAATATAACCCTGAATTATTATTTATTATATGTCGTCACGCAATTTCCCATAGTGTGTTAGGCGGAGGTCTAGACTATGAAGTTATTTTTCGACTCACTTTCAAGAAAGCTTTTTTGTAATAGCGTGATAGGTGGGGAGGCTGTTGCCGTCTTAGTGTCTAAGCTAATGCAATATACTTACATAGATACATAGATAGATAGATATTGGTAGGGGACACTTCACAATATTGTATACTCAGATCTTAACGTAAGCAGCTTACGCACTTTTATAATGGAATCAAAAACAACGAAGGTACCGTAAACACCCAGAGTCGAGAAAATTTAGAAGAAGAAAACATCATTGAAATAGAACCCGGAATTCTAGAGCTGGCGACACCATGGAAACCACAGGTTTTTATAGCGTATACTGTCACTCGTCCACAAATGTCCCCAAATACATATTAAGACAAATATTCACATATATAAATAAATCATAATAATAATATAAATAATAATAATAACAATAACAGAAAAAATACAAAAATATGCCGAGTTAAAAGAAGAGGTAACAAGAATATGGAAACAAAATAAAGTCTACGTAGTACCAATAGTATTATCAACCACAGGAATCATCCCAAAACACCTTCACCACAATTTAAAACTTTTGAATATTCAGGAAAACACATACATAAATATGCAGAAAGCAGTCATATTAAACACCTGTCGTATTGTTAGGAAATTTTTACAAGTAGATGAAAATATATTATCACCCTGATTAGTAAATAGTCCTTACCTACATTATTAATAGTTTTAAAGTTGTTTACTTGGCATATGCCAGTAAACAGCAATATGACCAGCTGAAAGCTGAGAAAAAAACAAAAGTTCACAATAAAAATAATAATAATAATAACAAATAATAATAAATAATATAAAAATATAATAATAACAACCTAGTAGCCAGGATGTTACATCAGGAGCTCGCCCTTAAGTACGGTCTCGTCGATCGGAAAATGCCTTACTATATGTACTCTCCGGAGGCCGTGCTCGAAAATGACCGCGCCAGGCTCTATTGGGATCGGCCCATCATCACGGACAGGATGATTTTGGCAAATAAGCCTGATATCGTGTTGGTGGACCGAGCACAGTCAAGGATATTTTTGGTGGACATTACCATCCCGTATGACGAGAACCTCGTGAAAGCCGAAACAGACAAAAAGACGAAATATCTGGACCTGGCTCACAAGTTGACCGACATGTGGGGTGGGATGCCCGCTGAAATTATCCCTATAGTTGTTTCTGCGAATGGGTTAATCCCAGTCAGCCTCTCTGAACATCTGAGGCGACTGGGACTCCGTGACGGATCGCTCCGAGCTCAAATGCAGAAGGCGGTGTTTCTCGATACAGCCCGCATCGTCCGCCGGTTTCTCTCCCTGTCACCCTAACCCTCGGCCGTCTGGTCTCCCCTGTCGAAGGCTTCCGTCTGGTTGGGTCTTAATATTTATTTATTATTTTTATGTATTAGAATTTATTACGTATATATTTTGTAATACTTT
Organism: Sericinus montela; assembly: GCA_029286605.1. Classification (NCBI taxonomy): domain Eukaryota; kingdom Metazoa; phylum Arthropoda; class Insecta; order Lepidoptera; family Papilionidae; genus Sericinus; species Sericinus montela. The sequence continues at coordinate 7,611,569 of JAGSMR010000030.1, read as the reverse complement.
GTTTATTTTATTTTATTTTATGTATTTTTATTTTTATGTGTATAAAAACCCAACCAGACGAGAAAATATAACAAACACCCCAAAATAATAATATAATAACAGTCACGATAGCCGAGTTGTTGGGTGGTCGGAATTTCGAGTCGAGAGACCCGAGTTCGATCCCCAGGTGGCAGTACCAATAAGTTTTTCAAAAAACTTATGTACGAATTTTATCGTTGGCTTGGACATAAAGGCGGCGACAGGCTCACCACCAGTCACGTTGTCCCGAAAATATCTTCGGTGGAAGGTGGGTCAAAGGGACTTAATTGTCTAGACTTGACCTCTGTCTACCCCTGTATTGGGAATTGCGTGAAGATATTTATTTATATTTATTATTTATTTAATATAAATAGTCATCATAATAATAAATGTCCATGACTGGAGTTCAAACATTCATATTCATCACACATGTTTGGCCCTGCCGGAATTCAAATCCGCGACCCTTAACTTGAAAGAAAGGATCACCACCAACTCAGCTATCGAGTCGTCTATAATTTAAATAAAAAATTTAAATTAAAACATTCAATGATTTTTGTAAAAAAATGCACAAAACATAAATTTTTAAGCATTATTTATTTCCTATACTTTGTTTCATGATTTATGATGAAATACAATTGTTTTGTAAGAATTTTCAAATAGTCGGGTATTTGAATCCTTAGCTTAAAAGGCAGAGTCACTACGAACTCAGCTAGCGGGTCGTCTATAATTTGAATAACATTTTTAATAGAAATATTCAGTATTTTTGTTAAAAAAATGGACAATAACATAGATTTATTAGCATACTTTATTGTTTCATGATTTTTGTTGAAATACAAACATTTTGTAAGAAATTTCTAAAAACTATTATAATCTTAGAGCATTTCCCCGTTGAATGGCTAGACTTAACCGTTGAGCAAGAAAAGAAGCAGCCCTCTAGTCATCAGCGGCAACGATAAGTCGCGGATACAATTTCTTTATAAACTGCATCGCGCGGGGACCCCACAGACCGATTGTCTCTACGGCAAATGGAACAAATATATAGTCTCCTTTCAAAGACTCATATATCCGCCATTTACACGATTCAGCTGCCTCTGATGCCGCCCCGGCCCTTATAGAAGTACCCTTGACATGAGAGGCCGCTAATGTATCGACATAAGTTGCATTCCACACAAGAGCTTTGCCTCTCTCCCAAGGGACTAAAGTCAAGCCGTCGGGTCTCTTACCATCTTCCCTAAATATTCCACAAGGCTCTAAAACCGAGGGAATATTTATGGAAACAAGAGCCCTTCGGATGATTTCATTCATATATATCGAGTATATTTCCAATACTGGGGTAGACCGAGGTCTAGACAATTAATTCCTTTCTCCCAATCTTTCAACATACTAGTTGAGATAAAGTGACCGGTGGTGAGACTATCGTAGTCTTAGTATCCAAGCCAATGGTATACAGAGGAATGTAAATACATATCTACGAAAGTATTATTTATCGTTAGCTTGTCATGATTGTTTAGATGTATTCATATATAAAACATATACATAGTCATGACTTAAGGAGCAGTCATCATTAAGGACCAGGCTGTGGCTGCATTAACTAACTTTAAGTAAGTGTTTGAGAAAGGATGTGGATATGGACGTAGAAATTTGAGTACATTACGCGCGGTCTAAGTCGGTCTATTTATGCAGCAGTAAAAACTGTGTCTGGGGTATTGTTGGATTATATTATTATTACTATAAAAATATTTCTTCACGGCATTCCCAATACTGGGGAAGACAGAGGTCCTGTCAATTAAGTCCTTTCAACCCACCGAAAGGTGAAAACCGAAGACATTTTATAGGACGTGACAGTTTTATGTCAAGAAGTCAACGATATAAATTGTAGGTCATAAGTCTTATTAGTATGTTTCATGAATTTTGAAACGAGCCCACCACCTGGGGCAAGCTCGGGCCTATTGACTTAAATTCCGATAAGAACCACTCGGCTATCGTGACTTTAATTATTACATATTATGATAATAAACATCAAATATAACGATTTTCCGATTTTATAATATGTTACATTTTATATTCAACGCGATAAAATCCGTTTTATTTTAGATGTGTAGTGTACTCGTAAACACAAAAAATCACGTACAATCATTGATTACAGCATGATTTAAATCCTCATGTTTAGCTCCGACTGCATTACAAAGATCACTCGCTAGTACTACAAGACCATTGCTAATTGAATAAAAATTAAAATCTTCACGCAATTCCCAATACAGGGTTAGACAGAGGTCAAGTCTAGACAATTAAGTCCCTTTGACCAACCTTCCACCGAAGATATTTTCGGGACAACGTGACAGGTGGTGAGCCCGTCGCCGCCTTTATCTCCAAGTCAACGATATAATTCGTACACAAGTTTTTTGAAAAACTCATTGGTACTGCCACCTGGGGATCGAACTCGGGTCTCTCGACTCGAAATTCCGACCACCCAACAACTCGGCTATCGTGACTTTTAATTGAATAAAAATACAAAATTTTGAAAATAAATAAATAAATATCTTTACGCAATTCCCAATACAGCGGTAGATAGAGGTCTAGTCTAGACAATTAAGTCCCCGTTGACAGTGTGGTAACGGTGTAAGAATATTGCCACTCTCTTCTTTCCGTGGGTGTTGTAAGAAGCAACTAAGGTGAACAGCCTTGAATATTATTATGGTAACCGAAAGATGGCGATATAACCATCTCTAAAAATGTCATACCAAAATAATCAGACCTAATATGGGCTCTGAGGTATGAGTAGTCTGGTACTGCGATCGCCAATCCACCTGTCAAGCATGGCGATTATGGTAAATCCTCCCCTTGGGACAGGCCAATATCCTGCAGTGGACTGAAACAGGCCATTATGTATGTATGTATGTATGTATAACCCACCTTCCACCAAATATCTTTTCGGGACAACGTGACAGGTGGTGAGCCCGTCGCCGTCTTTATCTCCAAGTCAACGATATAATTCGTACATAAGTTTTTGAAAAACCCATGGGTATGAGCCTGCTACCTGGGGATCGAACTCGGGAGTCTTGACTCGAAATTTCGACCACCCAACCACTCAGCTATCATGACTTACTAATATAACATTTCAAAACGATAAAATTCTATTAATAACCAACGATAAAAATTTGAATGCCTGAAAATGGCGATCAATCAAGTAACATGTGTGAAAGAAACAAATTGCCGCAGCGGTCGCGATGATGGATGTAATTCACAAGAAACGGAATATGTTAGATCCAATAAGCCACGAAAGAAATTTATTACACGCCGTTGGCCATGCTTATGGAGTTATGAATGATTGTTATTATACTTGATTTACTATACAAATGTATAAAATGCTGAAATTTTTGACAATGATTCGTAAACGTTTGAACACTAAAAGACGCAGGCTATCACGTAGAAATAATATCTATTATTTTATGGACAATTAATATGTTGACTTTTGCTCAATGTTGTATTTAAGGTTAAGATAGAGTATATATGTTATAGCGTCTTAATTATGATATTTTACTTTATGTTTGTTTCATCTATTTATATTTTTATTTATAGACCTACCAGACGGTTATATAAATAATTATCCCAAAAAAAGATAATATATTTGCTTTAAAAGTTTACAACTAACTTTTATATATACAAATTATTCAAGTGAAGAAAGCGGAATGTTATTTACAACTATGTATTAGCTACGTGTAGCTGCTGTATATTGTTACATGAGCACGCTACGCCGTAGCGACTAGCTTCAGCTAGTATAAGTAAAATTCAAAGTCGCCAAAGCGTTACGACGCTTTGTTTGATGCTATTCTTAATTTTAACATGATAAGTATTAGAAAATTTTAAATCTAATAAACATGACGTTCAAACTTGACTTATGCTAAGTTAAAGATTCTTTTATAATTCAAAATTTATCCATATAAATTTGTAAAGCTTTTTGTTTAAAAATTGTAATTAGAAATCCATATCGCGATTAAAATCACGAGTAAGTTATAACCACGACAATTTTCAGAGGGTTAAAGTGGGTTAAAATACTATTATATCCAACTAGAAAAACTTGATGAAGACGAAGTCCCTATGCAATGTTGCAAAATTTATGTCAAAATTTTTTTACTAAAACAAATATTATGTAAGGTTTTGTTCATTAAATTTACACGGTACTATTATTTCATAATATACGTACGTAGTTAAGTTATTGTACACGGCTGTGCCAAGCAATATTAAGCTGATTCATGAAAGGTCAATTCAGGCGAACTTTAAACACGGCCTTTCAAAATCAATTAACGACATGCTTATTACTCATTCAGAAATTTCTCCCAATTTCTATGGATTTTTTTAACTTAACAACTTTTGCCATTACATGAATTGTAATGGCATTTTCTATGTCAATACCCTATGATGTAATTATATAATAATTGTAAATATGACGATTGCCATGCCTTTTTTATAAAATTATTCCGGACAACCAGAGAACAAATCGTACAAAGATAAAATAAACCTTTTAAAAAAAGTAAAACGTAAGTGTAACTAACAGAATTGAAATTTAGCGTATTTCAACCAAGATTTACTTTGTGTGCTTAATGTTCACAAAGTTAACACTTGTGTTTGCTTTTGTAAACTTTGTTCTTGTAATAAATAAGAAATAAACAAACATAAATGTAAATTAAGCTGTCAGAAGTTTCGGACTTACTTTGGTCCCTTGCGAAAGCTCTTATTAGCTTTACGAATATTAAAGGTATAATTTAATGGTAATGATGAATTAATAAAACTTTTATATAATAAATTACCAGAATGTAAATTGGATACTTTCATAATATTTGTTTGTTAGCAAAGGGCGTTCACAGATAATATACACACAGATACGCTCGGCACCTTAAGAGTACATGAATACTGTAATCCTTACTTATTACTTCAATAAGCACGTCATTATACTTCATGTTCATTATACTTCCTGTATTGACGCGCTAATTGAAAGCAAGTATAAATTCAGTGGGGCTTTACGAGTATCATATTATTATTTACATGCGTATGAACCTCATTAATATTTTTTAGATTTTCTGTTTTTCCGCAATTTCCCATACAAGGATAGGCGAGGTAAGGGTAGACTCAATGTCTAGACTCTAGTCCATCTTTGAACCCAATTTTCACCGTATTTGACTGTCAACGTAACAGGTGGTGAGCTTTTCACCGTCTTGGTGTACAAGCTAAAGCTACTTAGATCCATATATACGTAGAAAAATCGATGACTCGAGCATCGACTTGAGAATAAATATTAACCTTTTTTTTTGTTTGGCTCTAGCGGGTCTCGAACCCACAGTTTTTGGGTTGTGAGTATAATTTATGTGTACGCACTTATAACTTGCTTCAATGTTTTGATAGAATTACTGTTAAAAACTTTGAAATGTAAAACTTAAATATTAAAAATATTATTAAATTGAAGAGAAAATATGTTTGAAATTTCGACTGACATGGGCGGGATCAGCGGCAGAAGTTTTAAGCATTTTTCTATTTAATTCAATAACATAAGTTCAGCACAACTTATATGCCTTAGAATCAATAAAAATAGCATAAGTTAAAATTATTTAATTAGTATAAAATTAAAGTTAAGATAAAATTATTAATATTGAACGCCGTAACGGCTGAAGGATTAAGCTAGGATGAGCTAGGCTTATGTAACGACTAAGGATTTAAATCACATCTTCTCGATCGCGTAAAGTTTGTGAACACAATTCGGAACACGTTTTTTCTAACAAAATTGTGATCCGGCTCGAAATGATAGAGCATTTATTTTGGTATTTAAATTTTTTTTCTACGCAATTTTCCCAATATTGGACTAGGCTTAGAGTCACAAAAGCGCACTAAACAGTACATTAGTGTACACTGAACAACTTTCAACCCACTTTTCACACAGCTCACTTTTGGCACATGACAAGAGGAGTATTTTTTTTTAATTTTACTTTAAAACATATTGTTAATATATTTTTTCCCAAAAATAAGCTAAGACTATGCCACCGCCTTTCTTCTATGCATGTTGCAAGAGGCAAATGCGGGAAATATCAACGCTACCGACAGGTGGCGGGATTGTGGATTTCAGGAAACGGATCGGCAATTGTTATACCAAATCCAGTTCACCTTAAGCGCTGCCGGCCGCTGGTCAGATTTAGTCTGACTGGTTTATCGAGGAGGTTATCCCGCCACTGCTGAGTGGTGTGGCGTAAAAATTTACCTCCTCCGTTTCATACCGTGGGTGACGTAAGAGGCGTTTTTGGGAGAAGCCCCTGCAATAGAGGAAAATGGCAATAGCTACCGACGTGTGGCCGTATAACCATCTCTTAATACACCATACCAAAATTAAGCAAAACAGTGAAGGACATCATGAAGGTATCCGGTACTGCGATCCGCTTGCCAAGCGTGGCGATTGCGGCAAATCTTCCTACCGGGAGATGTGCCTTGCAGTGCTTTACAGGCAGTAAAGTAGGCAAGTAAGTGCCCCGCGATCAAAGTGGAAATAATAACTGTCGATCGCAAAGATAGGAAAACATAAAGTCTATAAAGTTATGGTTACTTTTGGCTTTATATAGTCACGATAGCCGTGGTTAGGTAATCAGAAGTCGCGTCAAGATACCCGAGTTCAAACTAAGGTAGGCTCATACCAATGAGGTTTGGGACGACGCCAAAGAAAATAATAATATATCTTTACATCATTACCAATATAGGGGTAGATAGAGCAGAGGCAATTAGGTCTTTTCGGCCCACCTTTCGCCGAAAGAATTTTTTGGGACCGGCTCCCCACCTGTCATGTAAACAGGTGGTGAGCCCGTCGCTGTTCTTATGTCCAAGGCAACGATATGAATTGTACATAGGTTTTAAAAATTTATCCTCGAGGCCATGCTCGAGTCATGGATGTTTCTACTTATATATGGATCTAAGTAAATATTATGCATGCAATTAATATATATCGTACCATTAGCTTGGACACAAAGACGGTGAAATGCTCACCACCTTTTACGTCGACATTCAAATACGGTGAAAATTGGGTTTTAAGATGAACTAGGGTAGGCAGAGGTCTAGACATTAAGTCTAGACCTCTGCATGGGAAATCTCTAGCATGGGAAATTACGGGAAAACAGAAGTTATTAAAAAAATTAATGAGGTTCATACGCATATAAATAATAATATGATACTCGTAAAGCCCCACTGAATTTCTATTTGTGTTCAATTAGCGCGTCAATACAGGAAGTATAATGAACATGAAGTATAAATCGTGCTTATTGAGAGTAATTAGTAAGGACTAAAATATTCATGTACTCTTAAGACGCCGAGCGTATCTCTGTGTATATATCTGTGAACGCCCTTTGCTAATAACATATATTATGAAAACATCCAATTTACATTCTGGTAATTTATTATATAAAGGTTTTACTAATTCATCATTACCATTAAATTATACCTTTAATATTCATAAAGCTAATAAGAGCTTTCGCAAGGGACCAAAGTAAGTCCGAAACTTGTGACAGCTTAAATTACATTTATGTTTGTTTATTTCTTTTTATTACAAGAACAAAGTTTACAAAAGCAAAAACAAGTGTTAACTTTGTGAACATTAAGCACACAAAGTAAATCTTGGTTGTAATACGCTTAATTTCAATTCTGTTAGTTAAACTTACGTTTTCCTTTTTTAAAGGTTTAGTTTATCTTTGAACGATTTGTTCTCTGATTACGTACTTTGTCGCGTTTTAATATAGTATATAACATCATATAAAATCCAATAATCGTTACATTTGAGGTTTATTATCATAAAGTATAATATTTGAAGTCGCGATAGCCGAGTGGTTGGGTCGTAATCGGAATTTAAGTCAAAAGACCCGAGTTCGCCCTAGGCGGTGGGCTTGGTTCAAAACTCATGAAACATACTAATAATACTTATGACCTACAATTTATATCGTTTACTTGTTGACATAAAGATGGCGACAGGCTCATCAGCTGTCACGTCCTATAAAATGTCTTCGGTGAAAGGTGGGTCGAAAGGACTTAATTGACAGGACCTCTGTCTACCCCAGTATTGGGAATGCCGTGAAGAAATATTTTTATAGTAATAATAATATAATCCAATAAGACCCCAGACACAGTTTTTACTGCTGCATAAATAGACTGACTTAGACAAAGCGTGATGTACCAATATTTCTACGCCCCTATCCACACTTACTTATATATCTTCACGCAATTCCCAATACAGGAGTAGAAAGAGGTCAAGTCTAGACAATTAACAATTAAGTCCCTTTGACCTACCTTCCACCGAAAATATTTTCGGGACAACGTGACAGGTGGTGAGCCCGTCGCCGTCTTTATGTCCAAGCTAAGGATGAAATTCGAACATAAGTTTTTTGAAAAACTCATTAGTACTGCCACCTGGGGATCGAACTCGGGTCTCTCGACTCGAAATTCCGACCACCCAACAACTCGGCTATCGTGACTTTACTTAAAGTAAGGTAATGCAGCCACAGCCCTTCCTTAAGTCATGACTATGTATATGTTGTAAATATGAATACATCTAAACATTCATGACAAGCCAATGATACATTATACTTTCGTAGAAATATATTTAAATTCCTCTATATACCATTGAATTGGACACTAAGACTTCGATAGTCTCATCACCTGTTACTTTATCTCAACTAGTATTGTGAAAGATTGGTGGAAAGGACTTAATTGTCTAGACCTCGGTCTAGATTGGTCCCCAGTATTGGAAATGTACTCGAAGATATTTATTTATTATTTTATAAATATTATTTTTGACTTAATTAACTAACGTTCAAATTAGTTCAACAGGAGAAATTTCTGGAAATAAAATTAATTTGAACATAGAAAATCAAAATTACAGAGTCAAATTTACAAACCTCTGTTATAACTTGTAATCTTGTTATAGTTTCTGTACTTTTCACGGAAACGGAACATCAATCAAATTATTTTGTTGGCCAATGTGAAAGCATGATCCATTATAATAATTGCAGTATAAATAATTTAAACTAGGAGAATTTCAAGTTTGAACCGTTACATTAAATATAAGTTATTATAATTATTAAAATTTTACTAATTCGCTATGAAAACTTTTTCATCGCAGTTGGCAAAGGAACTGTACTAAGATAAATCGTAAGGCTCATCTTTCCGCTTGCTTTGCTCTACACATTTCTTTTTAGGAAGTACTCAAAGAATGCCTCCATATTGGACAGACCATATCCACACATCTCTAGCGAGAAAAGACAAAGGATGGAATATTAAAAAATTGTTTTTATATCTCCTAAGTTTCTCCTTCAAGTGTACGAACATGTTTTTTGATTTATCTGTTTTATTGTGGTAAAACTACGTCGCAGTGCAATAGTCAGCGCGCTCGCTTTCTGCGCGAGCGAGGTGAAGATATATTTTGTTAAATTTGATAAGACGAGAAACCAAACAAAAACCTCAAACATTATAGTAATAAAACAACAGCAACAGCTGACAATAAACGTTGTCAGCTGTTGCTGTTGTTTTATTATTGTAATGTTTGAGTTATATATATATATATATATATATATATATACATATATATATATATATATATATATATATATATATATATATATATATATATATATATATATATATATATATATATATATATATATATATATATATATATATATATATATATATATATATATATATACACATAAAATTGGTAATGGCTATACCTATCTAAAATATCTTTTAAGACTGAACTTTCTTCGTTTTCGGCGCTTAATGAAAATATCGCGAAGAAACCAATAAGAACGCATTAAAGAATATCTTTACGTAATTTCGAATGTTCTGATAGACAGAGGTCCGAAGACAGTTTTCGGGACAACGTGACAGGTAGTGAGCCTGTAGCCGTCTTTATGTCCAAGCCAACGATCGAAGTAATAAATTAGTACGAGCCTTCCACAGGGATTAAAGACAATTGGTAATGGCTATACCTATATGTATATATATATATATATATATATATATATATATATATATATATATATATATATATATATATATATATATATATATATATATATATATATATATATATATGTATATATATATATATATATATATATATATATATATATATATATATATATATATATATATATATATATATATATATATATATATATATATATATATATATATATATATATATATATATATATATATATATATATATATATATATATATATATATATATATATATATATATATATATATATATATATATATATATATATATATATATATATAGATATATAGATATATATATATATATATATATATATATATATATATATATATATATATATATATATATATATATATATATATATAACTCAAACATTACAATAATAAAACAACAGCAACAGCTGACAACGTTTATTGTCAGCTGTTGCTGTTGTTTTATTACTATAATGTTTGAGGTTTTGTTTGGTTTCTCGTCTTATCAAATTTAACAAAATATATCTTCACTCGCTCGCGCAGAAAGCGAGCGCGCTGACTATTGCACTGCGACGTAGTTTTACCACAATAAAAACAGATAAATCAAAAAACATGTTCGTACACTTGAAGGAGAAACTTAGGAGATATAAAAACAATTTTTAATATTCCATCCTTTGTCTTTTCTCGCTAGAGATGTGGATATGGTCTGTCCAATATGGAGGCATTCTTTGAGTACTTCCATAAAAGAAATGTGTAGAGCAAAGCAAGCGGAAAGATGAGCCTTACGATTTACCTTAGTACAGTTCACTTTGCCAACTGCGATGAAAAAGTTTTCATAGCGAATTAGTAAAATTTTAATAATTGTAATAACTTATATTTAATGTAATGGTTCAAACTTGAAATTCTCCTAGTTTAAATTATTTATACCGCAATTATTATAATGGATCATGCTTTCACATTGGCCAACAAAATAATTTGATTGATGTTCCGTTTCCGTGAAAAGTACAGAAACTATAACAAGATTACAAGTTATAACAGAGGTTTGTAAATTTGACTCTGTAATTTTGATTTTCTATGTTTAAATTAATTTTATTTCCAGGAATTTCTCCTGTTAAACTTATTTGAACGTTAGTTAATTAAGTCAAAAATAATATTTATAAAATAATAAATAGATATCTTCGAGTACATTTCCAATACTGGGGACGAATCTAGACCGAGGTCTAGACAATTAAGTCCTTTCTACCAATCTTTCACAATACTAGTTGAGATAAAGTAACAGGTGATGAGACTATCGTAGTCTTAGTGTCCAAGTCAATGGTATACAGAGGAATTTAAATATATTTCTAAAATCTTCTATAATGTATCATTGGCTTGTCATGAATGTTTAGATGTATTCATATTTACAACATATACATAGTCATGACTTAAGGAAGGGCTGTGGCTGCATTACCATACTTTAAGTAAAGTCACGATAGCCAAGTTGTTGGGTGGTCGGAATTTCGAGTCGGGAGACCCGAGTTCGATCCCCAGGTGGCAGTACCAATGAGTTTTTCAAAAAACTTATGTACGAATTTCATCATTGGCTTGGACATAAAGACGGCGACGGGCTCACCACCTGTCACGTTGTCCCGAAAATATTTTCGGTGGAAGGTAGGTCAAAGTAGACTTGACCTCTTTCTACCCCTGTATTGGGAATTGCGTGAAGATATATAAGTAATATACAGAGATCTAGATATTAAAGGAAATACAAGTATATTATTTTATGGGAAGTTCCGATAGCCGAGAGGTTGGGTGATCAGAATTCGAGTCAAGAGACCCGAGTTCGAACCCCAGGTGGCAGGCTCGTACCAATGGTTTTTCAAAAACCTATTTATGATTGGCTTAGAATAAAGACGGCGACGGCCCACCTGGCACGTTGTTCCAAAAATATCTTCGGAAGACGGTGGGTCGGAAAGACTTTATTGTCGAGACATCTGTCTACCCCTGTATTGGGAATGGCGTGAAGACATTTTTATGGGAATATAGTGAAGGTCTTATTACATTAAATAGAACAGTTTACGTGAAACTTTCTAATATAAAATGTTTCAGCGATGGCGTGTGCAATAACAATGCAAACGGAAATAAATATCGAATGAATGTAAGACGAGATTAAAATCAAACGTGCCGTATACGAAGAAAACTGATTCACATTTGCATTTTGAATAGGGGGCCTGTGCATGATTACTTACTGCTGTTGAATCAGTGTTATATTGTAAACTTATTGTTACTTATTTCGAACGAGTAATTTTCTTCACCTTCAAAATTTGTTCTATATTCAAATTCAAACGTTTATTTACTACAAAAAAAAACCTGCGATGGGCTCACCACATGCCACGATGTTCCAAATAAGTTTCGATGAAAGGTGGGGTCAAAAGGAGTTCTGTGAAAATGCGCGAAGGTAGCAAAAAATTAAAAATACATATTTATTTCTTTAACCACCTCGATGACAATCTCCCTTTAAGGGATATATGAAGCTGCCCCACAAATGTTTTTCTGAGTTTTTTTGTTTCAGGGAGATATCACTCTAATATAGCACATGTTAGACCATTCTTAATGAACTTCAGCTTTCTGAACAAGCCTGTTTGAAGACATAAATAGTGGGAGGGTGTAATACGTTGCGTAGACAATCTAAAAGTGCAATTTAACATCGTGTCTGGCAGATGAAAACCTCTGATTGAGTCAAATTTTGGGCGGCACTACAGTTTCTTCAGTGATGCCAGATAAACTATTGAAGTGTTGAGGTGTCCATATCCCGAAACTCTGTACTACTATAGGTAGTAGATGTCTTCAAGATACTGACGTATATTAACATCAATGGCGAATACCTTACCGGTAAAGGAGCTTAGCATTGTTCTCAATGACATAATGAAAAGTGCCTTAGAAAAGGTTAGTTTTAAGATGAACATAAACAAGGCGGAGATTGCCTAACGTCCATGACCAATGCTAGATAGATTTTTTTGGGAACACAATGCTTTAAGTTTTTGATAAATATGTGTGCTTGAAAAAAAATTCAGATTTATATAACTCGGCTGGGCGTAGTTCAACAACTCACGTGCTATGAACCACAATTACAAATTATTTAAATAATATCGAAACGTAGATGAAGGTGGTAAACTTAGTGGCTATCCTGACGTAGATATTATTAACTTCCTTCTTTGCACTATTCACCCCTTTTGTGTTTATATTTGCGTGTCTATTTTCTTTTTGAGTATCTATTCACCTTAAAAATAAAAAAAATATAAAAAATTTAAAATTATTAAAATATATTTATAACAATAGAGAGAGAATTCTGAGCTAAAATCCAATAAATATAACACCAAAATGAAGTTTTTACTGAAGAACTACTTACGTTGTTGAAACCTGTTTTTATTAGTTTTGCAGTCTACGTTTAAGTTCAGTTGTGTTATTTTTCAGTAATATTGCCACAAATTTAATGGTGCTACAAAATGAAATAAAGTACTAACAGTTTGCCAAAACTGAGAAATTTTTTAAGTTATTTCCGAGCATGTCATAAAAAAGTTTGAACTTGTACAAACTTTGGTTTTCTATTCCTCCCATGAGTTGTATTCACTGCGAATTACAGTATATTTATAACCCGACGCTATCCTTAGACGTAATTTTAAATTTTATCGAAAACTTTCACTTAAGAACATAAGAAAATTAAAAAAGAAGGAATTAAAAAGGAACAAACCTCTCCACCATTGAATCTCTGTAAAGCTTTATAATCCCTACTCTGATGAAGTTGGCCAGGCTTATAAATTAAATGGGGACTGAGAAATCTAAGGAGCTTATAGCAATACCAATGCAGCATTATTATTTGTAATTTAAATCAAATATTTTTGATTATCATTTTTCCTGCTTACGTATTAAAGTTTACATTAACATTTAAGAGTCACTATTATGATGTTACTTCTGTGATGTTCTGATATCCTTAAGCAACCATGGGGTTGCAAGTTATTTTGAGAAATATATTTAACAGAGCTGAACTCAAACGTCTTAAAATCGTGATCAGAATTGTGATTGGAAGGGATGGGACAAACCACTCCGAGCATAATTTGTCAGCATTGAACTTATGAACTCATTACTTTAAGGAGTTGATAGATGTAAATCTTCCTACCAGTTATCAATATTGTTTTCAACTAAAAGCAACACTTCATTTTCCAACAAAGGAACATGTATTTTTCAAGTTTTTGTATCGTATCGTAAAGAAGTTCCTCTGACAGTGATGTAACCCGTCAAGGAAGTTCCGTAGAAATCCTCTCTTCATACGATTTTCTTAATAATAAACCTTTAACAAAGAGTAGTCTCATATGCAATTATTGCGATATGTATCATAAACAAAATTCGATGAGAAAGAAAATTAATAATTGCGATCCGACATGACCAGCCTCTAAAAGGAAATCAAAAATAACTCCGTAACATAATTATGTTGTAGAGTTATTTAAGTGTTGTGTGATTGGGTTGTTGTGCTGTGTTGCTAAAGATCAGAAGATTTACTAGAATCGTATCTTTATACGAGGACAATCTTTGCCCTCAAACACACGTAGGCGACGTAGCCATTAGGCCATGCAGCTCAGGAAGGCGGGTGCTTAATTGAATACCCGCGGCGGGTCTGGACTTTGGTCGCCGCAGAACACATTTTGGCCGCGGAGGGCAGGGAAAGCGGTGCATGGTTATACCAGCAGTTCTCTTCTCTCGCGGTCTAACCTTGGCTGCATCAGTGGCGAGACTCCCGTCTGAGGCACGGAAGATAGGGGAACATAGCGAACCGCAATCCCAATACTCTTCTTCCGCCATGACTTCACCTCGGCTATGGAGAACAAAGGGAGCGGTCCAAGGGCAACGAAAGAGCCCAGTTAGAGCGGCTATTATCCCGCTAAATTAGGGCGGTCATATGGGTTCCTTTTGGTTCAACCTGGATGTCGAGCCACAGTTACTAAGCCCTACTGTCACGGCAAGACGGGAACTCCTATAAAACAGGAAAGAGGATTCCCGTAGGTGTCATAAGAGACGAATTTATTACTTGTTTGTGGCTAACCTAAATGCCACAAATATTTCAGTTTCGACATTATCATTACGGAAAAGGCCATTGTAGGACGAAACCTTCTCCATTCGAAAAGTTTGCAGCACAAGAACTCTCGTAACTTAGATGCTGCAGCCCCTCTCCGGTCTGGTGAATTTTGGTCTGGTATTTATTCAGCAAACCCAACCAATCATAAATGGTGACTAAAAATCCTTGAAAATGGCAATAGATAATACTATTACAATATAGATGGTAACTCGCTGAACTTTGGTCTGGTAATTTCCAGATAGTAATCCCGCCATCAGTCGGTAGCCACTTGAATTTTTAAGGTTTTACCCTCAGTAGCCTTCTATGATACCTATGAGAGGAAAGGGAGTTGTATATTCTTAGGCTTTAACTACACGGCAAGGTTTTAACATATAACACATAAAATATATAACATATAAAGACATTTAAAGATTTGTGAAACAAACATTTTTTCTAAAAGGTAAACACTGCCTGCTTACGACTATAGCCACAATTTTGTCTGACCTAAAACAACCGTTTGATGCGCTTCCAAACAACAATAGAAGTTCAATAGCAAATTCAGTTCTGGTTTTGACAGATCGACAGTCACGGCCGCTCCTTGAAATCAATCACAGTTATTTTAAGCGATGGTTCGACAAATGTAATAGGATCCTATTATTTTGTCTTTGGCGACTATTTGTAATATTTTAGTAGTTAATTAGATTTTTATGAGGACTCGATAGCCCAGTTGGTATTGCCCAGCGGTAGCGGATCGAAGCCTGCAGGACGCAATTATTCGCTTGACTCGAATAAGTCACGGATGTTTATCTGTAATATCTAGACAGTAAAACGTCGACGTATAAATATCTAAGCGCTGAGATGACTATGGTCTCACCTACTATCACGTTATCCCAAATAAGTTTCGTTAAAAGTGAGTCATTAGGACTTAATTGTCTAGACCTTAATCTATTCCAGTATAAATAATATGCTTGAAGATGTTTCATAATTTGAAAACAAAGAGTCATAAAATAGTTAAGGAAATTTTCACGGTTTTACATTTATAGTTGAACATTAAAATAAATAAGATTGTCTATTTTCTACGACTATAAATAAATAAATATCAATGTTGTAATTAAGGTTAAGATAGAGTATATATGTTATAGCGTCTTAATTATGATATTTTACTTTATGTTTGTTTCATCTATTTATATTTTTATTTATAGACCTACCAGACGGTTATATAAATAATTATCCCAAAAAAAGATAATATATTTGCTTTAAAAGTTTACAACTAACTTTTATATATACAAATTATTCAAGTGAAGAAAGCGGAATGTTATTTACAACTATGTATTAGCTACGTGTAGCAGCTGTATACCATTGGAGCCGCTACGAGCACGCTACGCCGTAGCGACTAGCTTCAGCTAGTATAAGTAAAATTCAAAGTCGCCAAAGCGTTACGACGCTTTGTTTGATGCTATTCTTAATTTTAACATGATAAGTATTAGAAAATGTTAAATCTAATAAACATGACATTCAAACTTGACTTATGCTAAGTTAAAGATTCTGTTATAATTCAAAATTTATCCATATAAATTTGTAAAGCTTTTTGTTTAAAAATTGTATTTCGAAATCCATATCGCGATTAAAATCACGAGTAAGTTATAACCACGACAATTTTCAGAGGGTTAAAGAGGGTTAAAATACTATTATATCCAACTAGAATAACTTGATGAAGACGAAGTCCCTATGCAATGTTGCAAAATTTATGTCAAAATTTTTTTACTAAAACAAATATTATGTAAGGTTTTGTTCATTAAATTTACACGGTATTATTATTTCATAATATACGTACGTAGTTAAGTTATTGTACACGGCTGTGCCAAGCAATATTAAGCTGATTCATGAAAGGTCAATTCAGGCGAACTTTAAACACGGCCTTTCAAAATCAATTAACGACATGCTTATTACTCATTCATAAATTTCTCCCAATTTCTATGGATTTTTTTAACTTAACAACTTTTGCCATTACATGAATTGTAATGGCATTTTCTATGTCAATACCCTATGATGTAATTATAAGGTAAATATGACGATTGCCATGCCTTTTTTATAAAATTATTCCGGACAACCAGAGAACAAATCGTACAAAGATAAAATAAACCTTTAAAAAAAAGTAAAACGTAAGTGTAACTAACAGAATTGAAATTTAGCGTATTACAACCAAGATTTACTTTGTGTGCTTAATGTTCACAAAGTTAACACTTGTGTTTGCTTTTGTAAACTTTGTTCTTGTAATAAATAAGAAATAAACAAACATAAATGTAAATTAAGCTGTTAGAAGTTTCGGACTTACTTTGGTCCCTTGCGAAAGCTCTTATTAGCTTTACGAATATTAAAGGTATAATTTAATGGTAATGATGAATTAATAAAATCTTTATATAATAAATTACCAGAATGTAAATTGGATACTTTCATAATATTTGTTTGTTAGCAAAGGGCGTTCACAGATAATATACACACAGATACGCTCGGCACCTTAAGAGTACATGAATACTGTAGTCCTTACTTATTACTCTCAATAAGCACGTCATTATACTTCATGTTCATTATACTTCCTGTATTGACGCGCTAATTGAAAGCAAGTATAAATTCAGTGGGGCTTTACGAGTATCATATTATTATTTACATGCGTATGAACCTCATTAATATTTTTTAGATTTTCTGTTTTTCCGCAATTTCCCATACAAGGATAGGCAAGAGGTAAGGGTAGACTCAATGTCTAGACCCTAGTCCATCTTTGAACCCAATTTTCACCGTATTTGACTGTCAACGTAACAGGTAATGAGCTTTTCACCGTCTTGGTGTTCAAGCTAATGGTACGATATAAATTACTTGCATGCATAATATTTACTTAGATCCATATATACGTAGAAAAATCGATGACTCGAGAATAAATATTAACCTTTTTTTTTTTGTTTGGCTCTAGCGGGTCTCGAACCCACAGTTTTTGGGTTGTGAGTATAATTTATGTGTACGCACTTATAACTTGCTTCAATGTTTTGATAGAATTACTGTTAAAAACTTTGAAATGTAAAACTTAAATATTAAAAATATTATTAAATTGAAGAGAAAATATGTTTGAAATTTCGACTGACATGGTCGGGATCAGCGGCAGAAGTTTTAAGCATTTTTCTATTTAATTCAATAACATAAGTTCAGCACAACTTATATGCCTTAGAATCAATAAAAAAATAGCATAAGTTAAAATTATTTAATTAGTATAAAATTAAAGTTAAGATAAAATTATTAATATTGAACGCCGTAACGGCTGAAGGATTAAGCTAGGATGAGCTAGGCTTATGTAACGACTAAGGATTTAAATCACATCTTCTCGATCGCGTAAAGTTTGTGAACACAATTCGGAACACGTTTTTTCTAACAAAATTGTGATCCGGCTCGAAATGATAGAGCATTTATTTTGGTATTTAAATTTTTTTTCTACGCAATTTTCCCAATATTGGACTAGGCTTTGAGTCACAAAAGCACACTAAATAGTACATTAGTGTACACTGAACAACTTTCAACCCACTTTTCACACAGCTCACTTTTGGCACATGACAAGAGGAGTATTTTTTTTAAATTTTACTTTAATACATATTGTTAATATATTTTTTACCAAAAATAAGCTAAGACTATGCCACCGCCTTTCTTCTATGCATGTTGCAAGAGGCAAATGCGGGAAATATCAACGCTACCGACAGGTGGCGGGATTGTGGATTTCAGGAAACGGATCGGCAATTGTTATACCAAATTCAGTTCACCTTAAGCGCTGCCGGCCGCTGGTCAGATTTAGTCTGACTGGTTTATCGAGGAGGTTATCCCGCCACTGCTGAGTGGTGTGGCGTAAAAATTTACCTCCTCCCTTTCATACCGTGGGTGTCGTAAGAGGCGTTTTTGGGAGAAGCCCCTGCAATAGAGGAAAATGGCAATAGCTACCGACGTGTGGCCGTATAACCATCTCTTAATACACCATAGCAAAATTAAGCAAAACAGTGAAAGACATCATGAAGGTATCCGGTACTGCGATCCGCTTGCCAAGCGTGGCGATTGCGGCAAATCTTCCTACCGGGAGATGTGCCTTGCAGTGCTTTACAGGCAGTAAAGTAGGCAAGTAAGTGCCCCGCGATCAAAGCGGAAATAATAACTGTCGATCGCAAAGATAGGAAAACATAAAGTCTATAAAGTTATGGTTACTTTTGGCTTTATATAGTCACGATAGCCGTGGTTAGGTAATCAGAAGTCGCGTCAAGATACCCGAGTTCAAACTAAGGTAGGCTCATACCAATGAGGTTTGGGACGACGCCAAAGAAAATAATAATATATCTTTACATCATTACCAATATAGGGTAGATAGAGCAGAGGCAATTAGGTCTTTTCGGCCCACCTTTCGCCGAAAGAATTTTTTGGGACCGGCTCCCCACCTGTCATGTAAACAGGTGGTGAGCCCGTCGCTGTTCTTATGTCCAAGGCAACGATATGAATTGTACATAGGTTTTAAAAATTTATCCTCGAGGCCATGCTCGAGTCATGGATGTTTCTACTTATATATGGATCTAAGTAAATATTATGCATGCAATTAATATATATCGTACCATTAGCTTGGACACAAAGACGGTGAAATGCTCACCATCTTTTACGTCGACATTCAAATACGGTGAAAATTGGGTTTTAAGATGAACTAGGGTAGGCAGAGGTCTAGACATTAAGTCTAGACCTCTGCATGGGAAATCTCTAGCATGGGAAATTACGGGAAAACTGAAGTTATTAAAAATATTAATGAGGTTCATACGCATATAAATAATAATATGATACTCGTAAAGCCCCACTGAATTTCTATTTGTGTTCAATTAGCGCGTCAATACAGGAAGTATAATGAACATGATGTATAAATCGTGCTTATTGAGAGTAATTAGTAAGGACTAAAATATTCATGTACTCTTAAGACGCCGAGCGTATCTGTGTGTATATATCTGTGAACGCCCTTTGCTAATAAACATATATTATGAAAACATCCAATTTACATTCTGGTAATTTATTATATAAAGGTTTTACTAATTCATCATTACCACGAAATTATACCTTTAATATTCATAAAGCTAATAAGAGCTTTCGCAAGGGACCAAAGTAAGTCCGAAACTTGTGACAGCTTAAATTACATTTATGTTTGTTTATTTCTTTTTATTACAAGAACAAAGTTTACAAAAGCAAACACAAGTGTTAACTTTGTGAACATTAAGCACACAAAGTAAATCTTGGTTGTAATACGCTTAATTTCAATTCTGTTAGTTAAACTTACGTTTTCCTTTTTTAAAGGTTTATTTTATCTTTGAACGATTTGTTCTCTGATTACGTACTTTGTCGCGTTTTAATATAGTATATAACATCATATAAAATCCAAAAATCGTTACATTTGAGGTTTATTATCATAAAGTATAATATTTGAAGTCGCGATAGCCGAGTGGTTGGGTCGTAATCGGAATTTAAGTCAAAAAGACCCGAGTTCGCCCTAGGCGGTGGGCTTGGTTCAAAACTCATGAAACATACTAATAAGACTTATGACCTACAATTTACATCGTTTACTTGTTGACATAAAGATGGCGACAGGCTCATCAGCTGTCACGTCCTATAAAATGTCTTCGGTGAAAGGTGGGTCGAAAGGACTTAATTGACAGGACCTCTGTCTACCCCAGTATTGGGAATGCCGTGAAGAAATATTTTTATAGTAATAATAATATAATCCAATAAGACCCCAGACACAGTTTTTACTGCTGCATAAATAGACTGACTTAGACAAAGCGTGATGTACGAATATTTCTACGCCCCTATTCACACTTACATCTTCACGTGGCCTCATCACAGAGCAGAAAGAGGTCAAGTCTAGACAATTAACAATTAAGTCCCTTTGACCTACCTTCCACCGAAAATATTTTCGGGACAACGTGACAGGTGGTGAGCCCGTCGCCGTCTTTATGTCAAGCTAACGATGAAATTCGAACATAAGTTTTTGAAAAACTCATTAGTACTGCCACCTGGGGATCGAACTCGGGTCTCTCGACTCGAAATTCTGACCACCAACAACTCGGCTATCGTGACTTTACTTAAAGTAGGTAATGCAGCCACAGCCCTTCCTTAAGTCATGACTATGTATATGTTGTAAATATGAATACATCTAAACATTCATGACAAGCCAATGATACATTATACTTTCGTAGAAATATATTTAAATTCCTCTATATACCATTGAATTGGACACTAAGACTTCGATAGTCTCATCACCTGTTACTTTATCTCAACTAGTATTGTGAAAGGTGGGTCGAAAGGACTTAATTGTCTAGACCTCGGTCTAGATTGGTCCCAATGTTGAAATGTACTCGAAGATATTTATTTATTATTTTATAAATATTATTTTTGACTTAATTAACTAACGTTCAAATTAGTTCAACAGGAGAAATTTCTGGAAATAAAATTAATTTGAACATAGAAAATCAAGATTACAAGTTATAACAGAGGTTTGTAAATTTGACTCTGTAATTTTGATTTTCTATGTTCAAATTAATTTTATTTCCAGAAATTCTCCTAGTTTAAATTATTTATACTGCAATTATTATAATGGATCATGCTTTCACATTGGCCAACAAAATAATTTGATTGATGTTCCGTTTCCGTGAAAAGTACAGAAACTATAACAAGATTACAAGTTATAACAGAGGTTTGTAAATTTGACTCTGTAATTTTGATTTTCTATGTTCAAATTAATTTTATTTCCAGAAATTCTCCTAGTTTAAATTATTTATACTGCAATTATTATAATGGATCATGCTTTCACATTGGCCAACAAAATAATTTGATTGATGTTCCGTTTCCGTGAAAAGTACAGAAACTATAACAAGATTACAAGTTATAACAGAGGTTTGTAAATTTGACTCTGTAATTTTGATTTTCTATGTTCAAATTAATTTTATTTCCAGAAATTTCTCCTAGTTTAAATTATTTATACTGCAATTATTATAATGGATCATGCTTTCACATTGGCCAACAAAATAATTTGATTGATGTTCCGTTTCCGTGAAAAGTACAGAAACTATAACAAGATTACAAGTTATAACAGAGGTTTGTAAATTTGACTCTGTAATTTTGATTTTCTATGTTCAAATTAATTTTATTTCCAGAAATTTCTCCTAGTTTAAATTATTTATACTGCAATTATTATAATGGATCATGCTTTCACATTGGCCAACAAAATAATTTGATTGATGTTCCGTTTCCGTGAAAAGTACAGAAACTATAACAAGATTACAAGTTATAACAGAGGTTTGTAAATTTGACTCTGTAATTTTGATTTTCTATGTTCAAATTAATTTTATTTCCAGAAATTTCTCCTAGTTTAAATTATTTATACTGCAATTATTATAATGGATCATGCTTTCACATTGGCCAACAAAATAATTTGATTGATGTTCCGTTTCCGTGAAAAGTACAGAAACTATAACAAGATTACAAGTTATAACAGAGGTTTGTAAATTTGACTCTGTAATTTTGATTTTCTATGTTTAAATTAATTTTATTTCCAGGAATTTCTCCTGTTAAACTTATTTGAACGTTAGTTAATTAAGTCAAAAATAATATTTATAAAATAATAAATAGATATCTTCGAGTACATTTCCAATACTGGGGACGAATCTAGACCGAGGTCTAGACAATTAAGTCCTTTCCACCAATCTTTCACAATACTAGTTGAGATAAAGTAACAGGTGATGAGACTATCGTAGTCTTAGTGTCCAATTCAATGGTATACAGAGGAATTTAAATATATTTCTACGAAAGTATAATGTATCATTGGCTTGTCATGAATGTTTAGATGTATTCATATTTACAACATATACATAGTCATGACTTAAGGAAGGGCTGTGGCTGCATTACCTTACTTTAAGTAAAGTCACGATAGCCGAGTTGTTGGGCGGTCGGAATTTCGAGTCGAGAGACCCGAGTTCGATCCCCAGGTGGCAGTACCAATGAGTTTTTCAAAAAACGTATGTTCGAATTTCATCGTTGGCTTGGACATAAAGACGGCGACGGGCTCACCACCTGTCACGTTGTCCCGAAAATATTTTCGGTGGAAGGTAGGTCAAAGTAGACTTGACCTCTTTCTACCCCTGTATTGGGAATTGCGTGAAGATATATAAGTAATATACAGAGATCTAGATATTAAAGGAAATACAAGTATATTATTTTATGGGAAGTTCCGATAGCCGAGAGGTTGGTGATCAGAATTCGAGTCAAGAGACCCGAGTTCGATCCCCAGGTGGCAGGCTCGTACCAATGGTTTTTCAAAACCTATTTATGATTGGCTTAGAATAAAGACGGCGACGGCCCACCTGGCACGTTGTTCCAAAAATATCTTCGGAAGACGGTGGGTCGGAAAGACTTTATTGTCGAGACATCTGTCTACCCCTGTATTGGGAATGGCGTGAAGTCATTTTTATGGGAATATAGTGAAGGTCTTATTACATTAAATAGAACAGTTTACGTGAAACTTTCTAATATAAAATGTTTCAGCGATGGCGTGTGCAATAACAATGCAAACGGAAATAAATATCGAATGAATGTAAGACGAGATTAAAATCAAACGTGCCGTATACGAAGAAAACTGATTCACATTTGCATTTTGAATAGGGGGCCTGTGCATGATTACGTACTGCTGTTGAATCAGTGTTATATTGTAAACTTATTGTTACTTATTTCGAACGAGTAATTTTCTTCACCTTCAAAATTTGTTCTATATTCAAATTCAAACGTTTATTTACTACAAAAAACCTGGTGATGGGCTCACCACATGCCACGATGTTCCAAATAAGTTTCGATGAAAGGTATGCGCGAAGGTAGCAAAAAATTAAAAATACATATTTATTTCTTTAACCACCTCGATGACAATCTCCCTTTAAGGGATATATGAAGCTGCCCCACAAATGTTTTTCTGAGTTTTTTTGTTTCAGGGAGATATCACTCTAATATAGCACATGTTAGACCATTCTTAATGAACTTCAGCTTTCTGAACAAGCCTGTTTGAAGACATAAATAGTGGGAGGGTGTAATACGTTGCGTAGACAATCTAAAAGTGCAATTTAACATCGTGTCTGGCAGATGAAAAACCTCTGATTGAGTCAAATTTTGGGCGGCACTACAGTTCCTTCAGTGATGCCAGATAAACTATTGAAGTATTGAGGTGTCCATATCCCGAAACTCTTTACTACTATAGGTAGTAGATGTCTTCAAGATACTGACCTATATTAACATCAATGGCGAATACCTTCCGGTAAAGGAGCTTAGCATTGTTCTCAATGACATAATGAATAGTGCCTTAGAAAAGGTTAGTTTTAAGATGAACATGAACAAGGCGGAGATTGCCTAACGTCCATGACCAATACTAGATAGATTTTTTGGGAACAAAATGCTTAAAGTTTTTGATAAATATGTGTGCTTGAAAAAAATTCAGATTTATATAACTCGGCTGGGCGTAGTTCAACAACTCACGTGCTATGAACCACAATTACAAATTATTTAAAGAATATCGAAACGTAGATGAAGGTGGTAAACTTAGTGGCTATCCAGACGTAGATATTATTAACTTCCCTTCTTTGCACTATTCACCCCTTTTTGTGTTTATATTTGCGAGTCTATTTTCTCTTTTGAGTATCTATTCACCTTAAAAATAAAAAAAAATATAAAAATTTAAAATTATTAAAATATATTTATAACAACAGTTATCAATATCGTTTTCAACTAAAAGCAACACTTCATTTTCCAACAAAGGAACATATATTTTTCAAGTTTTTGTATCGTATCGTTAAGAAGTTCCTCTGACAGTGATGTAACCCGTCAAGGAAGTTCCGTAGAAATCCTCTTCATACGATTTTCTTAATAATAAACCTTTAACAAAGAGTAGTCTCATATGCAATTATTGCGATATGTATCATAAACAAAATACGATGAGAAAGAAAATTAATAATTGCGATCCGACATGACCAGCCTCTAAAGGAAATCAAAAATAACTCCGTAACATAATTATATTGTAGAGTTATTTAAGTATTGTGTGATTGGGTTGTTGTGCTGTGTTGCTAAAGATCAGAAGATTTACTAGAATCGTATCTTTATACGAGGACACCTTTGCCCTCAAACACACGTAGGCGACGTAGCCATTAGGCCATGCAGCTCAGGAAGGCGGGTGCTTAATTGAATACCCGCGGCAGGTCTGACTTTGGCCTCTGCAGAACACATTTTGGCCGCGGAGGGCAGGAAAGCGGTGCATGGTTATACCAGCAGTTCTCTTCTTCCGCGGTCTAACCTTGGCTGCGTCAGTGGCGAGACTCCCGTCTGAGGCACGGAAGATAGGGGAACATAGCGAACCGCAATCCCAATACTCTTCTTCCGCCATGACTTCACCTCGGCTATGGAGAACAAAGGGAGCGGGTCCAAGGGCAACGACCAAGCCCAGTTAGAGCGGCTATTATCCCGCTAAATTAGGGCGGTCATATGGGTTCCTTTTGGTTCAACCTGGATGTCGAGCCACAGTTACTAAGCCCCACTGTCACGGCAAGACGGGAACCCTATAAAACAGGAAAGAGGATTCCCGTAGGTGTCATAAGAGACGAATTTATTACTTGTTTGTGGCTAACCTAAATGCCACAAATATTTCAGTTTCGACATTATCATTACGGAAAAAGGCCATTGTAGGACGAAACCTTCTCCATTCGGAAAAGTTTGCAGCACAAGAACTCTCGTAACTTAGATGCTGCAGCCCCTCTCCGGTCTGGTGAATTTTGGTCTGGTATTTATTCAGCAAACCCAACCAATCATAAATGGTGACTAAAAAAAATCCTTGAAAATGGCAATAGATAATACTATTACAATATAGATGGTAACTCGCTGAACTTTGGTCTGGTAATTTCCAGATAGTAATCCCGCCATCAGTCGGTAGCCACTTGAATTTTTAAGGTTTTTACCTCAGTAGCCTTCTATGATACCTATGAGAGGAAAGGGAGTTGTATATTCTTAGGCTTTAACTACACGGCAAGGTTTTTAACATATAACATATAAAATATATAACATATAAAGACATTTGAAGATTTGTGAAACAAACATTTTTTTCTAAAAAGGTAAACACTGCCTGCTTACGACTATAGCCACAATTTTTGTCTGACCTAAAACAACCGTTTGATGCGCTTCCAAACAACAATAGAAGTTCAATAGCAAATTCAGTTCTGGTTTTGACAGATCGACAGTCACGGCCGCTCCCTTGGAAATCAATCACAGTTATTTTAAGCGATGGTTCGACAAATGTAATAGGATCCTATTATTTTGTCTTTGGCGACTATTTGTAATATTTTAGTAGTTAATTAGATTTTTATGAGGACTCGATAGCCCAGTTGGTATTGCCCAGCGGTAGCGGGATCGAAGCCTGCAGGACGCAATTATTCGCTTGACTCGAATAAGTCACGGATGTTTATCTGTAATATCTAGACAGTAAAACGTCGACGTATAAATATCTAAGCGCTGAGATGACTATGGTCTCACCTACTATCACGTTATCCCAAATAAGTTTCGTTAAAAAGTGAGTCATTAGGACTTAATTGTCTAGACCTTAATCTATTCCAGTATAAATAATATGCTTGAAGATGTTTCATAATTTGAAAACAAAGAGTCATAAAATAGTTAAGGAAATTTTCACGGTTTTACATTTATAGTTGAACATTAAAATAAATAAGATTGTCTATTTTCTACGACTATAAATAAATAAATATCTTCACGTAATTCCCAATACAGGGGTAGACAGAGGTCTAGTCATTTGAGTTCCATTGACCCACTTTCCACCGAAGATATATTTTCGCCGTCATTATGTTCAAGCCAACAATAGAATTTGTACATAAGTTTTTGAACAACCCATTGGTACGAGCCTGTCATCTGGGGAACAAACTCGGATCCATAATTCCGACCATGCAACTACTCGGATGTCGTGACTAGTATCCAAATTGCCGTGGCGGACATGTCTTTAATCCCTGTGGAAGGCTCGTACTAACTTATTACTTCGATCGTTGGCTTGGACATAAAGACGGCTACAGGCTCACTACCTGTCACGTTGTCCCGAAAACTGTCTTCGGACCTCTGTCTATCAGAACATTCGAAATTACGTAAAGATATTCTTTAATGCGTTCTTATTGGTTTCTTCGCGATATTTTCATTAAGCGCCGAAAACGAAGAAAGTTCAGTCTTAAAAGATATTTTAGATAGGTATAGCCATTACCAATTTTTAGGCTTTTCTCTTATTCACTTAGTACCACCTCGACCGGAAAAAAGAGGCTGTAAATTCTTATATCGACACTATACGGCGACCTCGACCTCCACTTTTCTCTTCCCTACTGATTGATCCTATTGCAAATTGCTAAAGTTTATGATAATTCAAATCACGAATGCCAAGTGATTAAGTGATTGAAACTGAAATCAAGAGTTTCAGGTAAAATCACTCGTGCCCAGAGAGTTTTACTTGAAACTTTACTTTGGTGAAATGTGGGTCCAAATAACTAAATACATGACTAGTACATCTACAGTGGTAGAGCCACGCATCAACTTTTGTTGTTGCATGAATGGGCCGGCTCGACCGGGGAAGTACCACGACCTCACAGAATACCGGCGTAAAGTAGAAGTCTAACAAACTTCTGCGTTTCGTCTGGTGAGTGCAGGTAACCGGTGGCCCACACACCCTCCGCCCCCAATTATGGGGGAGGGGGGCATTCTAAGGGAGGCAACGCATCTGCTAAGCCTCTAGTATTGCGGGTGTTCATGGGCGGCGGTAATCACTTACCATCACGTGAGCTACCTGATCGTTTGCCTCCCTTTTTCTATAAAAAAAATATGAATAGTAGTACCAATGACTGCCTCAGTATTGAGAATATGGTCTTGAGCTTGTTTGTTGTTATTATTATATAATGAGTTTACAACCCTCTCTGTGTTTTATATTTTCTAACAATAAGCCCACGGAAGCTCTAACAAAAGCGATCAATCAAGAAGCAAATGTGTGACGCGAACAGATTGTTTCTGCGGTTATATTGATGAGTGTAATTTATAAGTAAATTGGCAAATGTGAAACGTACTCTCATTTTTAAAGTCAAATTTTTGCTTTAAAAATGAGAGTAAGTCACGATAGCCGAGTTGTTGGGTGGTCGGAATTTCGAGTCGAGAGACCCGAGTTCGATCCCCAGGTGGCAGTACCAATGAGTTTTTCAAAAACTTATGTACAAATTTTATCGTTGGCTTGGACATAAGGGCGGCGACAGGCTCACCACCTGTCACGTTGTCCCGAAAATATCTTCGGTGGAAGGTGGGTCAAAGGGACTTAATTGTCTAGACTTGACCTCTGTCTACCCCTGTATTGGGAATTGCGTGAAGATATTTATATTTATATTTTTTATTTAAATTTTTTGCGTAGCGGTTCGAAGCCATGTAGTGTTGGAGTGAAAATTTGTCAGGCATCGTGTTTCATATGGGTACCATAAAATAGGCGATAAAAGACCTTGACTAATCAAAAGTTTGTCGATAATGTACCGAAGCTTCGAAGTATCTGATACTACAGCCAATCAAATTGCCAAGCGTGACGATTACAACAAATCCTCCTTATGAAAGAGACCTTTGCTCCGCATCGGACTTTTATAGACTAGACAAAGTAAGGACAATTTTAATGGGTCCGTTTTATCACGCCAATACTAATATTGAGGTAGACAAAGGTCTAAACATTTAAGCTCCTTCCACCGAAGAAATTGTATTGGGACAACGTAATAGATGGTGAGCCTGGCGCCACTTTATATCCAAGCCAACCATATAAGTCGTACATAAGGTTTTGCAAAAACTCCTTCGTTATTTCTAACCTAATCACTGTCACCAGGGAATCGAAATTGGGTTTCTCAACTCGAATTCTGATCACCTCTGATCACTATTGTGGCTATAGTCGTAAGCAGTGTTTACCTTTTTAGAATTTTTTTTTTTTCACAAATCTCCAAATGTGTTTATATGTTATATATTTTTTATGTTATATGTTAAAAACCTTACCGTGTAGTTACAGCCTAAGAATATATAACTCCCTTTCCTCTCATAGGTATCATAGAAGGCTACTGAGGGTAAAAACCTTAAAAATTCAAGTGGCTACCGACTGATGGCGGGATTACTATCTGGAAATTACCAAACCAAATTTCAGCGAGTTACCATCTATATTGTAATAGTATTATCTATTGCCATTTTCAAGGATTTTTTTTAGTCACCATTTATGATTGGTTGGGTTTGCTGAATAAATACCAGACCAAAATTCACCAGACCGGAGAGGGGCTGCAGCATCTAAGTTACGAGAGTTCTTGTGCTGCAAACTTTTCCGAATGGAGAAGGTTTCGTCCTACAATGGCCTTTTTCCGTAATGATAATGTCGAAACTGAAATATTTGTGGCATTTAGGTTAGCCACAAACAAGTAATAAATTAACGTAGCGACCAAATGTAAACGAAACGACCGACAACAAATATTTATCTGTGTCTTCTGATAACAATTCAATGGTTTGTTACCTCTATTTGAATAGCGTTTATCGAATGGTTTACCTACAATGCTTGAATTCGTTTTATTTTTTGCTGTCAATTTTAGAGTGCTTTGATCGATTTCGCAGTGCTTTTAGATATTTCACTGCTAAAGTTACATACGAAAGGTCTGGTGTTATCACGTTTCTTTTTATTTTAATTTTTATATTAAACATTTTAAAGCACTTTTCACCTTACTTATTTTTAAGGTTTAACAAGATGGATAACAAATTAATATAATTGAAGGTTTTTTAATGAAGAAGAGCTTATGAGAAAGAAGAGACAGGTGTGGAGAAATAGGAGCATCAGTAAGAGGCTTTGTCGTCTCTTATGACACCTACGGGAATCCTCTTTCCTGTTTTATAGGAGTTCCCGTCTTGCCGTGACAGTAGGGCTTAGTAACTGTGGCTCGACATCCAGGTTGAACCAAAAGGAACCCATATGACCGCCCTAATTTAGCGGGATAATAGCCGCTCTAACTGGGCTTGGTCGTTGCCCTTGGACCGCTCCCTTTGTTCTCCATAGCCGAGGTGAAGTCACGGCGGAAGAAGAGTATTAGGATTGCGGTTCGCCATGTTCCCTATCTTACGCGCCTCAGACGGAAGTCTCGCCACTGATGCAGCCAAGGTTAGACCGCGAGAGAAGAGAACTGCTGGTATAACCATGCACCGCTTTCCCTGCCCTCCGCGGCCAAAATGTGTTCTGCGGCGACCAAAGTCCAGACCCGCCGCGGGTATTCAATTAAGCACCCGCCTTCCTGAGCTGCATGGCCTAATGGCTACGTCGCCTACGTGTGTTTGAGGGCAAAGATTGTCCTCGTATAAAGATACGATTCTAGTAAATCTTCTGATCTTTAGCAACACAGCACAACAACCCAATCACACAACACTTAAATAACTCTACAACATAATTATGTTACGGAGTTATTTTTGATTTCCTTTAGAGGCTGGTCATGTCGGATCGCAATTATTAATTTTCTTTCTCATCGTATTTTGTTTATGATACATATCGCAATAATTGCAAATGAGACTACTCTTTGTTAAAGGTTTATTATTAAGAAAATCGTATGAAGAGAGGATTTCTACGGAACTTCCTTGACGGGTTACATCACTGTCAGAGGAACTTCTTTACGATACGATACAAAAACTTGAAAAATATATGTTCCTTTGTTGGAAAATGAAGTGTTGCTTTTAGTTGAAAACGATATTGATAACTGGTAGGAAGATTTATATCTATCAACTCCTTAAAGTAATGAGTTCATAAGTTCAATGCTGACAAATTATGCTCGGAGTGGTTTGTCCCATCCCTTCCAATCACAATTCTGATCACGATTTTAAGACATTTGAGTTCAGCTCTGTTAAATATATTTCTTAAAATAAAATGCAACCCCATGGTTGCTTAAGGATATCTGTAATCTGTGAATTTAATTTCGCCTTTTATGACAAAACATCACAGAAGTAACATCATAATAGTGACTCTTAAATGTTAATGTAAACTTTAATACGTAAGCAGGAAAATGATAATCAAAAATATTTGATTTAAATTACAAATAATAATGCTGCATTGGTATTGCTATAAGCTCCTTAGATTTCTCAGTCCCCATTTAATTTATAAGCCTGGCCAACTTCATCAGAGTAGGGATTATAAAGCTTTACAGAGATTCAATGGTGGAGAGGTTTGTTCCTTTTTAATTCCTTCTTTTTTAATTTTCTTATGTTCTTAAGTGAAAATTTTCGATAAAATTTAAAATTACGTCTAAGGATAGCGTCGGGTTATAAATATGCTGTAATTCGCAGTGAATACAACTCATGGGAGGAATAGAAAACCAAAGTTTGTACAAGTTCAAACTTTTTTATGACATGCTCGGAAATAACTTAAAAAATTCCTCAGTGTTGGCAAACTGTTAGTACTTTATTTCATTTTGTAGCACCATTAAATTTGTGGCAATATTACTGAATAATAACAAAACTGAACTTAAACGTAGACTGCAAAACTAATAAAAACAGGTTTTAAGAACGTAAGTAGTTCTTCAGTAAAAACTTCATTTTGGTGTTATATTTATTGGATTTTAGCTTAGAATTCTCTCTCTATTGTTATAAATATATTTTAATAATTTTAAATTTTTTATATTTTTTTTATTTTTAAGGTGAATAGATACTCAAAAAGAGAAAATAGACACGCAAATATAAACACAAAAAGGGGTGAATAGTGCAAAGAAGGGAAGTTAATAATATCTACGTCATGATAGCCACTAAGTTTACCACCTTCATCTACGTTTCGATATTCTTTAAATAATTTGTAATTGTGGTTCATAGCACGTGAGTTGTTGAACTACGCCCAGCCGAGTTATATAAATCTGAATTTTTTTTCAAGCACACATATTTATCAAAAACTTAAAGCATTGTGTTCCCAAAAAAATCTATCTAGCATTGGTCATGGACGTTAGGCAATCTCCGCCTTGTTTATGTTCATCTTAAAACTAACCTTTTCTAAGGCACTTTTCATTATGTCATTGAGAACAATGCTAAGCTCCTTTACCGGTAAGGTATTCGCCATTGATGTTAATATACGTCAGTATCTTGAAGACATCTACTACCTATAGTAGTACAGAGTTTCGGGATATGGACACCTCAACACTTCAATAGTTTATCTGGCATCACTGAAGAAACTGTAGTGCCGCCCAAAATTTGACTCAATCAGAGGTTTTTCATCTGCCAGACACGATGTTAAATTGCACTTTTAGATTGTCTACGCAACGTATTGCACCCTCCCACTATGTCCTATTTATGTCTTCAAACAGGCTTGTTCAGAAAGCTGAATTTCATTAAGAATGGTCTAACATGTGCTATATTAGAGTGATACCTCCCTGAAACAAAAAAACTCAGAAAAACATTTGTTGGGCAGCTTCATATATCCCTTAAAGGGAGGATCGAGGTGAAGTAAAAGTAAAGTAAAATATTCTTTATTGTACACCAAGACTGACATAGAAATTACAATTATAATGGACATTAGTACAAAAGGCGGCCTTATCGCTTAAACAGCGATCTCTTCCAGGCAACCTTAGGGAAAAGGATTCTTCTAAAGAAAGCGGAAAGGGTGTACAAAATAATACGTATACTACATATATATATATATATATATATATATATATATATATATATATATATATATATATATATATATGTATATATATATATATATATATATATATATATATATATATATATATATATATATATATATATATATATATATATATATATATATATATATATATATATATATATATATATATATATATATACCATATAAAACAGAAGAAATTATATATAAAGGATTAAAAGTTAAATGGAAAACAAATTTTCTATATGCAATAGACGACAGATTATTAAAAGGATAGGTAATGAAGTTTTAATTTAGTTCTAAAGATAGAAAGAGATTGAGATTGTCTAATATAAAGGGGAAGAGAATTCCAAAGTCGTATAGCAGTTACAGTGAAAGAGTTAGCATAGAAGGAAGAAGAGTGTTTTGGAGTACTTAGCAGAAAATTATTTTGTGATCGGAGTGGAAAAGAATGTAAACTACTTAGATATTCAAATCTATCCTTCAAGTAATGTGGAGCATTGGGATTGAACAGAATGCAGTAAAGTAGATGAAGAATATGAGTATTCCTGCGAAGGCGAATTGGAAGCCACTTGAGCTTAAGGCGGAATTCGGAGATGTGGTCATATTTTCGCAACCCAAATATAAACCTTATGCAATAATTCTGAAGCCGCTCAAGTTTGTTAAGTTGCTCTTCGGTTAGGTCAAGATAACAAGTGTCCGCGTAATCAAGGATCGGTAGGAGGAGAGACTGAGCCAGCACAATCTTAGTAGGAATGGGGAGTATGTTGCGCAATCTTCGGAGAGAACCTATTGCGACAAACATCTTTCTGCTTAGCTCAATCATTTGTGGTACCCAAGATAATGTTTTATCAAAAGTAATGCCTAAATTTTTGACCTTGTCACTATATGGTATAACGATCCCTTCGAAAAGTACCGGCGGAAGCTGTGATAAAGTTACACGCGACATTAGTTTAGTGCCTCCAATGATAGTGACTTGGGTCTTCAAAGGGTTTACTTTGAGCCCAAACGAATTACACCAATTAGAGATGCTGATTAGGTCTGTATTAACTAAATTAATCGTGTTAGGTAAATCCTGTATCTTACATTGCAAATAAATTTGTAAATCATCTGCATACAGGTGGTAGAAAGAATTAATACGTGAACAAATCGAATTGATGAAAATAGAGAATAATAGAGGAGACAATACGCCACCTTGCGGAACGCCAGCAATGACAGCAGACCAGTCAGAAAACGTGTCATGTTTTCGTATACGCTGCCGGCGTCTATGCAAGTAACTATGAAACCAACCAATTACCCCAGGAGATATGTTAAGAGAACTTAAAACAGCAAGTAGAATATCAAAGTCTACAGTATTGAAAGCATTACTAAAATCAAGCAATGTCAAGACTGTAACTTGTTGATTATCCATACCCAGCCGGATGTCGTCAGTGATTCTGACCAGAGCAGTTGTCGTACTATGACCAGGACGGAAACCAGACTGGAAAGAGTTCAGAAGGTTATTATAAGAAAGAAATTTACTCAGCTGTTGGTGTATAAGGCGCTCAAGTGCTTTAGACAGAAAGGAAAGAATGGATATGGGACGGTAGTCCGCTAAAGAGGGATTGGATTTTTTAGGAAGTGGAGTTACTAAGGCGTCTTTCCAAACTGTAGGAAAAAGACTGGAATCAAGGGAATGATTAAAAATTTGTGTGATAATAGGAGCAATGACGTCGAGTATAGGGATGATCATTTTACGACTAATGCAGTCAGAACCAACTGCATCAGATGTAATGGCTAATATATTCTTCTTAACATCACTGACAGTAACTTGGCTAAAAGAAAAAGATGGAAAGTCAGGAGTTGATATAGCAGAAAGTTGATTAAGAGTGTTTTGCTTCGTTGTATTATTTACAATAGAGGAAGTGAGGAAATGCGTATTAAGCATATTTAAGTCCATATTAAGAGAATCTACATTTTGCTTTGCCTTTCCAACTCCTAAAGATTTGAGGAAATTCCAAACTTTAGTCGAGTCAATTTGCTCAACAACAGATTTATAGATATGGCGTCGTTGACTATCTCTACACACCATGTTGCAGCGATTTCGTACTTTATGATATTTTTCGCGATTGGAATCATTAGGGTTCATACGGTATTTAGTTTTTGCCAAATTCTTTTTCCCTAATAGTTTTTTGATATCCGGAGTGAGCCAGGGTGCAGGAAGATGCTTTATTCGAACCGGACGAATTGGAGAATGTACATTGTACAGTTGTTCGATTAAGGAGTTAAAATTGATATCTGCTCATCAACGGTATCTGCACTCGAAACAACTGACCAGTCGATTTTAGCAGTATCCTCTCTTAACCGATCAATGTACATTCTACAAAAATTGCGCTGAAGAAGGATCCTTCGCTTACCCTTCGGAGGCTTAATTTTATAGGATAGATAAAGCAAGTCGTGGTAGGAAAAAGCAGAAGCATTACATTGTCCATGCATTGAAACATGGTCAATGGAAGAAACAAGAATTAGATCAAGAAGAGAAGGGGTGCAGTTGGGAAAAGCGTGAGTCGCTGAAAGTGGAAGAATGTGTAAGTTGGTGCTATTTATGAGAGATTTCAGATGAGATGACCTACAGTCGTTTTTAAGAAGACATGTATTGAAATCTCCCATGATAATAGTGTGACTATACAGTGAGGAGTACTGTTCAAGTAAAATTTCAAATGACGAAAAATAGTCAATAGTTAGATTTGGACTGTAATAGACGCCAAGAAGGAGCTTCATATGACCAAGTATAATTTCTATAAAAAGATGTTCAGGGCCGGCACGAGACAATGTTTGAGAGGAATTTAAAACAGTGAAAGGAATGTGTGATTTTAAATAAATCGCTACGCCACCACCAGCGCGCCCAACACGATCGTTGCGGATCAAATTATAACCTGAAGAGAGTAAGCTGAAGAAGCTAAACAAGGTTTTAACCAAGATTCAGATACTAAAATTGCGTGTATATTTTTGTTATCGAATGAGGACAACATTTCAGGATAATGTGCAGGAATACTCTGGGCATTTATATGAATTGCATTAAAATTTTTCAGTGTACCCGAGAAGAGAGAATTTAGAGTCTCGCTTAGAGAAGGGATGCTATGAAAACTATCATTACTGCTCAATCCGTCTGAATCACAGAAGGAAAAAAAACTGTCGTCTAATATATCATTACCAGTAATCATTGAAAGGTGAATAGTATATGAGTTATGGACAAAATAGACAAATATAAATATATATATAAAAATAAGAATTTAAGAACTGAAGAACCCACCCGCCAGTTGCAAGGAAAGATCTCACTTCATAAAGCCTAAATAACAAAAATTACCAAAAAAAAAATAAAAAAAAAATCCTTAAATCTTAAACACATTTATCTAATCAAAATTAACAAAAGAGAAAAAAAAGAGTATTATTAAAACAACAAAAACAGTAGTGAACAATAATAGGAAGACACGGAAAAGTAAAAAGTACTTCGCAAGTAGTTTCTTCTGTACAGTCATACAAGAATAAATATGGTTATCTGTGTAGTATTATGGTTACCTAATCTATATCTTTGTATCCACAGCAAATATTTCTCTGTGGCTAAGTGTCAAATGTCACTATTGTCATGAAATCTAATATTTTAAGTCAAATAAACAATGGTAAATAAATATAACAAGTAAGGTGATTATATACTCTTTGCAATTAACAAACTGTCAATATATTGAAAGACGAAAAAATTGTAAATAGGTTGAGTTATAAAATATGAAAGTGGAAAACAATTTTAACATGCAATCCTAAAACAAAGAGCAAAGTATAAGTAAAATTATTTCAATACATTGAGAAAAAAATTAAAAGTAAATGTTTTATTATTAAATGTTGTTGATTGGGTTAGAATACTTTACAATTTTGTATGAGAAATAAATGCATCGGTTACTTGTTCTTGATGTTTCTTTTGGATCTGGAGGCAACGCTGGTAGTGCCTATCGACAAAGGCTTAGCAGTAGATTGAGGTATGCAGTCCAAGTCAGCCCGGCACTCAGCTCTGTGACGTGAACCGTCTGGGCAATAATATGAATATAGCCGTCTCTTGTCCAACACTTACTGATACCGAATCGCTGCCTTGCATCCATGAACACGCTATGACGACTCTTTGTTAGAAACTCTGACTGAGTTATACCACTACCTTTGAGAGCAGTCTTCGAGAACCAAATCTTGTCTCGGATTGCAACATCTGAAAACTTCACTATTATTGGCCTGGGTTTCTTACCGGTGGTACGTCCCATTCGATGAGATGACTTGATGCAGGCAGCAGAGAAGCCAGTCACACCGAGATGTTCATGTACAATGTTACACACCTGGGTGGTTATATCTTCTGACTTTTCCTCGCTACCTCCATGAAAAAGTATCATTTTACGGCGTCTACGCATCTCCTGTCGATCAAGTTCTGTGCTGAGAAATTCAACCTGCCTCTGTAAGGTGTTCATGGCAGAGAGCACAAAGGTCCGGAAACTGTGAAATTCTGAGCCCAACATGGTATTAGTTGTCGGTGTACTGTCGAGGCCGTGCTGAAATTCACTCATTTTCTGTTGGAACATATCTGCCAAGGCGTTAAGTGATTCTTTAACTGAATCCATACTTGTTGTGTAGTGACAGTGCAAAACAAGCAAAACTGTTTATGAAGTGATGTCAAATTTGAAGTTTTTGATAGGAAAATACTGTACGGTGGGTTCTCTTAGTCACATATTTAGTATACATATATTCCAAAAAAAAAATGTAAAAATACTTGTGTTTATTAATTTTAAACTTAAAAATTACAGAGCTGTTATCAAAAAGATGTTAACTTTTTTACACCTACCGCCCAAAAAAATTGATTAAAGAAATAAATATGTATTTTTAATTTTTTGCTACCTTCGCGCATACCTTTCATCGAAACTTATTTGGAACATCGTGGTATGTGGTGAGCCCATCGCAGGTTTTTTTTGTAGTAAATAAACGTTTGAATTTGAATATAGAACAAATTTTGAAGGTGAAGAAAATTACTCGATCGAAATAAGTAACAATAAGTTTACAATATAACACTCATTCAACAGCAGTAAGTAATCATGCACAGGCCCCCTATTCAAAATGCAAATGTGAATCAGTTTTCTTCGTATACGGCACGTTTGATTTTAATCTCGTCTTACATTCATTCGATATTTATTTCCGTTTGCATTGTTATTGCACACGCCATCGCTGAAACATTTTATATTAGAAAGTTTCACGTAAACTGTTCTATTTAATGTAATAAGACCTTCACTATATTCCCATAAAAATGTCTTCACGCCATTCCCAATACAGGGGTAGACAGATGTCTCGACAATAAAGTCTTTCCGACCCACCGTCTTCCGAAGATATTTTTGGAACAACGTGCCAGGTGGTGGGCCGTCGCCGTCTTTATTCTAAGCCAATCATAAATAGGTTTTTGACAAACCATCTGGGGTTCGAACTCGGGTCTCTTGACTCGAATTCTGATCACCCAACCTCTCCGCTATCGGAACTTCCCATAAAATAATATACTTGTATTTCCTTTAATATCTAGATCTCTGTATATGTACAGTATTGGTTATACAGTATTGGTAATGGCGACACTTAACTTACATTGACGACCTCCGTGGACGAGTGGCGTTAACAAACGTTTTCAAGGTGTCGCCATCTCCAGGTGTCGGATTCGATTCTCGGTCGGGTCAAAGTAAAAAACCACTTTTTCTACATTTTCTCTGGTCTGGGTGTTTATGGTGCTTTCGTTGTTTCCAATTCCCATACCACAAGTGCTTTAGCATCTTATATTGGGATCAGAGCAATGTATGTGATGTTGTCCCTATCTACATAAATATTTATATTTATTTATTTATTTTAGTTGTATTTTATTGTTTATATTTTAATACTGTTATTAATTTGATTTTAGTTTTATTTTATTTATGACCTCCGATTTTTAAGGTGCCACCACAATTGAAGTCCCGGGTTTAATTCCCGAACGGCTCAACACAAGTACTTCAGCTACTTACTTTGGGATCTGAGATGTTGTCCCTATTTATTTATCATTACTATACAATTGGTATCGTTATAATAAATAGCAAACCATATCACTATAGCAGAGTGGTTGGAGTGGTGGATAGCGAGTCGAAAGACCCGAGTGTGATCCCCAGGTGACAGGCTCATACCAATGTGTTTTTTCCAAAAACTTATGCACGAATTATATCGTTGGCTTGGACTCGGCTCTCAACTTTTGCTCGTTCCCATATGAGTCTTCCTCATAGGGATTCAACTCAAATCTTCTGATTCGAATTCTGGTAATCAAACCACTCGGCTATCGTGTTTATAACAGGTTTAGGAAATTTATTAAAGAAAAACTTTATAAGAAGGGGTATTATAATATAAATGAATATATTAATCACGTGAAAGTCACGATAGCTGAGTGGTTGGGTGGTCGGAATTTCGAGTCAATAGACCCGGGTTCGATTCCTAGTTGGTAGGCTCGTACCAATGGGTTTTTCAAAAACTTACGTACGAATATCGCTGGCTTGGACATAAAGACGGCGACGAGCGCACCACCTGTCACGTTGTCCCGAAAATATCTTCGGTGGAAGGTGGGTCGAAGGGACTTAATTGTCTAGACTAGACCTCTGTCTACCCCTGTATTGGGAATTGCGTGAAGATATTTATTTATTTTATTTATGTAGTGGTGACGATTTGTCCCGAAAATATCTTCGGTGGAAGGCGGGTCGAAGGGACTTAATTGTCTAGACTCGACCTCTGTCTACCCCTGTATTGGGAATTGCGTGAAGATATTTATTTATTTATAATATATTAATGACAGTAACCCCTGGGAATGAGATGATTGCTCCCAAGCTATTTCTAGAAAATATCATATCACATTGTATAATACATTGTAGTGTAAAAAAAAATGACCAAAAAACGAGATACCTACGGAGTTTCTTTCGCCTGTTTCTTCTCCGTTAGAGGAACCTCATTACGAAACGGCGGTAGATTAAAAATAACTATCGATAAACGAATGTACAGAATATACAATGTGTATGTCGATGAATAAATGATTTCATTTGATTTGATTTTAATACCGTTCTACTACACGTGTATATAGTCTAGTGTTTTAATACATTTTATCTATTTAAACTTATATTTGTGCAGTAAAACTATCATTATCATCACAACGACTAGTGCAGTACACAGACCTCTTTCAAGACGAGAGGATTTGTCTTGACCGCCACGCTTGGCAAGCGAATCGCAATCACGGGTCCTCGAAATATTATTCTGGTATTTTTCGAGATGATTCTGTCGCCACTCAGTGCCGTCCGTCAGTGGCTATTTAAATTAAATTTTCATCGCTTTTCTCGTAGACACCTCTTAGGATAGGCACGGGGAGTAAAAGGTAGAATATTCGCCGCCGTAGCCACATGATACTCTGTCCGAGTAACATGGAGATTAATCATAATAGCCGATTGCTTGGTACAACTACATTTACTAAGTATAACATTTTATATTTTCAACGCTTCGCGCCATTTCCAATTACCCAGGTAAAAAGAGTTCTAGATAATAAAGGCATATAATTATATAAATAGCTGAGTGTTTAGGTGATCGGAATACGAGTCAAGAGACCCACGTTCGATCCCAAGATCCCACCAATGGGTTTTTCCAAAACGTATGTACGATTTATATCATTGGTTTGGACATAAAGACGGCGACAGACTCACCACTTGTCACGTTGTTTCGAAAAATGTGTTCAGTGAAAAGTGAGTCGAAAGTACTTAATTATCTAAACCTCTGTCTACCTCAGTATTGGAAATGGCGTGAAGCACTGAAATTATAAAATATAATATTTAGTAAAGAATATATATAAATATCTGTGCTATTTTGAAACTCGAGTGTGAGACTGTTCAGAATATTATTATACCACGTTCGGGAAATTCTCAGAATACGAGGTAATGGAATGATATGAGCATAAGTGTATGAAGAGATTATTCGCAAACAATGTGGCCTTTTAAAAGGATACATACTTAGATGACGGCGCTTTGCGTCAGTTACGTTACATATGTATTATAATGCAAATTTCTGTGTCAGGTGACGCTGTTGCTAAGTAGCTTACTGCGGCATATTTCTATGTTTATTTCTATCATAGATGACTTTTAATTCACATATTGTTGGAAACGTGGAGAAACAGCAAATTGAGACTTAAAATTATTGTGTCTATTATCCCAAAATATAAGACCCAGTTTCTTTTAAATTAGATTTCTAAATTATTACCTTCTAAATTATACCTCTGTGGACGTCTGGCGTAAACACCGGTTTTCAAGGTGTCGCCGTCTCTGAGGTCCTGGGTTCGTTTCCCGGACGGGACAATGTAGAAAAACCAATTTTTCTGTATTTTTTCGGGTCTGGGTGTTTCTGGTACCTTTAGTTGTTTCCGATTCAATGCCACCAGTGCTTTAGGTGCTTACTAAGGGATCAGTGCAATGTGATGTGGTCCCTATATTTATTATTTATTTATTTGTTATTAATTTCCAACTTCTCAGGTATATTTATTTTCCGTATTTTTTTTTCAACCAATTCCAAAAAATGTACCAAATCGGTCTAAACGTTCT
Organism: Sericinus montela; assembly: GCA_029286605.1. Classification (NCBI taxonomy): domain Eukaryota; kingdom Metazoa; phylum Arthropoda; class Insecta; order Lepidoptera; family Papilionidae; genus Sericinus; species Sericinus montela. The sequence continues at coordinate 7,570,035 of JAGSMR010000030.1, read as the reverse complement.
CAAGTGATCCTCTTCATGCATATACATACATATATCACATGGTGGCACTGTTGCTAGAAGCATCGCCACATCACGGTGGAGGTCAGGGGTTCAAACTCCTCCAGTAAATTTTTTTGAGTCTCTAAATATTTAATAACGATAAAGGCTCATTGGAAATTTTTGTTACGAAAATAGGATTTTAATAAATTTGTTAATAGCGGTAACTGTGTTTTGGCATTTTACACCATATCATTAACAGAAACTTTTTCACTGCAGTGTATTGTCATCGATCAAGATGTCACTTATAGTCTTTACACACACTGAACTTGATGGATCGATTTTCAGCTTTTAATGTAATGGTCTTAGCTTGCTGTCCTTGTCTTCGGTTCTGGTAAATATGTTTTTAATTTTTTTATTATTAATATTTTAAACCAATTTCATTAATTAGTAATTAAATGAAGTACTACTATACTAACAAAGAAAATATTATTTAATACGACTTCAAAGGATATAAATATCCTTTAAAGTCGTATTATAACCCATTAAAATAAAATTTGTAGCAATTTTGTTTATTCTTCGAATTCGAAGTGATAAAAATATTGAAAAATTTTATTTAATTACTCTCTGGTAATCTGTTGCTGTATCTTTATCTCTTGCTGTATCTTTGCACTGACACATGAAACCAACACACGATATTAGAAAAATAATCAGAACTATAGGAAATATAAAACCTTTAAGAGTTTTATTAAATTATGACCGCTATTACGTTAATGTAATAAAATAGAGCGCACCTGCTCATACCGTCGCATAAACAATTTTAATATGTCGAGACGTACCGTTTACATATTTAAAAGGGCTTATGAATATCCCTTAAAATATTGGTGTATTACTAAATATTTGTGTATTACTAAATATTTTATAAGAAAATATTCACCTTTTAAAATATTTACGGCGTCATTTCTACGCTTGAATTTCCTAACAAGATGGAGGGAGCCGCAAAAATGATACGCATCCTTCCGGAATAATGTGGAAGCAAAAAATATGAACTGAGGAATAATGTGGAAAATTTTAATTTAAATTGAAAGAAAATTTTATCACAATGCATCATGAAATCCTTTACCTACGGAATCTAATAACACAAAATGTGTATTTAAGATCCTGACCCACTATTCCTATTTTTCATCCTACAACTATACAACTACCTACTATAATCATGATGTATTACTTTCTTATATTAAAATATACCGCCAATAAATATACATCCATATAACTGCGGCCGCAAATGTCGAAGTTACTCGATGGGTGGACTTGAAATTTTCATAGATTCTTTTATTCCTTCGCGCACTTTCTCATTATTGGAGTAGACAAAGGTCAATGTAGGCAATGACATTTGGAGGGCTTTTCCGTTGCTGCTTCTTACAACACCCACAGAAAGAAATTTTTGATGTTTAGTTTATTCTAATGCCGATACCACTCGGAAAACATCGTAAATATAATTACTTCTTCATTTTTAATTACATTAATGTTTATCAAGACAAAAAACATTTACAATTTTCCACCATGAAACGAAAATATCTTCTTCGTCTTTTGAGTTAAAATATATTAAGAAAACAAGCATACATTGTGTACTTTCAAGTACGTTAGTGTTCCGATAGAAGGGACATATAATACACCAGATTATGACGACCATCACGACCCATATTACTTATGACGCAAGCAAGCAAGGTTAATCAAACTTCGTTGATATAAGAAAAGGATCTTCCGTTATTTATATCAACAAATAATGATGGCGTCCTCCAAACTATTTTAATGGTAACTAATTCTTCCGGTCTTATTCTATGTTGTCTGTAATTTACTAGTTATCTGGCTTATTTCTTTAACCTGTATTCATCGCATAGTTTTAATAACGATTTTTTTAAATAAAAGTGAGAAAAATTTACATAGGTAGAGTAGAAATAGATAGTCGATGGCGACGGTGACCAAAACTAATTTTAGCCACAAAAAAAATTGCATTTGTTGTACAATCACTGAAAGGTTTTTATATCGACAAAATAAAAAAAAAGATATTTTTTTATATTTATTCAGATATGACAAGTGATATCACAGGAAATATTATATACAGCCCGTTAAGTTCTTAGCAGGATGTCAATGTCCAAGCAGGGTGACTAAGGCCTCTCCCGCAAAGAATTACGAATTTTAATATTATAATTATTGAGAGAGAATACAATGCTTGGTAATGAAAAATGTACGTCGAGTTTCTATGTGGCTTTCCAATTAACTCCGAAATGTTCACAGCGTTAAACTATTTGTTGAGTCGATGGTTTTTTCGATTTATCAACGATAAAATTTGTATTAGTCTTAATTTCTATATTGCATGCGACTCTATTATTTACCTATTTTTCAAATGGAGCTGTTAAATTAACAAATAAACAAACAAACTGTTAAATTAACACTACTGGGAAATATGTGAATCGAATCAAAATTGTGTTAATCATAGAATTTGTTTTACAAGAATCTCGTTCCTTTCTTCTCGAAGATGTCGTAAGAAGAGCTACTGAGAAAAAAGGCATTGAATAGATAAGGGCGTCTATCAAAGTCAAAAAACTTAAGCAGATCGGAGATGGGCAATGTTTAAGATCCGAAGTCGTAGAGTGAACGCTACTTAGATTGCCAAATTTGGTGATTATTTAATGACCTTCATACGGGCTTTTTGCAGACCGTTTGCAGACAGTAATAATAAGTATATAGTTCTTCGAAAAGAACGATATTTTAAGCAAGAACTTGCGGAAAAAATCTTTCATTTAAATCATACATCACTATTAATCTTCACCAATTCCCAGATCTGGGGTAGACAGAGGTCTAGACAACTAAGTTCTCACGACCCATCTTTCGAGGAAGCTTATTTGGTGTAACCGGCCTGGTGGTGAGAGGTGAGACCATCACCGTCTAGATACTAAAGTGTTTCGTTTTAATTATTGATAAGTCAACAATTAAAATATTTTTAAGAAACGATATCTTCCTAGAAGAATATCGATAGATTATACACATGAATACGATAAGTGCGCTTCGCCTTGTATTTCGAGGATGCTAGAGGCGTGCTGTTTTATCCATATTTCCAAACAAAATTTCCAAATCCGGTTTTTTCTTAATAGTTCAGCTGTGTCTTTGAATATTCTCTTTGAATTTCTCTTTTCTAAATAAATAAATAAATAAATAAATAAATAAATAAATAAATAGATAGATGGATAAATAAATAAATAAATAGATAGATAAATAAATAAATATCTTCACTCAATTCCCAAAACAGGGGTAGGCATAGGTCGCCTAGACAACTAATTCCCTTCGACTAAAGATATTTTCGGGACTACGTGACAGGTGGTGAGCCCGTTGCCGTCTGTATGTATAAGCCAACGATATAATTCGTACATGAGTTTTTGAAAAACCCATTGGTACGAGCCTGCCATCTGAGAATCAATCTCGGGTCTCTTGACTCGAAATTCCAACCACCCAACCACTCTGCTATTTTGGCTATCCCCTTGTTATGTAACCACCATCGGTTAAACCCATTCTCGAAATTCTCTTTTAGCGATTAACGTTAGTAAACGCAGATAAATTTATATATCTGTAAGGGTTTGCCGTTGCATCTTTAGGCTTTATGTTGAAATGGAACAATATCATAAAAAGTTTGTCGACCTACTGTAATACCAACATAATGGATTAAGTTTACAATGTTGCTAATAACGGACCTGAACTTACTCCGCGCATTACCTAAAAATCTATTTTATTTATTATTTATTAAAAAGATATCACCGCGGGATCATTTGACTATTCTGAGTAAAAATTAGTTCTCTCCGGACGGCCTGCATCGCCAAGGTGTGGTATGCTCTTCCGGAGTCTGTATTTCCGAAAGAATGCATCCTTAACATACACAGGCTTCTCATGAGTAAACTCGCTCTATAATAAATCTCATCTGCGCCGTCGTGGTGGAAGAAGGTCAAAAGTTTAATTCTTTATCAAATAAAAAAAACTTTTTGGTTTGTTATTTATTTGTGTATGTATATATGTATGGGACAAAACAAATAAAAAAATTCCGAAGACCATGTCAGCAAATTGCTCGAATAGGAGTGATCAAAAGTACTCCAATACCTAGACGGGCGAGTTTATAAAAATGAATACTTATAAAGAATGAGAACATGAGTACATAAAGAATAAGGTATATAAAGATCGTAACACTTGGCGATCTATTCTCTCTCTCTGGCTACCCAGTCAAGGACGATGCGTGAAGGTATAATAATAATGTTTCAGATCTCTTACATAAAAATGTTGTAATCCGTAATTAAGATTAAATTAACAATGTATGTGCTAAATTTATAAATAAAATATTTTTACGCCTATCCGAATACAGACTGCACTAAATGCAATATACCGAAGACATATTTTTGGGACAACGTGACATGTGGTAAGCCCGTTGCCATCTTTATGCCCAAGCCAACGATATCTATCTATCAACGAATATTAGCTTTTTGAAAAAACCCATTAGTACGAGCCTGCCACCTGTGTATCGAACTCGGGTCTCTTGACACCCATATCAGATTCACGATAACCCATTGGGTTATCGTGAATCTGAATCCTAATTGTCAGGAACAAACACATCGCCATTTTTACACATAATTTTCAACTGTAATTTCATCTAGTGTAAAGTACATTCATTAGAGGGGTAAGTGCCTCCACCCTTGAATGTTCGAACAAAAACACCGAAGAAGGCAATTATTTTGAACCTGACTAAAGAAAAATCCTTAAAAATGTTACCTACAGAAACTGAGATGACGAAAAACTAGACCAAAACTAAGCAGACTAGTGGTTGGGAGTGATCAGCTATCATCTTGCCTGGCGATTATGGGAAATCCTCCTTACGGCAGAGATCTAAGTCCTACGGTAGAGTAGAGATTACGAAGTGAACTACTAAAAACATGAAAATGCATAGAAATTTTGTCAATAAATGTAGAATCTATACCAGAATTTAAATTAAATTACTCGTTAATTAAATGTAATCGTTTACCTCTTCAAATAAGCAGGAATTTTCAGAAATTTATTTTCATAATTAAATTATTCGATTTTCAAATTTCATGTAATAAGCTACAGGTGCGCCGCGCCGACCTGACCGGCAAAGCTCTACATTTAGTCGACCCGCGAATATCGAGCCTGAAAGACGTCCGTTTTAAGTGCCGACGAGGGCGCACTCGATATGCCTACGACAAAAAGAAGAAAATAATAAATATGGCTAATAAATTAAAAATTATTTCGTTTTTAATGTTAATGAAGTGCAACAGTGTTCTTATTCACTTTGTTGTGATTTGAAATATTCATGAACATGTCGCAAAACTTTTGTAAATAAACTTGGTGGTTTGAATTTGAGAAATCATAGTCAAATGTGAGTGTTGTGTATATATTCTATGATCTAAAAACGGATATTTAAAAACATTAAATGAAAAAGGAGATATACAGATAAACTTTAAATTGAAAAGTAAGTAATATTCTTTAAGTTATTTCAAAGTATTATCTCCACTTCCAAAACTATTTTTGAGTTTTGGCATATATACATAAAATACTATGATAATATTGTTCATCATAAATTAAATTAAAATTATTCGATTTTCAAATTTCATGTAATAAGCTACAGGTGCGCCGCGCCGACCTGACCGGCAAAGCTCTACATTTAGTCGACCCGCGAATATCGAGCCTGAAAGACGTCCGTTTTAAGTGCCGACGAGGGCGCACTCGATATGCCTACGACAAAAAGAAGAAAATAATAAATATGGCTAATAAATTAAAAATTATTTCGTTTTTAATGTTAATGAAGTGCAACAGTGTTCTTATTCACTTTGTTGTGATTTGAAATATTCATGGACATGTCGCAAAACTTTTGTAAATAAACTTGGTGGTTTGAATTTGAGAAATCATAGTCAAATGTGAGTGTTGTGTATATATTCTATGATCTAAAAACGGATATTTAAAAACATTAAATGAAAAAGGAGATATACAGATAAACTTTAAATTGAAAAGTAAGTAATATTCTTTAAGTTATTTCAAAGTATTATCTCCACTTCCAAAACTATTTTTGAGTTTTGGCATATATACATAAAATACTATGATAATATTGTTCATCATAAATTTACAATTAATGTTAAATAATTGTCATAATACTTATAAAAATAATACTTGAATAAAAAATTATATTACTTTGTGTTAAAGAAAAATTTACAGATTATTAAATTAAATTAATATGTAAAATACTTTACAAAACCTAGTTGATGTTTTTTAACTGTAATAAGAGAATAGAAAACAGAACATCAATATAAAATCCTTTCTTACAATTTTTAAAAATTGCGTTAAGAGGCATAAAGAAATTTTTTTCCGAAAATTATAATTAAAGTATAGTAATAGTTCTATATTATTTATAAATTATTGTAAAAGTGAACTACAGAGTATGCCAAAAGACTTTAAGTCCGCCATTAATGTAATTTGTGGTACATATGCTACATCGCTTAACAATTAAAATTCTACAAAATTTTACTTACCGATTTTGATCCCGGAAATGACAAGTGGCCATATTACAGGATAAGGATAAAATAAATTAAATTTGTCTTTAATTGGCTATTGATCTTTCATTCTTTAAGTGCACACCTTCCTAAATCCAAGCATAGTACATGTACCGGCTTCGCTATACGGCTGTGAAACCTAGGTAAGTACGTCTGTAGAATCGCAAATTTTCCATTGAATGTTTTCTCGTTAATGCGTTTCCCTGATTGATGGAAAACGAAACGAAGAGATTAGCATTACGGCCAGTTCGAAAGATATCTTAATACTAAAATGGATGCGTAACGACAATTCAGACACACAGACGAAAATTAAAGAAAGAATGGTAAAAAAATATACTGCGTAAAAGGGAACAATGACAGGTTGTCGAGGTAGAATAAGACTCAGTTTTATGAACCATATGAGATAATTACTCGAAAAAGGAAAAGCCTGTAATTAAATAAAGCAATGCCAATATAAAACAAGACATTGCGAGAATTATCATTTTCTTTGTTCACTTTTATCGCTGAAGGATCAGATATTATGGGTTGTATAAAATTCCTTCGCGATTACTATTTTAAAAAATCTACACGTCATTTCTAACACTGGGGTAGACAAGGTCTTGAAATTTAGGTCCCTTCGACTCACTTTCAGAAAATTTTAAGGATTACGTAACAGCCTATCGCCGTATTTGTATCCAGGCCAAAGATATAAATCGCACGTAAGATTTGAAATAACATATTATTATGAGCCTACCACCAGGGCATCGAACTCGAGTCTCTTGACTCGAACTCCGATCACCCAACCAACTGGCGATTGTGACTTATCAGTATGATAAGGGAGGATATTTAACTACCGAACCAATAATATAACAGAAAGATAATGAATTTATTTTTGTCATGATATTTTTGTCTCAAGTAAGCAATAAACTATGGGCAAGTGAGATAAAGCTACTTTCTTTCAGTGGTACTTAATTATGTTAACGTTGATTTTTATCTATACTAGCGTCGTCTATTATTGAAATTAAGTATCATAAAAACCTATATTTCTACCGACTTTCAAAAAGAGAAGGTTATTAAGTCGCCTGTTTTTTTTTTCTCGTCTATATGCACATTATGTCAAAGTTTTGCATCAATAAGGTAAATAAAATAAATAAATATCTTCACTCATACTCCCAATATACGGATAGATAAATGATATGATGATAGAAGTCTAGACTATTTAGTCTTTTCAACCCGCCTTCACCGAAGACTATTTGGGACAACGTGATAAGTGGTGAGCCTAACATGGTCATAGTGTCAATGACATCTATGACTATAACTATAAATAAACTGTACGAGTACAAATACAGGTCACGATAGCCGAATGGGAATTTTGAGTCGGAAGGAGAGTCGGAATTTCGAGTCGACAGACTCGAGTTCGATCCAGGTTCGATCGAGGTGTCACCAAAGCTCGTACCAATGGGTTTTTAATAAAAACTTATGTACGAATTATATCGTCGCGTTGGGTATAAAAACGGCGACGGTCTCACCACGTGTACTTGTTCCCAAAAATATCTTCGGTGGGAGGAGGGTCCAAGGGACTTGTCTACACTAGACCTCTGTCTACCCCTGTATTGGGAATTGCGTGAAGATATCTATATTTTTTGAGTTCAAATATTCACATTCAAACAAATATAAAAATATTTGCCCCTAGCAGGATTCGAAGATACAACCCTTAGCTTTGAAGGCGAAAGAAATGATTAAATAATTGATCATCATCACGGTTACCTCATCTAAATTCGAATTCGTTTGAAAATTGTAAATGTGTAAGATAAAATAAAAAGCAGTGTTATGTCTGTTGTGGTTCTGGCTTGAATCCTTACCATATCCATCCTTTATAAAGGGAAAAGTATTAAAAATCGCAATGGCTACAGTCAGCCCAAAACTAAGCAGATCGGTAACTGTGCCTTTACCTGACCATACCAATGTCTGTGGTGTAATTTGTCTACTGCAATCGATAAACCATGAGTTGCAATAACGGCAAGTATTTTTATGGGAGAGTGCTATGCCCGGTAATTGAACTTTGTATCTTATTCGCAGTGGATAATAACGCATATCACGCTACACCGTTACACCCTTGGATTTAAAGTGTTAGTAGGGAAAGAGGGGCAGCGATTATCACTTACTTTCAGGAATTTATTTTATCATCATGAAACCAATTGAAATGGTTTGGCCGCAAATGGCTACGTTTGCCACCAGCGGCGATAAATTGTCCTTTATCCAAATCAATTACAGATTATTCACTTTCAAAGTTATTATTTGAGATGCTATAAAATAATTTGTTACTGCACTATTCCAGAATACTTGCAGGAAGTTAATAATGCTACATTAGCATTGAAAAACTAATAATTCATTATTTTACGGTTTCTTGATTATACGATCTACTAATAATACTTATATACTTATAGGTACTATACTTATAATTTTTATAATTTTCGAATACTGAGACAATTCCTAAATAAATACTTAAGTAAATAGAAATTCCACTGCTTCACAATTTCGCTGCGTTAATTCTTTATCTTCTCTCTTTTATTTAAGAATGAATCCGATACAATCATATGACGTCTTAAATTGTAAAAAATATGAGGCAATTGGGGTTGCAGACGTAACAAAATTCTTCTTCGTCGAGATAATAACACTGCTGGTTCAGATCCAGAAATGAGAAAGAGTGTGAAAACGTAAAACAGAGAGAGCTCCTATGAAACAAATGTTTTAATTTATGCGCCCTTCAGCAGTCAATTAAAATATTAAAGTTAAAAAATATTAATGTTAAAGACTGACTATAATTGAACTATTAATTGTAATAACATAAAGAATCTTCGTAATCAATACTACTAGTTTAAATTTTAATTTTTTGTAAAAAATAAGTTATGTGATTTTAGTCGTCTCTGTTATACCTTTTTTTAATATTTTTATGAATAATCTCTTATAACTATTATTAGTTTAAATTGACAGCAATAAAAGTCTGAAGCTCAGTTCTAAATCTTTGTTCGTTCTTTAAAAGAAAAGAGTTCCGATTAATAATTTTCGGGCTATGAGGAACTTTTTTTATCTAGAAAAAAGATCTGTATTCCAATACGTCTGCTAGAGATAATAATTGTAATATTACGAATTAGTAACAAATAATTTATACGTATTCATTAATAAAAATAAATTCATGGTCACATGAATGAACAATAATGTAAACAAATAGGGTTTTCATCTCGTATAAGAGATAATGGATCGTATCTAAATAGGATATAGATCAGTGTTACGGTCAACTAGATAGAGGAAGACTCAATTGAACTGTTAAAAGATACTAGTGCGTTGTAACAGGCGGTAACAACTTAACAACTGGAACGCGTTTCCATCAATACAGCATCACATCGTTACCTGCATCACATTCTGTTAATCTAAGTAATCAACTGTACAATCATGCTCAATTTGTTTACGTGACTATTACTAATGACTATACTTCCCGACAAGCGTTGATAACACATATATAAATTCTTTATAAATTTATTACCTAGTCTATATTGTGATAATATAAATTCTTATATATTTTTATTACCTAGTCTAATAGCAAAGTGGTTGGCTTCTCTGAATACGTATAAGGACACTGGAGCTCGATGCCCATGAAGATATTTTTCAACAAATAATTGTTTTTAATAATAATATAATATTTTCACGCAATTCCCAATACAGGGGGAAGACAGAGGTCTATTCTAGACATTTAAGTTCCTTCGACCCACCTTCCACCGAAGATATTTCCGGACAACGTGGTACGGCCACTAGAGAATCGAACTCGGGTCTCTTGACTCGAAATTTCGACGACCCAACTACACGGCTATCGTGACTTATCTATAATTGATCTTATAAATAATTGTTTTTGACAGCTTAAAAACAAGAATACCACGATAAAAGAATTGTTGGGTGATATAAAGTAGAATCAGAGGACTCGAGTTCGATTCCTAGAAGGAAGACACATGGCAATGAGTTTTTTCTAAACTTAATATTTCTGTCCTTGATAATTGTTGATTGATTGATAAGGTGTCACTGGTGAAATTTCAGTTTATCTGAATAAAAATTCTTGTATTTTACTTAGGGAGCGAGAAAATTTCACACTCACTAACTATTAACCAAACGAAATTTAAATAAATCTCTACAAAGGTCTCTCTTCCGCCAATGCATCTTCTGAAACAAAGTACAAACTGCAATTGATTGCAATGGATTTGGGTTTTCTAAGATATTTTTCTCTCTTTACCGAACGGCGTTCGACGAATTTGAAAAATAGAATACTTTTTCATAATCTTTTTAACCACTTCAAGCTTTTGGGCCTCTATTTAAAGTAGTTCACGATAATTAAAGACTAAGCCGGTAATAGTGACGCTATATTTATTAGACTAGTTGACGCGATAGGATAATATTTTCGCAATTATTTGATAAAATTTTTAAAATATTAAATGTATAGACACTAACCAGAAATTAGGAATAAAATGTATTAATGTATTTTTTATATAATAATATTAAATTAAATTAAAGACAAAATCTCAAATAACAAAGAATATTTTTTACTGTTTTGGAAATTTTTTTAGTCATCTTTTTCGTAATTGTCAGAACATTGAATACCAGCTTATCTAAAGTGATGCTTCAGCATGCGTGTGCCAATTGGTTTTAATCTATATAACAAAATGACGCTTCAATCAAATACAATTGTTGTAGGATTTCCTGTATAAATTATTTGTATTAATTTTTTTGTCTATTTATGTGTATGTTTATTGTCGCTTTGTATAAATAAGTATGATGTTCTATTTAATATATAATAATGTCAATGTAGTAAGGTAGATGCATATCTAGTTATATACTATATATAGTAGGACACGATAGCTGAGTGGTTGCGTGGTCGGAATTTCGAGTCAAGAGACCCGTTTTAAGAGGCTAGTTTTAATGTTTAATTACACATGAAAGTATATAGTATCCTGTTACCAAGAAACAATGAAATCCCTCTTTGGGAATTGTTGACGCGTGTGATTGTTCAAATATTTATTACTAGCTGACCCGGCGAACTTCGTACCGCAAAATAGTTTTCTATTATATGCCGCCTCGGATTCTCAAAGTTTTTGACAAAACAGTTGTTTTATCAATAAATATAATATAAATATCTTCACGCAATTCCCAATACAGGGGTAGACAGAGGTCAAGTCTAGACAATTAAGTCCCTTTGACCCACCTTCCACCGAAGATATTTTCGGGACAACGTGACAGGTGGTGAGCCCGTCGCCGCCTTTATGTCCAAGCCAACGAAGAAACTCGTACATAAGTTTTTGAAAAACTCATTGGTACAGCCACCTGGGGATCGAACTCGGGTCTCTCGACTCGAAATTCCGACCACACAACAACTCGGCTATCGTGACTTTTATCAATAATTCCATATATTAACACTTTTGATGTTTCGAAAATGATTAAGATGACAAAGTACCTGAAATATTACACATTACGGAGTTACTCACAAAAAGTGAGATAAAATAAACCTTTCCTTTCCTAATCCTGAAGGGTTCGAGTAGAACCCTCAATGCATTTCAATATTGATAAATAGTGCCTATCGTTCCGAAATCGACCGATTTGTCGTCGGCCTATCTACGCTCTTCTTCAGACTCATTGTTACGAAGATTGTGAGCTGGACATGCGTTACGCGTACGCCGATTGATATTTTCATCTCACATTTTCATATCAATGAAAAAACAACGCAATGTTACTCACTTTTCATGTTTTGAATTTTGAAAAAGAAAATATTTTCAAAGAAAAAGAATTTATCGATTTGGTTCAGTTCGGACCAAATCGTTAAATTCTTTTTATATTATGCGCGTACATTCATTACGGCAATCCATTTCTATTTGTGTAGATTTGTCAAATATTTATTTTATAAAATTTGCAATATATATAATATAAAACAATAACATAATATTAAATTGAAATTGAGAAAGCCCATTTTTTTTAAAAAGCCCATTGGATTTAGGATCGAACTCAGGTCTCTTGACTCTAATTCCGATCACCCAACCCCTCGGCTATCGACTGCTATTTAACTTTACACCACACAAATAACAATATGTGTAAACATTTCCTACCTATTAGCTTATAATAGCTACAGTACACAAACGACAGTCGCAGTGTTTATTTATAAATGTAACATTTGCAAAGGCAGTTTTCTAACTACACCTATTCATTGGATATATAATGCTATTACACTAGGTGGAAATTCATTACGTCAACAATCTTGCGACGCATTGTGCACCCGTCAAACCATTCATTCCCTATATTGCTGTGTCGTATCGTCGCCTGTATAATCCACTCACGATTCCATTTTGCATTTGAAATATGCCTGTTATTTGCACTTCGCTTCCTAACGTGAAAATCATCAGCTTCACGTGTCACTTGTATTTCTTTACAAAAATCTGAAGAAATAACTTCTGCAGGGCATTTTATATGTACAGTACGCAAGGTTTTAATCACAAATTATACAACTTTTTGTAAAATATTTTTGTAGAAGGTAAAAATAAGTTATCATGTCTCCAGATTGTGAACATTCAAAAAATATAAGATAAAATTTCCAAATCACGATAGCCAAGTGTTTGGATTATCGGAATTTTGCACCAAGAAGAATCCAGTTCGATACCGGTGAAGAAAAGTCGTACCAAATAATTTTTCGAAACTTACGTTAGATTTTATCGTTGGCTTGGGCACTAAGACGGCGATAAGCTCATCACCTGTCATGTTGTCCTAAACTAAGCTCCGTTGAAATATCAGTTGAGAGGATTAAATTTATAAATAATTTAACATCGTTCTACGTTTAACGTCGGTCTACATCGAGAACATATTTTTTTTATTTCAAAAACAATTCTAAAAGTCACGATAGCCGAGAAGCTGAGTGGTCGGAATTTCGAGTCAAAAGATCGATCCCCAGATGGCAGGCTCATACCAATGGGTTTTTTAAAAACTTTTGTATGAATTATATCGTTGGCTTGGGCATAAAGACGGCGACGGGCTCACCACCTGTCACGTTGCCCCGAAAATATCTTCGGTGGAAGGTGGGTCAAAGGGACTTAATTGTCTAGACTAGACCTATGTCTACCCCTGTATTGGGAATTGCGTGAAGATATTTATTTTATTTTAAAAACAATTCTATTATTATGACAACGTGAATATTTTATGTGAACAATTACAATAATGGGTCAACACGAGATGCGATAGCATCGCATCGCAAGAATAAACATGTAAAGCAAATAATAAAGACGCTTTACTTGATCTAATCGTTAATAGCAGCAAACAAGAATAAACGGTGTTCTTCGAACATATTTTTATTTATCTTTAGTTCAAATATACACTTACATAACTCGCGCGCTTCTTATCGCACTAATGTTAATTATTTCAATCTAATGTCATTTCAATCGTACGGCATTAATGTTAAACATTATATACAAAATTTAAATCTCATAAATTCCATATAACATAACCCAATGAGAAAATGACGGAGGCATTAGAAGTTATAGTTACTGCAAAAAGTTTATAGTTATTATAAAAAGTAATATTAATAAATAAGAATAAATATCTTCACGCAATTCCCAATACAGAGGTAGACAGAGGTCTAGTCTGGACAACTAATTCCGTTTTGATCCACCTTCCACCGAAGACATTTTGGAGCAACGTTACAGGTGGTGAGCCCGTCGCCGTCTTTTATATCCAATCCAACGATATGAATCGTACATAGGTTTTTAAAAAACCCATTGGTACGAGCCTGCCAACAAAGGATGGAACTTGGGTCTCTCGACTCGAATTCCGATTACCCAACCACTCGGCTATCGTGACTTAAACTTGTCTTGTATATACTAACTACCCGCAAATTCGGACGCGTGGAAGTAAATACCTATCTATATAAATATTGCTGTGAAGGTAGTTTAAGCGTCGTATTCTACGACCCGCTAGCCGAGGAGTCTTAGTGGAAGAGTTTTGTAGTCAAAAGTTTTGTATTGTATTTCGCGATTTTTTTAACAATTAATATAATCTCCAGTACAGCCATGAAGTAACATCTAGTAAATTAACTATTATTATTTATTAATTAACTAATTATTCAATAACAACTTTAAAGTTATATCTGTTAATCAATACTGTAGAACTTATTCACTCTCAAGCCCCAAAACTTTCCAACTAGTTTTAGTAAAATTTTACAGATTTTTCTTAAGTTATAAGATAAATATTACTGGTGTATCTCACATCCTTCAAGTATTTCTTGTTATTAGTGGCGTGCAAAATACAAACATGCATCACAGTAGTGATAGATAAAAGTCCTAAAACTTATTGTTTTACTTCAAATGGCTTATATTAAATTATCGCAGTCGCAGTTTTTTATCAGCATATACTGCCCACTTTCTTCCGTGGGTGTAATTACAGATGGCGGAATGGCCATCTCGAAATATACCAGACCAAAAATATTGCAGATCAGTCATTTTCATTAGTTATGGTTGTGGCCAATTTTTCTCTTACGGGACAGGTCCTGAAAGTGCTACTGACGCAAAATACCTAACAGTCGTTAAGTGTTGCTATTTTTATGGGTTTTCCCTCAACCTCTTACACCCACAAGAAGTAAGAGTTTAACATGTTCCTACTCAATTTCCATATAGCCAATAAGATAATTATAGCCAAAAAGATAAATCTGTCGTCGACAACACTCGACAAAACGAAACTAGTAAGATTAAAAACATTTTGATAATCAACGAAAAATAAATAAGGTAAATAACAACTAAGGTTCTGGTATTTCAAAGGGAAGAAGAAAGAACGAAGTGTGAAATATGGGTAAATAAGGAATGTCTAGAACAGGTGAATGAGATTGGGTACATGGGCAGTGCTTTTAGCCGGGATGGAAGATGTGATATGTGGTTTGAAAGATGACCTTATCAGTAAAATGGTTAAGGGCGTGCTTCGATGGTTTGGGCACGTTGAGCGAATGAGCGAAGACCGAATGGTGAAGAAAATATATAGCGCGAAAGTTAATATTAAAAGGGGTCGGGGTAGGCCGAGACTAATTTTTGAAGACCACGTGAGCAAATTGCTCGAAGAGGGGAGGGTCAAGAGTACTCGGATACCTCGACGTGCATGTATGAAGAAAATGATGAATCGGAATGAAGCGAAAGAGGTATGTAAGGATTGTGGCAATTGGCGATATGTTTTCTCTGGATACCCCGTCAGAGATTGTGCGTGCGAAGATAAATAAATAAATAAACAAAAAATACTTTAACTTTTTTTTATAAATATTATACCAACTAAAGGAGAGCTTTTTCCAAACAAGCCGTAGATAAATTTGCTTGAATGAAGTTTATTTTGTACATGAACTGAATTAAAACAATATACGAATGGTGCAAAAACTACAAAAAGCATTACGCTTAACACACGTTCCGATCGATGTCGGTGGTTTTGACGTACGTAATAAAATTTATTCATGATATGCAAGAGCTATGAAATTTTTACCCGACTACTAGAGGGTTATGATTGTTTGTACCGGTAATATTTAATTATTCTCATTAGGCTTCAAAGCTACTTCTTCTTGCCTCTTGATAAGATGCCTTAAGCATGATTATTATCTTAAAACATTGGTAAACACAGTATAGTACCGCTAATGCTACCATTATTTCTTTTATTTCTAGCCAGCTTCTAATCAAATTCTTTTTATAGCTTGTCTACTTCATTAGCTTTAAGTAATAAATAAGTTAATTGTGTGTGAACCGCCACATGTCATCGATTTGTACTTAATACGTTTCCAATATTCGCCCTTGTGTCCATTCCATTTAGAGTACAACAATAATGCTCATTTGTGACTTTAAGAAAATAGAAATCTACTTACTAATGCTATATGTATAAATATTTTGAGTTTCGAAAGAGTAACACACACCAAACCCTGCCTTAAGTCATTAAGTCTGCCCTTTGTTGCCTTTTATGTTAAGGTTAAGTGTATAAGTAAAAAATAAACAAAACAACATTCAATATGCATGCGGCTCGCTTGAGAGTGAAATATATCAAACATGTTAACATCTTCCTCAATTTTGAACTAAAAACCTCGTGAACTGTAATAATAACCATAAAAACATACTTTTATTTTACTCATGACATTTTACATCAAGACATGGATGTCCTAATATTCAACTTGTTTCAATTTCCTTCCTTTCTTCTCCTGGCTTTCGTGAATTTGACTGAGACCCGTGTCATAATAATGGCTTATATCAATATAATCATCTTAAATCGTCGGACCAAAATTCGTCTTCATAATTTTTAGACAAGAGCTTTGGTAGTGGCGTCTAAAGTAAGAAGTTTTGATACTGTCGCCGATGCGCTTGCTTAACAGATCTATTTTAGAGACTGCTTCCTGCAGATTGATTACATTTAAATACAAGTACAATGAAAAAGTTGACTTTCTAATTTATATTAAAATTCTTTTAAGATTTTTTGTGTGTTTTTTTTTTATATTTTAACGAATGTTAAAATAATAACAATAGTATATTAAAAAAATATCTTAAAATAAATTTATTAATTAATTATTATATTGTTCTGTGTCACTCGAAATAAATGAGGAAATGAAAGTAATATAATATCAATTCGGCTTACAAATGTAATTTACCCTGAAACGTTAAGATTCCTCTTAACAGTAATACGTTAAATGGGTTCTGCGAGCCTTCGTCAGGCTCCAACACCTGTCGTAATTAGGTCAACAGGTCAGCGTCCAATAGCTTTGTCTTTCGGCTTAACAACAACAAAATCTGTTATCTTCACTTCAAACTCTTTTCTAATTAGCGTCTTGTATTTTTCTTTGCGAAACACTATAAGATTTAAGTAGGTTTTTTTATTTCACGCATTTTCTAATACTTGAGGGCACACCCAACCAGCCAGTCTCGCCAGCTCTAGGTCTCGGGTTCGATTCCCGGACGGGTATTATCGTTACTACATTAGTAGAAAAGTGTTGTTTTTTTTTATTTTCTCGGGTTGTTTTCGATTCCATAATGCCATCATGATTATGCTTGGCAAGCATGATGATTATGGCAAATCCTCCGTTGCATAGAGGCCTGTCCCGCAGAAGACTTTTAAAGATAAGTTAGTAAGTTAAACAAAGTGTACAAATAAAATAATTAATGCAGGAATTTTACCAATACATACATTAAATAAATATGTTAAACACAGGCGACAAGTTACAACCGCCGTCAAATTTGCATACCATGTGATCCGGAATGGATTTCACTGGTCGGTGGTTCGTGAAATCACTTAGAAATAGTGCGAAAAATATTCCGTTTAGTAGAACGTATTTTATAAACAACAAAAATAGAATAAACAGGCTCACCATGTTATTGCCTGTACTCAGTTTTAATATCCTTGAAGCTCTGTCCCATTTTGTGTTTTACTTTACAAATAGAATATAGAAGTAATTTTTCCCGATTGAAAAAATCTAAATTTTTTTCAGTCTTGTCTATGGTTTTTCTTTATTTTTAAGTTATCAATTGACCAATCGCCCTAATTTTCATGCAGGATTTCTTCGAATTATTTCTTCTACTCCTTTGATCACCTTATTTCTAAAACTGAATGGCTAAATAGCCACGAATGGCTATTTTTTTCGGTCATAAACTGAGGACCATTAATTATACCTTTTAATATATTAACAAAGAGTCACGATAGCCGAGTGGTTGGGTAGTCGGAATTTCGAGTCAAGAGACCCGAGTTCAATTCCAGGTGGCAGACTCGTACCAATGGGTTTTTCAAAAACTTATGTACTAATTATATCGTTTGCTTGGAAATAAAGAAGGCGACGGGCTCACCACCTGTCACGTTGTCCCGAAAATATCTTCGGTGGAAGGTGGGTCGAAGGGACTTAATTGTCTGTCTATCCCTGTATTGAGAATTGCGTTTTAATTGAAAAGATATTTTTGTTTATTATTTATTTAATATATTAAGAAACATTTAACTAATTCCAAGGGCCATCTTCTTCATAAATATCATGTAGCTTTTATCATAAATAACAAAAATGGAAAAAGCATTCAATATTCACATAAGAATGACATGCTCCAAATGAAAATGTAATATTATTTCATTTTTATTTTCAGACTATGTATGCTTTAAATTCTACAAAATTTTATAAACTATTAAATTTATAAGATACATTTCACAATAAAAATGTCAATGTTATTTTATTAAGCTTTCGCTTACTCTTTAAGTAAACTTATAAAATATTACGACGTTTGCCGTGTCTCATCCAATCAAGTGTACCTAAATGTTTCGCTACATTAAGCAAGTATCATAAATATCTAATATAAAATGTATTGGAAATAGAGACATTAATTATTAAAGACAATTCTCGTATCTACAGAATTCTATTTACGGTTTTGGCTGCATGTGTTTGAAACTTTCTTCTCTTTTCTCTTTAAATCAGTCTATCAAAAGTCATCTGCTGAATATATGCATCCCTTAAAGTTAACCACCTGTAATTTTATGCAGATCGTCACTCTATCTTTTGGGGGGTCGTCTTTCATGTCTGTCTTTCTTCAATCTTTACGAGGTGACCGCCCGTGAATCTTTCTGTCTCTAAAATAGTCATAAGTGTCGAATTGTATATTTTTTAAGTTTGAGTATTTATAACTACTATTAGCCCAAGATGGACCATAGGCAGCGCTGAAAATCAGTTTTGCGGATACCCATAACGTATGCTGAGTGTTGACATTTATGTTGCTGCTTTTTTATTTAATTTTTAAATATATATAATCAATAAAATATAAATTTTAGAACTCGCAGAACTGATAATTAATAGAAAGAAACAAAGGTTACTTTCTTTCTATCTAATAATTATCAGTTCTGCGAGCTATGCAGTTTATTGGACTTAAACATGCTGATCTCTAAGACTACGGCGGTAACCTCAGTCTTACTACAGATATGAACCAGGTTGATGAATGTAAATAGTACAGAACTGAACCCTGTTACAATCAGGAGTATATAGTTAGTTAGCAATGGACTTACTACAGTGAAGATGTTGATACTTACAATTATTATTTTTTGGTAACAATGTTAGTGTTCCAAAATATTGTAGTAATAATAATATAATGTAATTTTCAGGTAACGATAGAGGTGGTGTTATATTACTACCACAAATGTAATAATTGTTATCATCATCATAAATTCAGTATATCAAAAGTCCACAGACACCAGATTCTTCTATTATTTATTTTTCATCATTATATTAATATTAAATCATTAAAACTTTCGTGAGACATTGTCAATCAAATCGTTAAACAGCTGTTACCCGGGGTTTATAACCCACGTTATAATAATCGCTCAGTGCTCAGAACCTCCGATAGGTCCGAAAATAGTCAGTACCTACACTGATTATTATAACGTGACTTTAGCCGATTTTAACTATACTAAGAAATATAAAAAATGTTTTATTCGATTAAAAATAGAAGTCTTGATATGAGTAAATCCACGTATAAATCAACAAAAATAGTAGTAATATAAACACAGACATAATAATTTCTGACTGTTGATATTTTCAACAAAGTGTATTGTTTAAGAAATAGCCGCTGGACTAAGTATTTTTTTATTTATCACTCTTATTTTAGATTGCAGTTGTTTTATCCCTTCAGGTGTCATAACAACAGCGTTTCTATTCCGTTTTTCATTGCGAAACGTCATGACCATTCCATACTTATAAGTTAATTTGTATATATTTTTATTAACAGTGTTTGGAATATTAATGTAGTAGTATTTGAAGAAGAACACTTTATGAAAAATTACTCTCCGATGAAATGTAGATCGAAAGGACTAAATTATGTGGACCTATGACTGCCTCTATATTGAAAATATGTAAAGACATTCTTAAAAGCTATGCAGATAGACTTCAATACTTTAAATTAATCTCTCTCTCTCTGTTCTAAGACGACTGCTGGACAACGTGTTTTTACATAAAATTGCAAACGGATTCTAGACTGCCCTGAATGGCTCTGTTCATTGGATATAGCTGCGCTGAATAAACTGCCACGGAGGAGTAGATTTAATTTATTTGCATACAGAGGGTCCAAATATAACCTTGGTCATTTCACGTGTGTTAACATAATCATTAGGTCATATAACACTTTATCCAGAGAACTTCCCATATACATCTATTCAGATAAGATAGCTGTGTTTAAAAGTCTCATCAGAGTTTATTTTATGTCAAATGTATAATTTTAATTTCAACACTTTTTATTTTGTCTACGTAAATACGTTTTTGCTTTGTGCTCACATACATGTTCATATTATATCACATGTTATATATAAAATTATGTTTAACTAACTTTTAAGCGTGCATTATTAACTTTTATTTTTGTTATTTATTGGTTCTTTTTAGTATATTTTCGAAATAATTATTTCTAGATTTAAGTTTAATTTCTTACGCGACTACTTTTTTACACGCCGTCATCACCTATAAGTATAGTAACATTTAATTTCAATGGTATTACATAACTGTAAAATGTCTTTTTTACGATTGTATAAGTGTTAACTATGTTGGTGATCAAATAAATAATAAATAAATAAATAAAAATATCTTCACGCAATTCCCAATATAGGGGTAGACAGAGGTCAAGTCTAGACAATTAAGTTTTCTAGACAATAAAGGACAAGTCCCTTTGACCCACCTTCCACCGAAGATATTTTCGGGACAACGTGACAGGTGGTGAGCCCGTCGCCGCCTTTATGTCCAAGCCAACGATGAAATTCGTATAAAAGTTAACATGAAATATAAATATGAAAGAGTCACGATAGCAGCAGGCAGGCAGGCTCGTGCCAATGGGTTTTCCAAAAACTTATGTACGAATTATATCGTTGGCTTGGAAATAAAGACGGCGACGGGCTCACCACCTGTCACGTTGTCCCGAAAATGTCTTCGATGGAAGGTGGGTCGAAAGGACTTGTCTAGACTAGACCTCTATCTACCACTGTATTGGGAATTGTGTGAAGATATTTCTTATTTATTTTATTAAAAAACCTACCATTACTATGGTATATTATAATACTGATTAATAAATATACATGACGACCTCATCAGATGAGCGGCATACACTAGATTTCATGGGGTCGCCAGCTCTGAGGTTCCGGGTTCGATTCCTGGACGGATCAATATAGAAAAGAACACTTAACTACATTTTCTCGTGACTGGGTATTTGTGGTACCTTCGTTGTTTCTAATACCATAACACATGAGGTTTGGGTGCTCACTTTGGGATCAAAGCAATGCATGTTATGTTGTCCCTTTATATGTACATACATATATGTAAATACATATTTATGTGTTTATTTATGTAAGACTATACAACTCAATATAACTCCTTAATATTAATATGTCACTGGAAAAACTTAAGTACGATTTATATCGTTCGCTTGGACATAAAGACGACGACAGGCCGTTAGTGGTGAACCTTTCACGTTATCCAAAAATTGTCTTCGGTAAAATATGAGTCGAAAGGACTTAATTGTGTAGACATCTATCTACCCCTGTATTACAAATGACGTGAAAATATTTCAAATATTTTTTTACAGTAACTTGATTTAATTATTGTTTTTATGCTTAAAGCGCCCATTTTACTTATAAATCTAAATTTTTATGGGGAATTCACCTGGCTTTTTTACACAGTTTTTAAGCTTATTACTTATTACAATACAGTTGTAATAAGTAATAAGCTTAAAAACTGTGTAAAAAAGCCAGGTTTTTAACTATAACTTACAAGTTATAGTTAAAAACTGTGTAAAACGAGTATAAAATGTTCCTTTTAGGTTTTTCACGATTTTACAATTAAATAATCTACATTATTATTTGTTTACAATAGCCAACGCTTTTGACGGATATCTGACGTAGCGTAACTTAATACTATGTATTTGTTTGCGATCCAAAATATATCGTTCCTTTTCTACTGAAATTGATTTGGGTTACTTGAGTTCCAATTCACAAATAGCAATCGGTCAAGGGATTGCTTCTCAATCGATCGCTTGACTTCACAATGTTTGCATTTGAAAGCTCCATTTATTTTTGAACAATTGCCAAGGATTTCTCCTAGTATCTAATACTATGAAGTATAAGATACTAATCTTACTATTACCAGGATACCTGGTATCTCGAAAAAAATTATATTCCTACTAAGGGCTAAACAATGGGTAAAACTGAATAGCGGTGCTACAAATATAAGAAAAAAGTATTTGAGTGTAATGGTGGAATAAATATTAAATACAATATAATATACCTGTTCATAATCACTACATATGTCAAGATCTATCTGCTCGTAGCTTAAGGAGTTGTGTTATGAAATCAGAATCAACAAAGTTACCGCAAACACCTAATACAAACGTAAAAGAGGGTTTTTCTGTATTGATCCCCCTAGGCCTACACTAATATAGATAGATTCATCTTCTTTTCTCAAATATGTTAAGAATTTTTCAACATTAATATATTATCTCTTATCAACATCTATGTTCCCACATAAGAAGCTCACTAGTGGCGATAAATTCAAGGAACTCATCGACATACTACATTGCGCTATTGTAGTATAAAGTACTACGTAAGTACGTACTACAAGTGGTGTAGTGTTTGTAAGTACTGCGAACACTACACCATTACACGCATTATACAAGTGACGGATAGCACATTAGTGGAGGAAAGGTCACGAACACCAGACCTGATGAGTAATTACCCCTTCCTGCAACTCTTCGCTCGCCACATTCACATAGATGATATTCAACCAAATACATAAACTTACGCTCCGGTGAAATGTAGGTCGAAAGGACTTAATTACCTAGACGACTCGCTACCCCAATATTGGGAAATACGTGAAGATATGTAAGTAAGTAATTTAAAGGTTACTTTTAGTAATTATACACAAATCACACAAATCTTAATATAATTTTTACGTTTTAATTTTACTGTCTTCCAAAATTTAATAAAAAACGCTTGAATCATATAACGAAAAAGTTATGAGAAAAACCACGATATCCTGTTGAATACCTCCATCCGTGCGGAAATAACGTGCTTATCTCAAAACGGACTCGGACCAGAGATTATTCAGTAAATGCGTATAAAAAGAACACATCCAAACTCTAAGCTAAACTCAGCTTTAAATCCACCTTGTGTTTTAGATAATACGCAGCCATTTCCACATATGTAAATTTATCGTATCATTTAAAAACGAAAAATACAAATTTTTTACTGTAGTTCTTCTTTTTTGTTTATTGTGGTATCATTGTGTCTTATAAACAAATCGCGTATTAACAAATTTCATAAGACAAAACCTCAATACTATTATCAAATTTCGATTTTCGGGGTAAAAATGTGACAAATTTCGTTAAAATATAATCACCTGTAAAGTTACAAACATGCAAACATAGAGACAGTCCAGTATAACAAATAAGCTTCATTCAGTTATCAAACGCAAAGGTTACAAAAAACGTAGTATTATATTCTCTTTGACGGATACCTTGTCAATCCATAAAATAAAGTATCTTTCATGCAGTATTTTAATTAAATATTTTCCATTCCCGTGGGCACTTCGGGACACTAAATATTCATTCATCATTCACAAAAATAATTTCAAGTTTCAATCACTTTTTTTTGCGAATTTCGCTGTCACAAATATATTTATGTCATAAATAAACACGTCAAAAATATCTTACATGTGAGTCATTATTTAAAGAACGGTTTGTACAGGATTCCTTACAGAGTAAAGAAAAGTAATAAGATATAGCTTATTATAGAGAGTTTTTGCTGAAAGGTTTTTCCAATGGAAGTAGATAAATAAAAGTGTTTGCTTAAGCATCGTACTCGCAGATATTGAAGTTCTTTTTGAACAAACAAAACTTTGGAGTGATAAAATTGTTAAAAATATTATTTAATGACTTAAATAATATTTAAAATGAACTATAATTAATAATCTCCCACCTAAGGGAGAGGACTATGTCCTGCAATGGATTTTAACAGGCTGATTTGTTTGCATGTATAATTAATGAAATAACGTATCCAAAACTTCTTTTATATTTTCTTCGCTCGAGGTCAGTATGGGAATGTTATGATTTTTTAAAAGTTACTCACTTAGTCTCTAAATAGCTTCAAAAGATAATAAAATTATCTTATGTGTCTTCTGGGGCCTCTAGCTACTATACTTATTTGCTTTTTTGCTGTTTGCACATGGTATACAGTGTTCACCATTTATACAAACAAATTCTAAAAAAATCATTTAGGTAACCTTTACCCTCGTTTTGAGGTAAGGAAAGCATGGAGATGTCTCAGTCTCGGCGAGGATATTCACTGAAACCTAACATACAAAAACGGCAAGATATCCCATTAAGGTAGAATGTGTTGAAATGCCTAAGAATATGTTTAATTAGGACAGAGGCCACACCCACTTTCTAGGTATTTCAGCAAAGTAATCCAGTTACTGAATACGTGCCTTACCGTCCAATAACCGTGGTAATATTATTTCATTAGCAAAATTTTAGCAAAAGCTTCGTATAACTGTAGGAATCTGATAAGGAGCTTCTATTTTTATTTCCCGACGTTTCGGATGCTTTACAGCATCCGTGGTCACAGGAGGACTCAGTTTGTAAAAACTAATTAAAATCGCGATGAAATTCGAAAATCGTTTTATTTAAAAATGTGTAGTATTCGCGTAAATACAAGAAATCATTAAGGAGCTTCTATTAATAAACCATACCGATGTCCTTGTGACAGCGACCTTGGCAAGTTTGACCTTTACCAGCTTTCATGCCAACAACGTCCGGCACGCAGATTGTTTTAAGACGGTTCCTTAAATGATGTCATCCTCCTTATGATTCTAAATCTAATCTAATAGCTGATTCTTTTCTTCCTCAAAGTAGAACGATTTAACATTGTAATATTAAGAATGCTGCCAACGTTCTCCGTAACTCCGAATAGTAGAGTACAGCCCTATTATTGCAATTTTAAGTCATACTTATCTCTACATCTATACATATAAAAAAATTTTTAGTAGTATTAGAATTAAGTGTATTTTTGTAATTCCAAATTGACTGTTTGCTGATTGCTTTAAGTAAATGCATATGAAAGTATATTTGGAAAAATCAATATCTGAAAAGTTTGTCTGTCTGTTTGTTTCTTCTGACTAATCTCTGAAATGGATGGACCGATGATAACGGTATATAGATTATAATAAAGGTACTTTCACTGGCAGATAACTCATTTTATGAGGAGCAACTTAGGCTACTTCTATATTTATTAATATTATAATTTTTTGTAACTTGCACTTTGTAAAACTCAACACATCGTTTTAGCCTCGCATGTTAAATTCTGTGCAATCAGTAGACAACGGGGCTGGTTACACTAACTAGAACAATGTCTTTATTTAATAATTTGTACCTAATAATGTAGTGTAATTGTTTGTGGTTCCTAATAAATAGAAAAAAAATGTAGTAATGTTCAGTATTAAATGCCTATCAATATTTTTATTTGTTATCTTTTTTACCCTAATAGGGGAAAATTTTATGTAACTAGGGTTTACATGCCCTAGGAGAATAGAGAAGTAGATAATGAAACGGAATTATTTCGTCAATCGGACGTTTTCGAATTTCGTAATCAAATAAAATACTTAAAAATGTAATACAATAAATAGATTTCACAAACTACTCCTCACGGTGTATATCATGATATATAATGACGTACAGTGGTATCCTGTTCCAGATTATGAGCTTGTTCCATTACCTGTCGTAACTAAGTTAACAGGTCGATTTCCCCTTAGTCTCCTTTTCTATCGGCAGACTTAAAATATTTCAAAGATTTCACTATTTTTATTAATATTGAGTCACGATAGCCGAGTGGTTAAGAGATCGGAATTTTGAATTTATAGACCCGAGTTCGTTCCCCAGGTGACAGGCTGGTACCAATGGGTTTTTCCAAAATATGTACGAATTATATGGTTGGCTTTAACATAAAGACGGCGGCGGGCTCACCACCTGTCACGTTGTCTCGAAAATATCTTCGGTGGAAAGTGGGTCAAAGGGACTTAGTTGTCTAGACTAGACGTCTGTCTAAACCTGTATTGGGAATTGCGTGCAGATATTTATTTTTAATTATTAATATTACTTGTTGCAATATTTAATATTAGTATTTGCAGAAAATTTGTAAATGTGTTTGAATTGTTTATAAATGTTCGCTATGATGAATTATTTTAATTCTACAGATGATTTGCCGTTTAATAAGAGTTAGTTAATATTAATTATTATTTATATTAATTATAATTAAAAATTTAATTAAACATTAAATTTATCCACGTATGTAATAATTGTATTCAATGTTATAGTTAGGACCACCAGTCATGTGTCCTTAATAAGCTCCGGCGAAATGTGGGACGAAAGGACTTTATTGTCTAAATCTCTAACCGTATTGCTAATTCCGTGGGGATACGGATTTTATATAAGAAAACGGTCGCAAGCTTGATGATCCATTGGATCATTAATCCAATGACTAAATATTATTCCGAATTATAGAAAATACCTCACGTTTTATAAAAAATTATCTATTCGGAACTATTTGAATTTTTCATTTTTCGTGAAGCAGGGCTAAATAGACAGAAATTCGTTCATTTTAAAGGTCAAATCTTTTTAATGTAGGTTATCAACATCTTGTATAATTTTAACAAGTATTTAACATTAACATTTATCAATTTATTAAACAGAGAGAAGTTATAACTGAATAATATTCGACTATAGCGAACAATGGACTGATTCCCGGAAAATTCCGAATATTATAGATATAAAATTTCATGTGTTCATATTAAAAACAAAACAGGGTCTTATTATAATGAAGAAAAATATTCCTGCTAAACGATAAAATCGCGATACAGGGCTTGTAACTCGATGCGTTGTAGACTATTTATAATATTGCTATTATATTACCCTCAAAACACAGCCGTTTGACCTACACCAGCGAGATCTAGACTCATTACAAAGAAACGCTTTGTCATCGTGAGTGATCTATCAAAATTGCGCCGTGACAGTTCTGACCCAAATGGACCTAGAACATCGACATTACAAACATATTAGTTTTTATAGACTCGTCATATAGGTAGTGTATATATTTAACATGAAGTGCTGAAGTCCAATGTTTATTTGTGTAATCTACTACCTACCTGCTTGTAAAAGTCCACTATGAGACATAGGACTCACATATAAGGCGGATTGGAGTCATTATGGCAAGTGGATTGGCGATCACAGTACCAAACACTTTCGCTCCTTTCACACAGCTGAGCGTTATCGGTTTCCTTATTTCTGTGATGATTATCCTGCCATCTCTCGGAGGCCATCACAAATTTTAGGGCCTTCTTAGTCACCTTCGCCGTCTAAGAAAGGAAGAGGTTGGTTAAGTATTATTATATTGTACAATTATATAACTATTTATGCAAGTAGTTATATGACATACGTTCTATTATCCCCTTTCAATTAATAAGAAACCGGAAAATCTAAGTTTAGATTAAGTTTGAGTTAACTAATAAACTTAGGTTAACTAGATTAAGTTTTTGATAATTAAAATGTTATTCTTATTATAAAGTAACAGTTTCTTGGCTAAAATAGTTTGCTTTTTAGGCTCCCAAGAGTTACTATTATATTAATTTATTTACACCGTATGGTGTTCATTTTACAATCTTAATAGCTTACTTAACGGACTTTACTTACGACAACATTCGAGGCTAGCAGACTGGCGATCACAATCCCAACCATGTGGAACCTTTGATCTAGTATTTTTCAAAACTGTCATTCCATTACCTGTTGGTAACCATTGTGACTTACAAACGTTACTAAGAAAAACTTTAGTTGTGTTTTGCGGCACCAACGAAAATAATGATTATGGTACATTTTTTTCACCGATAAAAGACGTCAAGATTCATCTACTCGCATTTTGGATGAAGAGTTTCAAGAATAGTCTTGAAATAATTTAAAGCTTTCCGACATATGATCATACAATATTTACATTTTAGGGAAAAATATATTATATGTTTGAAAATATGTAAGTCGTGAATTATACAGTCACAAATTTATTCAGACATAGCCACGTTAGAATAAAGCTATTGAAAAATAGAGAAATAAAGTTTTACATTAAGAGATCATATTACGGTAATCGGTGATAACAAATGAAAACATAATTTATACAGTACTTATATGTTTTTAGTGTGGTAACGGCCTTATAAAAATATTTACACCCTTTCCTCCTCTTACGAGGCGACCCAGAACTCTTGAATATCGTTGTGGCAATAAATAATCATCTCGAAGTTATATAACGATAGAAAAAACTAATTAATAACATAAAGTTGAGCATAATATCTATGCTTTAAAATCAATAAAAAAGAATTGCAAAAAAATCAAAAATAAAACTTCATATCACTCAATCAAACGTTGAATATTCTATGCATTAATCGATTCATGTCCAATTTAACATTATATTTGAATATTCAATATTGCATTTATATTGTTGGCTTAGTACCAAATAATATGCTCTGATAAGAGACTGACAAGTTTCTGTTTATTTTCAATTTACCAAAGGCGTGTTCAATTTAACGTAACCTCTTTGAGTAACAATTAGAAAAACATAAAGAGAATTTGACGAAGTCGCCGCGACGTAAGTAAAATTAACGATCGCAGTCCTAGACACCTTACACTTAAGCCTAATTCCATATTAAAAATCAACTGAAGGTCTCTCCCAAAAGAAAGATAAATAAATAAATAAGTAAATACATACATAGAGACAACATCATTTACATTGCTCTGATCCCAAGTAAGTAACTAAAGCATTGCGTTATAGAAACAGGAACAACGAAAATAGCACAAACAGACGTACCAGAGAAAATGTAGAAAATTTTTTTCTTTAATGACCCGTCCGAGAATCGAACCGGGGACCTCAGAGCTGGCGATTACGTAAAAACCACTGGTTTCGGTTTGCCACTCTTCCAAGGAGCTCGTCAAATAAAAGAATTTTTCATAAACATCTAGATTGGCAAGCGCATTGGTGATATACTCCGCGCCATGTCTCAATTCCACACGACAATTTAAACTTATAGTTAATCCATATGCAATGCTTTTTTATCCCATAAAATAAGATATTCTTGCATTTTAAATGTATGATTGAATAAGTAAAAAGTTTATTTACTCAAAAAATTGACACTTTAGTAAACATAACATATAAAAGAAAGAAAAATAAAAAATAAATAAAGCAATATAAAGGTTTATTAACTATTTTAACCTAAAAATTAAAACACCGTAGTACAACATCCGTTAAATAATGTAAATATCTTCACGCCATTCCCAATACAGTGGAAGACCGATATCTAGACAATTAAGTCTTTTCGACCCCCCTTTCACCGAATAAATTTTTTGGTAAAACGTGATAAGTGGTGAGTTGTCGCCGTCCTTATGTCCAAGCCAACAATAAAAATAAATACATATATAGATAGGGACAACATCACAAACATTCCTTTGATCCAATGTAAGGAGCTAAAGCACTTGGGGTATGGGAATCGGCAACATTGAAGGCACCACAAAAACCCAAACCCGAGAAAACGTTGAAAAAATGGTTTTTCTACATTGTCCCGACCTGGAATCGAACCCTCGGGTCTGGGCCCATCGGGACTCGAGATGGTCAACATCTTGAAAACCGGTATTTACGCCACTCGCTACACATTTAACAGTGGTAGAGCCACGCATCAGCTTTTGCTGTTGCATGAATGGGCCGGCTCGACCGGGGAAGTAGGTCTACCAAACTTCTGCATTTCGTCTGGTGAGTGCAGGTATCTGGTGGCCCACAAACCCCCTCCCCCAAAGCTGGGGGGGGGCATCCTAAGGGGGGCAACGCATCTGCTATGCCTCTGGTATTGCAGGTGTTCATGGGCGGCGGTAATCACTTACCTTCACGTGAGCCACCTGCTCGTTTTCCTGCCTTTTCTATAAAAAAAAACTCGTCCACGGAGGTCATCAAAATATAAACCATACTTAAGTTTTTGAAAAAACTCATTGGTACGAGCCTACTACCGGAAGTCGGGTCTCTTGACTAAAACCATGTCGTTGTAACAACCTACAATTTTATACAATCTAGAAAAAAGTTTGGCGTCTATGAAAAAGAATAGCGTAAACGAAACGACTAGTAAAATTTTAGCCTGATATAAATAATTAAGGACAAGTGTATACAACAATAAGTTCATAAGTAAAAACCACCTTTATACAACATTTGGGTATTTCTTCAGTACATCGATTTTGAAAAAAAATCACATTTCCCTGTGGCTAAGTAAGTTAAGGTTAAGCCAATTAAAATATGATAGTTATAAATCTAGTAGTGGTTTCAAAGAAATGCGTGAACAAGAAAACAAACTTAGAAACATTATGTACATTCCACCATGAATCTTGTACATTAGTGTGGAAGCCCTTATAGATTATCATTACTTTGATTTTCTAATAATATTACATACATGCGTGTCGAATACATAACTTCCTTACTATTTTGACGTCGTGAAGTACTAATTCCTAAACATGTAACTAAAATACTATAATTCAAATATACCAATGCATTTACATTATAGCACACATTCGAAATTGATAGTACCAACATGCAGTAACCATTCACAATAATAAATCGATCAAAGTAAATATATCAATGCACATACACATACTTTTGACATCATGTAAATTTATCTTACAACGCTTTGCAACAATGTAATTTCTATTGTTTTACGATCTTCGTGTTCATGATGCCGCCGTCTCTGTCGTCCCGATTCCTTTAATATAAATCCTCCTTTTCCTTTAATATAAATAGTAATTCTTGTAATATATGTATATAGAAAAAATAATTTACCAAAGAAAACACTGTGTGTATTGGGAACTGCGTGAAGATATATTTATATGTATACCTACTCCGACCATAAGTTCTGTTATAAATTAAAATGTTTTTTTTTTTAATGAATTAATATAATATTATTAAAATTTATACCTAAATTTTTATTAGTCTCAGCAAAGAAAAAAAATATTTTTTTCGAAATGGCCACCTTCGGCTTTCATTCATTCCTTTAATCTTTTTGCCCACGAATCTATGGATTTACGCAGTGTTTCCAAAGGAAATTTCGCCACTGCTGGCTTCAAAGATTGTTTAAGATACTCAATGTCGCCGTGTCGTTTAGAGCAAGCTATATATAATAGACCATTTAAAGTCTAAAGGGTTGAGGTTTGGGCTAGATGAGAACCAGTCTTCAGCTCTTTTAATGTCTGGAACGTTGGTTTCAAGCCAGGCTTATAAAATCTAATAACCTTAAAGCCAAGGTTCCAAGCCAGGCTTATTTTAACCTTATAAAAATGTAATAAGGTTAAATAACCTTCTAGCAGAATTGCGGACATCTAACAGCTTTTATCTCTAAAGCCAGCTTTCATATTTACATGGCTACACGCACGGGAATTCAAATTCATCATTTTCTTTATTCTCTTCAATTTCGTCATCACTCATTCGCTCATTTTTAAAAAAAATATTTTATATTATACCATCTCCCAGTAGTGTTCATTTATTGGCTGTTACCTTAACATGAACATTATTCTCGTAAACCAAGATCGTGGAAAATCCACAAAAATTCGTGATTTTAAATGTTAAATAAATTCTTTTAACCAGACCGATAACATCATCGAATGGTTATGAACATAGTAATAGTTACGAATCGGCGAAGAATAACATATATAATATTCCTCCATTCGCAATATCCAACTGCAATGAGTGTTTGTAAACAGTCTAGGGAGTTCATTAGACAGCTTAACGTGTTAAAAACGTTATCCAGAGCTAATTTAACGCAGCAATATAAATTAACAGTCTGCCGCTCGTACTGCACTGTTATTAGTTCGATGTATTTCCACAATATTTCATGGTTTGTTGAAATCATGTATCTTATTCTTAAGCAATTTGTTACGAAATAATTATTTTATCACATACCGATTTTCTGACACATGCCTTCTGATCGTTTTTTTTATTTTGAACATTCCACATCGCAGGCCGTTATCACTTCTTATTGTGTTGTACTAGGTAACCATGTTTCTCTTTGTGAAAAACAGATATCGTTATAATACATGTTTAAATGCATAATGATTAAGTTTATTTTTTCATATATATTACAATGTATAGATAAATTTGGACAAATACCATCTAAATACAAAACTATGGTCAAATTCTTAAAGCGGTTTCTGGGATATTATGAATAAAATATTTTATGAGTAACAATTTATATGACGACTCTCTATGAAAGCTTGAAAAAAGAGTGAGGTCAGTCGTTTCTTGAAATATTCGTTTTAAATTCTAAAGTATAAAGTAAATAAAAACGAAACTGATGAAAATTTTATAATAAGATATCATATAGTATCTTTATGTATCTTATGATGGATTGTCCGACTCATAAAAAACAAAATCTCAAAGTAATTCAGCTTTGTAAAGTGATGCAGGCTTGCGTTGGTCAGGATTGTGAGTTTGAGCACGACAAAGGCCTTTGTTTGCGCGCCTTGCCTACCTCTGAAGCTCGATTAAATCAAACTTGCGTACAAGGCGTTCTTTTTAATTTATTTGACCTTTCATTTTATTTTCTATAGCTATGTTGGATAAGGTTGTACTAAATTTAGATCGCTTTCTAAGCAAACACACTAAACAAATTATTTTCAGTTATTTAGTTTAAAACTTTATAATAAATAAATAATAATAAATATCTTCACGCAATTCCCAATACAGGGGTAGACAGAGGTCTAGTCTAGACAATTAAGTCCCTTCGACCCACCTTCCACCAAAGATATTTTTTAAAGATATTAACTATATAATAAATCTACATGTATAAAAAAATGTACGTATTATCAAATTTTGACACAACGTTGTAACGAAGATTCTGAAGTGTTCTGAAAGAATAATATTTTATTTTTAAAGGTCTTAGAGCTCCTTCGTGTGAAACTTTTTAAAGAAAGAAATTTTATAAGCACTTTGTTTGTGTCAAATGTCATGTCTCAAAATTAAGTTGTCTACGTCACGGAATCATCATAAAAGACATCTGAGCTAATATTAGAACCTTCTGCACTCCTTAACGGTTAGGACGTAGGCAATAAAAATATTGAATAAAAATTAAAAAATGATTTCTTGTATTTACGCGAATACAACACATTTAAAATTAAACGATTTTCGGATTTTATTGCGTTTTTAACAATTTCCCCCCTTGACGACGGATGCTGTAAAGCATTCGAAACTTCGGGAAATAAAAATAGTTTGTAAAAACTCGTTAAAAACGCGATAAACTGCGAAAATAGTTTTATTTAAGAAATGACAAAACTAGGATGCCAAAGGAGTTTATTTGATCTATTTATTCACCATTAGAAGGAACATCATTATAAAACGGTAGATTAAAACATAACAATCGATATAAGTAATGTATAAAACCATCCCCTTTCCTTCTGTAGGTGCCGCAAGAAGCGACCAAGGGTTAAGCCTTGAAAATGTTATATGTTACCCACAGTCAGCCGGATAACCATTTCGAAAAGTACCAACAATCAACAGATCGATGACGGGCAGCAGCATCTCAGTTACGAGGTCTATTACTGCGACCGCTATTCTCCTAGCCAAGAGTGACGATTATAATAAATCATTTCTTATAGGAAGAAACCCTTACACGCCGTTATGTTGATGATGATGCGATAATTAATATGCAGCCTAATGCCAGAAACTGTCAGGTAATTAGTCATTTGATGACAATAGACGAATGGGCGTTTAAAAGTTTCCATCGACTGTTTGATAGCTTTAGGCACATCGTCCTTATTATCGTCATCAGCAACCAAAGATATTACCTGCCGCTAGACATACTGCCCTACGTTTGTGCTTTCGAAGTACTATCGTCCGCTTTAAGTATTTACGTTTTTCTACAACAAAAAATGGAAAAGGTGTGTTTGAGGGTGGTGCAAATATCGAAACACAAAAACAGCCTATATTAATATAATTAGGTATACTAAGATTGTTTAGAAGTCACGATAGCCGAGTGGTTGGGTGACCGAAATTCGAGTGAGAGACACGAGTACGACTCCCAGGTGGTAGGCTCGTACCAACGATTTTCTTCAAAATCTATGGACAATTTATATCTTTGGCTTTGACATAAAGTTGGCTACAGGCTCATCACCTGTCACGTTGTCCCGAAAATATCTTCGGTGGAAGGTGGGTCAAAAAGACTTAATTTTCAGGATCTCTGTGTAACCTCGTATTGGAAATGGCATGAAGATGTTTTTTAAACGGTTTTGTTTAGCTCGACCCGTACGTAATTTATTTGTTTATTTATTTTTTGGGTCAAAATTAGAAATTGAAATTTAAGCACATTCACGTTGTCAGATTGATCTGAAATTTGGTACACACATTTGATTTAGATGACATTACAATATAATAAAATCAATAATAACATTATATAAATCTAAGATGGCCGCCGATATAAAATGGCGGACTACATATTTTTCCTTAACCCCCTCAATATGGGTATCAAATAATAGGACTACACTAGCTGAATACTGTCATTATATTAAAATTTCAAAGTCAAGATGGACGCTGTTACAAAATGGCGTGTTAGGTGGGGCATGTCGTGTCATTATTGGTTTCGAGAACAGTTGTCCCAGATTGTGTGATGTTAGAGGGGCAGATAAAAAAATAGGTAATTAGATACCTCGTTAGTAAGCGGTAGCTATACCACCCAAGTTAAGGTAGGAAAAACATAAATAAAAAACCAAACAAAAATAAAAACGAAACAGCTACGCAACGAAAAAGAAGGCTTGAAAAGGCAAAAGAAAAGTATAGAAAGAAACGTGCAAAAGAAAGTGAAAATGAAACCCATAGTCGACTACAGATGAAGATATTGGTTAGTAACAGAAACACCTGAGCAACATGAAACCATGTTAATAGCACAACGTGAGAGACAAAGGCAGTTGGTAGAGTCAGAAACACCTGAGCGTCATGAGTGCAGGCTAGCGTTACAACGTGACAGACGAAGAGAGCTAATAGCATCAGAAACACCCGAGCATAATGAGTCCAGGCTAGCATCATAACGTGACAGACAAAGAGAATTGTTAGCATCAGAAACACCTGAGCGTCATGAGTGCAGGCTAGCATCACAACGTGACAGACGAAGAGAGCTAATAGCGTCAGAAACACCCGAGCGTCATGAGTCCAGGCTAGCATCACAACGTGACAGACAAAGAGAGTTGTTAGCATCAGAAACACCTGAGCGTCATGAGTGCAGGCTAGCATCACAACGTGACAGACGAAGAGAGCTAATAGCGTCAGAAACACTCGAGCGTCATGAGTCCAGGCTAGCATCACAACGTGACAGACAAAGAGAGTTATTAGCATCAGAAACACCTGAGCGTCATGAGTGCAGGCTAGCATCACAAAGTGACAGACGAAGAGAGCTAATAGCGTCAGAAACACCCGAGCGTCATGAGCCCAGGCTAGCATCACAACATGACAGACAAAGAGAGTTGTTAGCATCAGAAACACCTGAGCGTCATGAGTGCAGGCTAACATCAGAACGGGACAGACGAAGATAACGTCAGAAACACCCAAGCGTCATGAGTCCAGGCTAAGATTTCAACGTAACAGACAAAGAGAGCTATTAGCGTCAGAAATAGCTGAGCAACATGAGGCCAGGTTGAAAGGACGGCGTGAGAGACGAAAGGAGTTAGAAGCTTCAGAAACACCCGAGCAACGCCACGACAGGTTGAATAACCAACGTGAGCGTGCACAGCAACGCAGAGCTGAAAATCATGTAAAAGCGTTTGAATAGCATTTATTAACACATCGACATTTGCACGAAGCATTGTTATCCTAACCATACTGTACGTTAAAACACAGCTGCATTAGAATATCTACCTGCAGAACTGTCTTCAAAAACAACATTACTTTTATGTTCGCGCTGCCAAACACATCTGACCAGTAATAAAACAATAGCACCATCAAAGGCGTACTGGAATAATCTGGATCCAGTTTCAATGCCAGATGAGATTCAAGCGTTGACGCAAGCAGAGCAGCGATTGCCATGTAGAATCATCACGTTTGTTAAAATCGTAAAATTTACTGAGCTATACGGGCAGTACGGTTTCCGCGGACAAGCAGTGTTGTTTGCCCAAGATATCAGTGAAAGATATCTTGGGTCTAATATGCTTCCAAGGTTTGCTTGGTAGGTAAACTAAGCAGCCCACACTATAACAAGTAGGTATTTTGACCTTCTAGTTCAGAAATATTTTAGTACTAGGCAAAATAGCTTTTAGGTATATTAGACTAAAATAGAAACGTGGGGCCCCTCTGAAATCATACCTATGGCAGTGCATATCTTATACTTTGGTATATCATGAGCTCGGAGTTCGCTGGTGAAATCGCCACGGCTGGTTATTGATGGTCAAAACCTCCAGTTACGATTCTAGTAAGTCGATTCAGCAGACCCTGGACTCCGGAGCTATGAGGTTTCGGATGCGACTGGAATAAACCGCTAGGGTGTTGATGATGACGATTATAATAAGTCGATGCAATCCACACCTAGTATAGTAGAAAGTAATATAGAAATAGTTAATGGGCCCCACGTTTTTATTTTAGTCTAATATGCCTAAAAGCTATTCTGTCTTTTACTAAAATATTTCTTAACTAGAAGGTCAAAATACCTACTTATTATAGTGTGGGCTGCTTAGTTTACCTACCAAGCAAACCCTGGTGTAAGTGTTCTTTCATGAACTGCCTTTCGGCCGCTGACATGTTTCATGTTATGACAACCACTATCATCAGAGATATTAATGACCGAGATCACCTACGTCGGTTGATAGGTAAGTAACTATTTATTTATTTTGTAGTTTTCAGTGCACATAAAATAAAACCGTTTCACTTAAGAGTTTTTTTTACCGATTATTATTTATTAATATAGGCTGCTTATTTGTAATAAAATATCTAAATATACTATTGGTTATTAAATACCTATCAATATGTTTTTATTGGGGAATTTTTGCTAATAAAATTTCTATTAAATATAAATTTCATTATTAGAAAAAAAAATATGTTAATATAATATTTTATACAATACTTATAAACTAAAAACTATTATAATCATAGTGTCCTTTTCCTTGTGGCATGGTACCAAGAACGCTGGCTGCATTTCTACGTTGAATGGCAAGTTTTAACCGTTGAAAGAGAAAAGAAGTTAATATATGCAAGATACTAATGAGACAAATTCCTTAAAACTTGGCACCGCCTTTAAACATTAAGTTCCACGAGGAACTGTATTTTAATTTTGTTTAGACTAATTTTTGCCTTTGCTATACTGCATTTTGTAAAAGATACGATAAACGTACAAAGATATTAAATTAAAATTCATCAAATACCCTGATGATTCCGTAAGGCGAAACCGGTCGGTTAATTAATAGAAAATTAAATAAAAGTGAATTGTGTACAAGTGTACAGTAATGAATTTTAATGCAATGCAAGTTCACCAGTGTTCACAAGTGACTACAATCGCAAGTATAAATTATGTACAAAGATATATTGATACAAAAACACAAATTTTAACAACACCCATCCAGATCGAGCACACATAATTTATTAGATCGTAAAGGGCCCCTAAGGATTGCACATCAAATGCGAAAGATGGGTTGTTTAATGACCCATAGCCCTGAGTATTTGTCACAAACATACACTTAGCAAATTGTTTTCAGCTGCATTGTTTTGTTTCTGGTGTATATATTATTTTTTTAATATGATTCTTTTGTATGCATAAATATACTTTATGTAAAAATACAAACATACCTAAAAAATTCATATTTATTCATACCATTTATTCATCGATATAATAAACAAAGATTCATTAGACAGTCACTTTTTTGGGTGATTTCTATCTTACCAATATTTAGTCACGATAGCCAAGTAGTTGGATGGTCGGAATTCGAGTTAAGAACCCGAATTGGATCCCCAAGTGGCAGGCTCGTACCGTTCGGTTTTTTAAAAAACTTAAGTACTAATTATAACGATGGCTTAGACATTAAGACGGTCAGGATGTCCCAAAAATGAGTTGACCGAAACGACTTAACTGTCTAGACCTCTGTCTATCCCAGTAATGGGAATGTCGTGAAGATATTATACCAATATCCAGTCGTTATTACGCAAGGAACACTACTTTTGTATTGAATGGCAATTATGATTAAATAAAAAAAATACCTAATAAACTAAAAGTTTTCTAAACGATTTATATCTGTAAAGTCACAAATGTTTTTATGAAAGGTTGTTATTTAAGCAGGACCCTTCAGCAAAATGTAACAAAATTCAATTTTTTTATATTGCAAGTATATTTTTCAAATATACTTGCAATTAAAACTCTTAAGCTCTTTATTATTTCTTCACTCAAGAATGTTGTGAGTCAAGAGTTCTTAGTGAACTGGAAAACATTCATTAAAAGTTTCACAAGAGCTTCGTTATTTTTAACTTTCTAATATTTAATAAATACAATGTTTTGATACAACAATATGGAGGATATAAAGAGTATAAGATGTAATATTTTGTTTCCTGTTGAATGTAAGAATTTTTAAACAAATATGATCTCATAGTTAATGTTTGCGATTGTGGAATTTCATTTTCACACGACATAAGTTTATTACAAATAATGCGTTAAAACACTTGCATATTGCAACGTATTAAAAAAAATATTTACCATACGTTATTTATAGTAACAAAATTATGTTTATATTTACAATATTAAAGTCAAAAGTCACGATATTCGAGTGGTATGGCGATCGGAATTCAAATCAGGAGACCCGAGTTCGATCCCCAGGTCGAACCGGCTCGATGGTTTTTTTAAAAACTTATGTACAACTTATATCCTTGGCTTGGACATAAAGACGGCGATTGGCTAACCACTTTCGCAAATTGGTTAGCCAATCGCCGTTGTTCCAAACAATGTTTTTGGTGGACGGTGGGTCGAAAGGACTTAATTGTCTAGATCGCTATCTACGCTTGTATTGGGAATGACATGAAGATATTTTTTTTCATTAATTAAAAGCTAAAATAATCGCACAGATTTACTCCTCGTGGCATGGTACCAAGAACGCTGACTCCTTATCCTTAGACGGTTAGACTTAACCGTTGAGCGAGAAAAGAACCAACCCCTTTTGTCCCAAGCTACTACAACTAGACGCGGATACAATTTCTTTAGAAACTGCTCCGAAGTACCCTTGATGTAAGTGCCGCTAATTTACCGACGTAATTAGCGACCCACACAAGAGCTTTGCTCCTTCGTCAAGGGACTAGAGTAAAGATGTCAGGTAACCTACCGTCCTACCTAAATATTCTACAAGACTAAAATCGAGAGAATGTTTACACAAATAAGAGCCTTTTAAACTTAATTGAAGGTGCTGTGAAGAGACCGTCTGCCGGTACTTTTTTGTCATTAAACCCCGTGGCGTCCAAATACGTCGATCGACACTGCCACAATGACATCGATGTGGTTAACAAATCAATGGGAACAATCGGATTCCTACAGCTTAACATGATATCTTGATAATTCTACAATGGCCAACCTGATCGTATATATATATATTAAAAACATTGACTTGAACTCGAAAAACACCAGACTAAGACTGATGCGTGGTGTCTCGTGCTGCAATCCCTAATCCTTATGACAAAGCCTCCATAAGAGCTTATGTCCTGCCATGGACTTTTATATGCATATTTTTTCGCTTTGTTGGTTCGGTGTTCAAACTCTAGCTATGTTGCTATCAGAACTGCTAATTTGCTGATTTAATACAATATTGTAAAGAAATGGAAAAGTAAAACAGTGACCTGGGCGAACTGCATCTTTGTCAAATTTCTGGACTGAAAGCGCTTAAACTATTTTTGTGACTCTCTGACTGACTGTTTGCCAACTGACACTGAGTTAAATCCATGGTGTTTTTTTCCATGATGAATAGTAAAACAATATCTTCACACAATTTCCTACACTTGTTGTAGCTCTGTCTGAGTAGACAGAACGTAAGAAGTCATTTCGACCCCCTCTCCACTAAAGCTTATTTAAGACTACGTGACAGGTGGTGAGGCTTCCTAACATTTTTCTATTTAAACGTAGACAGCAAGATGTCGATACGTTTCATGGTCATCACACAAATTTTGTGTCCCTGGTGCTTACCTTTGAAGACAGGGGCACTGACAACTAGGCTATCTGGCCGTCAATTGTCGCAGATTGTGTTGATTTTTTAAAATCTGTTAAAAATATTTAGAAATTATTTTTAACTTTGAAGTTTTTTGATGTGAAACATCTATAGCCGCACGTAAAACCGATTTCTGGCGTGGCGACGCATGCCGTGCACGTACGTAGTAGTGTTTAATTATAAACCTTAATTCTCAGGTAATAGGGTGTAAATTAGTATACCTTTGTATGCACGCTATACAAAGGTATACTAATTTACACCCTATTACCTGAGGACTAAGGTTTATAATAAAACACTGAAATCCATTTTTTATATTTAATTAATTATATTCATATTATTCACATTAGTGACTATGTAAATTATATTAAGATTTCATTTTTACACGAAAGGTCATTTCCTTACAGTCAAAAATGTTCAATAATTTTTAAAACGAATAAACATAAAATACCATTAAAATTAGCTGGAGATTTTAATGTAAATTTGCAAGAGCTGAATCACTGCCATTAATGACATTTCTTCAAAAAGAATTTCAATTGCAAATCAACAACAATCCAAAAGAATCTACTACCAAATATGGAACAACTTTAGATGCTGTAATTGTGAGATATCTTGATAATGTTTCATCCAATACTTTTGTAACGTATTAAATAAATATATAAATATCTTCACGCAATTCCCAATACAGGGGTAGACAGAGGTCAAGTCTAGACAATTAAGTCCCTATGACCCACCTTCCACCGAAGATATTTTCGGGACAACGGGACTTTACTACTACGGGACTTTTGCAACGTAGTTTAGTTATCATCGACCAATCGTCACAGTAATACCGGCAGAGGAAACATCGAAAATAACTATAACTGAAGTCACAGAGAGAGAGAGAGAGAGCAAATATTTAAATTGTGGCCACTTGATATTAATATCGAATTTTTATATCAAATGTAAATAAATGTTTATTAAATAAAGTTACCATTTTCTGTAAGAAATTCGTAATACTTTATTTTTTCATTAGTATTTTGTTAGTACTTCATTTTTTCATTCCTGTAATAATATTATCTTTTATGCATATTACTTGTACACACACGATGTTTCACATCTGCCAGGCGTCCCATGACGGCTCACATTTTTTTTTAAATATCAAAAAAATACGATATATTCTAGTATAATAAATTCATACTATATTTATAAACAAATGATAATTTTAAACCATACTACTGAACCAGTAACACATTATTACAAGTTTTCATTATAATAGGTTGGGAAAAAGTATTTTCGCATTTATAGTATGTATGAAGTTGTAACAAAATCTCTTTGGCTATACACAATCTGGTCATAAGTATTGTCACACAGTAAAATCTTTTCTTTTAGAATGCTGGCCACAAAAAAGTTTATTGAATTCGAATTTCGAATTGTTCATGAAAATAAAACTACATACCTTTTAGAATTTTACTCATTTTTAAATATGGAGTGGACGCTTAAAGAAGACCGTGTTGCAGTTATTGCGTTGTATCGTTGCGGTTACGCGCCATATCAAGTTTTTGACATACTGAAAATTGTTTAAATGCTCGTCTAATGCACCTGAGACTGAAGAGATGCCGCGCTTTGTTTAAGCGGTACGCGGGAAAAAAATATCGGGTAATTCTTTTTTCGGATGAAAAATTTTTTACCGTAGAAGAGAGCTACAACAAACAAAATGATAAGGTGTATGCACAGAGTAGTGAAGAAGCGTGCAACCGTATTCCGCGTGTCCAACGAGGTCATTTTCCTTCCTCGCTCATGGTATGGTTGGGAGTTCCATATTGGGGCTTAACAGAGGTACATTTTTGCGAGAAAGGTGTAAAAACGCATACAGTTGTGTATCAAAATACAGTCCTGACGAACCTTGTGGAACCTCTTGGTTTCTCATACCATGTTCAATAACAGGCACTGGGTATTCCAACAAGATTTGGCGCCAGCTCATAGAGCGAAGAGCAGACAAGACTGGCTGGCGGCGCGTGAAATCGACTTCATCGGGCACAAAGACTGGCCCTCCTCCAGTCCAGATTTGAATCCGTTAGATTACAAGATATAGCAACACTTGGTGGAAAAGGCGTGCTCAAAGCCTCATCCCAATTTGGAGTCACTCAAGACATCCTTGATTAAGGCAGCCGCCGATATTGACATGGACCTCGTTCGTGCTGCGATAGACGACTGGCCGCACAGATTGACGGCCTGTATTCAAAATCACGGAGGTCATTTTATTACTAGGTCATTTTATTAAAGTTTATTACTTTAAAGTCATAAGAATCTATGTTTTGTTGACATTTTGGTATATAAATAGTTACATAATGAATAAACTTGTTTTAATTATTTTAGGTTAAACATGTGACAGAATTTATGACATGACTAGGTATATCTATATCTGGCTGCTTTTGGTATTATTAAAAATTTAAATTAAAAAGAAGATTATTTCAAATTCAATTTAGGAAAATATGTGATTTTTATTTATTTTTCGTACTGTCAAGATGAAGTTAATCTGATGAAGAAGTTTGATATATTTTAAAATTTTACTAACAAAAAACGTAAAAATGCAACGCAAGCCGCGAAACAAATTTGCGATGTTTATGGACCTAGTGCAGTGTCTTAGTGTAGCAAAAATTTTGTTTAAGCTTTTCAAATCCTGAAATTTCAGGGCAAGA
Organism: Sericinus montela; assembly: GCA_029286605.1. Lineage (NCBI taxonomy): Eukaryota > Metazoa > Arthropoda > Insecta > Lepidoptera > Papilionidae > Sericinus > Sericinus montela. The sequence continues at coordinate 7,526,514 of JAGSMR010000030.1, read as the reverse complement.
TCGGCATATCGGTAGTAGAACTGGGAATTGACCACAAAACATTAAAAAAACTGGATACACAAAAAATCTCAATATTTGGGTACCTCACGAGCTCATTGAAAAAAACCTAATGAACCGTGTAGTCATTTGTGATTCTTTATTACGACGTATTGAAACCGAACCATTTTTGAAGAAGCTGATAACTGGTGATGAAAAGTGGATTATGTACGACAAGAACGTGTGAAAAAGGTCGTGCACAAGATTTCACAGTCTGTGGCGAAACTCGGGTTAACTCGCAACAAGGTGATGCTGTGTGTGGTGGAATTGGAAGGGCATTATTCACTATGAGCTGTTAACATCAGGCAAGACCATCGATTCGGAATTCTACTGCGAGCAACTGATTTGATTTAAGCAAGAATTTGAGAGAAAGTGGCCGGAATTAATAAACAGAAGAGGTGTGGTTTTTCATCATGATACCTCACACATCTTTGGCCACTCAGTAAAATTTAAGAGAACTTGGCTGGCTAGGAGGCGTTAATGCATCTGCCGTCTAGTTGTGACCTTGAACCTTCAGATTTCCACCTGTTTCTGTCTTTTCAGAATTCTTTAGGCAGTGGCAGATTAACATCACGCAAGGACTGACAAAACCACTACCATTTTTACAGAGAAGGGAGGCAAACGAGCTGGTGGCTCATGATGATTACCGCCGGCCATGAACATCCGCAATACCAGAGGCATAGCAGATGCGCTGCCGGCCTTTGAGAAAGGTATAGGCTCTTTTCTTAAAGGTCCCTAAGTCTTATCGGTCCGGAAAAACCGCTGACGGCAGCACATTCCATAAAATGCAAGTGCGTGGCAGAAAATTCCGCAAAAAACGTACTGTGGTGGAATTGATTAAAGCAAGTTGGTGTTGATGGAACCTTTGGCTATGCCCTAAGGTACGATGGTGAAATTCAGTGGCTGGGATTAATCCGAACAATTCTTCGGAGCACTCCCCGTAGTAAATCTCGTAAAAAATGCAAAGAGATGCAACGTCTCTTCGCAATACCAGCCGATCAAATAGAACATGGTCGTAGATGCTTCGAGCCGCTCTTCGTTGGATACGGTCAAATGGAAGGAGCTGATATTGGGGTGCCCCCGCCCAGAGAAGCAAACAGTACTCCATTTGCGACCGCATCTTCACCTTATAAAGTTGCAAGCGGTAGGCTGGCTTGAAGTACTGTCGTGCTCTACTGAGTACGCCAAGTTTCTTAGAGGCCAATTTGGCCTTCCCTTCCAAATGACCGCGAAACTGAACGTTGCTCGATATGTCGATGTCAAGGATTCCGATGCTGGCTGAGGCAACTAGGGGAGTGCTCTCAAAATGAGGTGATACGACGAACGTAAAGCGCTTTGTGCCACACCCGATCAAAGGCTTTTGCGATGTCTAAACTACCAGGGCTCCTCCCTTGCTCTCTACTGCCTCCACCCATCGATGAGTGAGGCACACAAGAAGATCTCCAGCTGTCACGGTATTTTGATCAGAAGCCCCAAAATTTCTATAGCAATGGGATCGTGTCCCTTTCTACAAGATGGCAAAAAGTTATCGAACAAAATGGTACCTACATACTATAGTTAAATGTAAATAAACTATTTTAAAAAATGTTGCGAATTTTTTTAAAAAATGCGAAGAAATTTTTTCCCTGTCCTATTTTTATTTTTCCATGACCTATATTTATTAATATTATTATAATTATTATATATTCAAACTTTTAAAAAATAAGTAAATTAATCAATAATGTTTATGTTTTCTTTTCAGATTTGATGAGATCGAGAATATGCATTAGCAAAGAAGAAATCAGCAACCGAGTTACTTTCATAAATAAAATACTAGTTGGATCCAACAACCTACCAATAATATTCTGATGGCTACTATAAAAACAGGAAAAAAAAACCAAATTATTGGGCAATTAATTCTTATTTTTAATTATTGTCAGTGGCGGCTTTGTAAGTCAAGAATGCTTCCTGACGAGAGAATCTTTCAAACCTGAATATCTAAGTCTTTGCGTAAAGTTTGGTCTTAAATATATTGTTATATAGGTTGTCTTATGTATTTGGTATATTGAAACTAATGAATGGTAAAGATAAAACCACGCACCACGTAACCGTTAGCCCAGTCAGGGACTCGTATGGCGGCACAAAGTCATAAGTTTCATTGTTCACAGCCTAGCTTTGTTACTTTATCTTCGTGTCTTCTCACAGTCATATATTTGGTATTGCAAGTCGATTTAACATCTGCAACATTCGATTTAGGTGACGTCTATCTTTCAGAACTTAACATTACTAACACAAATTCAACAATTAATTGGACATTATTAGATAGTAATTTGACTAGTGTAAGAAATTCTCATATAAAACACTCAAAATATTCGACGTTGGTAACTATAGTTTTAGCTATAATTTTTATGATTGTCATATTTGGAACTATAGTAGGTAATATATTAGTCTGTGTTGCTGTGTGCTTAGTGAGGAAGCTAAGACGACCCAGCAACTACTTAATAGTATCTCTAGCAGTAAGTGATCTTTGTGTAGCTACAATGGTGATGCCTGTAGCAATGATTTATGATTTACTCGGTACTTGGCCGTTTGGGCCCGTAGTTTGTGATTTTGGGTATCATGTGATGTTCTATCATGTGCTGCAAGTATTCTGAATTTGTGTATGATTTCTGTGGATCGGTATTATGCTATAACAAAACCACTTGAATATGGTGTCAAGAGAACTCCAAGGAGGATGCTGTTTTGTGTTTTTATAGTTTGGATGAGTGCAGCATTTATATCGCTTCCACCTGTTTTAATATTAGGCAACGAGAAGTCAGATACAAGTTGTTCAGTATCACAAAACCAAGGTTATCAAATTTATGCGACGTTTGGTTCATTTTACTTACCACTAACAGTAATGGTGGTTGTTTACTACAAAATATTTAGTGCAGCCAGAAAGATTGTAAAAGACGAAAAACGTGCTCAATCACATTTAGAGACCCACTGCTATCTGGAGATTAATGTTAAAAATGGAGGGGCAACAGAAGCAAAGCTATTAGGGAATCAAGCTCCTCCACCACCCACAAGAGGTTCTACAGCTAGTACCAATACTACAGTGAGTATTTAATTTATTCTGAATCCTACATTTTGTAGATATTAGAACCGATGTTTTTGATTGAAAGTTAAGATCAAGTTATTTATAATTTTCATTAATTTTAGTTTCATTGTGCTGTTTCATATACTTTCTTCCACATGATCGCTTCATCTTAGTACTTAATTAGATCGGAGTCGACTTCTGAATCTGACGTTTTGATTAAAATACCGTGGCGGGGTAGTAAACTTATCTGCTGTGTCATCTTCCATTACTCTCCTCGGATACTTTATATAAAAAATAAATACATTTTCGTCTTTCGGAATACATAACATGATTTTGTATTGGTCTAAGTGTTTGGTCTATTTGGGTCTAAGTTCTTTGAAAAAGCCAAAATGGCCTCAATAGCGAATTGTTTGGCTGATCGGAATTCAAATCAGGAGACCCAAGTAGGACTAACGCTTGTTTTATTTTCGTCGAAACAATAGTCTAGTTGGCGGTGACTCTGCCTTTGAAAATTAGGGTTGTGGGTTCGAATCCCGTTAGGGACATTTTATGTTATCAATATAAATATTTGTGCTCGATTCATGAATGTTCATATATATGAATATAGTATGTGTATACGGTGAAAAGATAGCCACTTGTCCCAAATATGCTTCGTTAAAAAGTGGGTCTTAAGGTCGAGACCTCAACCTACCACGCTATTGGGAAATTGTGTGAAGATATAAATAAATAAAATAAATATCTTCACGCAATTCCCAATACAAGGATCGACAGAGGTCTAGTCCAGACTGTAATCGTGAGTATTCAACATCTTAAAACTAATATTGTTTTTTTATCCATATAGTGCAGTATGGACAAGATGGAAAGTTCGATTGGAAAATGCTTTTCTGGACAGCGTAAGTCAAACGAATCGGAATGTCCAATGTTACAGAACGCAAGAACCCCTACAAGGCCCATCCATACAATCAACAGACCTCCACCGAGATTAGAACAAACACGTGATAAAAAACAAAATAAAGATAGCAAGCGGCGCCAATCGTCGGAAAGTACTCACAAATTAACTACGAGCAGAATACGTTCATCTTTATCAAACTTTGCAAACAAAAGTCACATAGCTAAGGACTTGCTTCACCAGCCACATTCACCACACCAGAAAAAATTAAGATTCCAACTGGCAAAAGAGCGGAAAGCCTCAACTACACTTGGAATAATAATGTCAGCATTTATAATTTGTTGGTTGCCATTCTTCGTGCTTGCTTTAATAAGACCATTTGTAAATGAAGATACTATACCTGATTCTGTTAGTGCATTATTTCTTTGGTTGGGCTATGTAAATAGTTTACTGAATCCAATAATTTATGCTACTTTAAATAGGGACTTTAGGAAACCATTCCAAGAAATTCTGTTCTTCAGATGTTCAAACCTAAATCATATGATGCGAGAGGAGTTTTACCATAGCCAATACGGAGGCCCTGATCAACATTATTGTGTAAATAATGCATCAAAACTGCAAAACTATGAAGAAGGTGTTGAAATAGTTTCAGCTGTTGATAGAGAAGAGATAAGAGCTTCTGAGAGTTTTCTATGATTGTCAATGCCTGAGGTCGACACTGTAGACCTAGATACTGTGATCTAATTAGGACATTAATATTGAACCACATTTGCACATTCATTTGTTTAAAATATATGGGGGTAATCTAATTAAATAAGTTAACCGTAATTACTAATAATATAAATATTGTATTATACTTAACGATATTATGAATATAATGAATTTGGTGTAATATATATATGAAAATGATTTAATAATGACGTGAACGTTAAGTATCTTAAAGTAATTAAAATTTAGATTCAAACAAACCGGTATCTTGTTATTTGTTTTACTTCAACGTCGCCTTTGAGAGTTTATTAAGTACTATTAGAATAAGTAAAATTGTAGTCATAACAGTATCAAAATTTTCTGTCTTTTCCCTTGTGAAATAATTCACAATTCGCTAATTAACTAATAATATTACATTATGATCGACAAAACGAATAATATATTGAATAATAGTTTAATGTGTAACTTTCCTAAAACAAACGCAAGAAGTTAAAGTACTGATGCTTTATTGGAACACATAGTATTAATATATGTGATAGTAGTTATAGATAAATGTGTTGTGTTTACTCTTTAAAATATTAATGGGATCGTTGTGATTTGTCTTTAATTTATAATCATGAGTTATTTCTTGATATAATGTTTTATTATTTATAAGTATTTTTGCTTCTGTTGAAATGCGTAAAATATTCTTCAATATTATATATTCAATATTACATTAATTAGACTTTTTAAAAACTATCATTAGACGTTTATGGATTTAAACCCTATTTAGAATATATTGATCCATAACAGTGTTATTTATTGCTTATCACATTACGAGTAATTTGTAAGAATAGTTAATATTAAAATTTAAATTATATTAAGGTCAATGTAAAAATAGTCGTGTAGAACATATTACATAATTAAACTAAGTAATAAACTATAATAGTATTAAATAGTTATATTTCAGATACCGTGTGGGGAAACTACGCTTGGAGAAAATAATAATTTCACAATTGGATTTGATGTATTAATTGATTTTTTCTTTGGTGTAGTTTCTTTCTGTTGCTAATATAATCGAATGTAGGTTATAAGATTACTTTCAGTAGGTAAGTCTGTAAATACTTAAAGCTGATTTCTACTTACTAACTTTTTTACTGAAGAACTAATTGATGTTAATAATGAGATATATTAAACACATAACTAGATTTCTCGTTTTATATTTTTATTTAGGTAGTAATAAATTAAACTGTACACTTTTTTAATTTTTCTGAAAAATCGAAACAAGTACGAAACTTCGTTCATGTTTGTTGTAAGTTAGACGTCTTATATCTTCGTATTGCCATATGGTGTCGACGTAGTAGTGTATCATTTCCTTTTCATCCCGTGGGTGTTCTTTAAAGCGACTAATGGAAAAGCCTTAAAAATGTCAATGGCTTTCGACATATGGTGTGATAACAGGATAACTAAAGAACAATTTCTTTCTAAGAATACAATCACTACGTCTATGTAAGAAATAGTTTCATGAATATGAGCTCTTCAGATAGCTCAATAATACAACTTCATGTAAGTTCGGCAACAAGATCTAATGTTAATGTGATATAGTTTAAATAGATATGCCACAGGAGCAGACTAAATGTGGAAAGTAATATCAAAGCGATTCGTAGTTCTAACTACTTTATATCACAGTCTTATCTCAATATTGCACTGAGATTGTGACTTTTATTAACTATTAATAATAAATTCTCTATTTGTACATAACATTTTTATAAGCTTTTAACTTTAATTTTATTTTATTATTACAAAACTTCAAATATTTTGAAAAATATTGAAATAATTGTGAATGTGATTATTTCTTAATCTATCGATAATATCACCATTTCCTCGTCATGTTAAAATTTAAAATATTTTATTTATTTAGTTAATAAAATCAAAATAATTCTAGTATTTTGTTACCAAAGAGCTCTACAGTACAAATTTGATTTAAAATAAATAAATTATTTTTAATGAGAACAAATCAGATATAGGTGACTGTGATTTATTATTTCAGTAACTTTATTTTTAATTTTAGTCTGGAAAGAAAAAAATATTTAGGTTGTTTGTTTTCTTTAATGAAAAGCTCAACGTAAAAATTTTTTATCACAAGATTGTATTTTGAAATTTGTTTCTGAATAACTAATTCTAATATCTAATCATTAGACCTCTTTGTACAATTTTATTTACTTATAAACGAAAAAGAAATCATGTACAGTATAAATCAATATTAATCTTTATTATAACTGTATTTTTCTTATGTAGAATTTAAATAATAAAATAAAATAGATTTCAACAGAAATTGAATATTTTATTACTTCTTTTGTGAACACTATCCATAGATAATTAACAGCAACAGCGACAGCTTATAACTAAAGGGTTACGGCGCGGACTGCGAAGCATAACGCCGCAGATTCCAGCCCGCTATTCCACTACTCTCGTAAACCACTCCAGAAATAAGCACTGTAGCATAGTTAAAGTGTTTAATTGGATAACTAGTAATGTGATTTGGCGTGGCTAGTATTCTTTACAAAAAACTAAAAGAAGAAGGTTACAAGTCACGATAGCCGAGTCGTTGAGTGGTTGGAATTTTGTGTCAAGAGACCAGAGAGAGAGGTGGCTCGTACCAAAGGGTTTATCAAAAAGTAATGTACAAATTATATCGTTGGCTTGGACATAAAGATGGCGAAAGGTTCACCACCTGTCACGTTGTCCCGAAAATATCTTCGGTGGAAAATGGGTCAAAGGGACTTAATTGTCTAGACTAGACCTTTTCTACCCCTGTATTGGGAATTGCGTGAAGATATTTATTTTTAAGAAGGTTACAGATGCGTACTGAGAACTGAAATGACACTAATTTTAAAAATGTGATTGTGACAAAGGAAGATTACAAGGAATTTTGGGCAATTTAACATTATGAATATACTGCATTCTTCTGAAAGTAGAAAAAATCGCTTTTCTTGGAAAAATTCAATTATATGATATGCCTTCAAGCGTATGCCTCGATGTTCCACAAAGTAACGCCGTTTTAGAAAATCCATTATGCTAACTTACCCCGAGAGGGTCACAAAAGTCGAATTAAGGAAATTTTGGTAAACATTCTATACGGATATATTTTATGTAAATCGTACAACATTCTTTCTATGCTGATGTAAAAAATTGTACGTTAGGCTCTATGGACGTTGAAAACATGAACTAAGTAAAAAGTATATTACCTTACGTGCAGTCATGACAGCCAAGTGGTTCGATGATCAAAATCCGAGTCAATACACCGAGTTCGATACCCAGGTATGCTCGAACCAATGACTTTTTTAAAAATGTTATGTACGACTTACATCGATGGCTTGGCTATAAAGGATCACCTCGACAGACTCACCACCAATAACGTTGTCCCAAGATATGTCCTCAGTGAAAGGTGGATTGAGGGGACTTAATCGTCCTTGCGGCTACAAAGATTACCGCCGCACTCTAAGGTTTGAGTCAAAAATAAAAGTAAATAAGATAGGACATAAGGATTGTTGCGTTTATACTAGCTTTTGCCCACAACATATTTCACGTTTAGCATTTAATTTACGTTTTCGCGGGATCCTGCAGCTGTCGGGGTAATAAATATTCATTCCCAAAATACGATTCAGTAAAATTTAAAACATTTTAAAAGTAATAACGTACTTAACTGCCCACCTACGATGCTCAGATCGAAACTTTTTCTCTTTTTGTTTTTAAATCCGGGAAACCCCGGGTACAAAAACCAGAAGTGTTATATTTTAATCTAGTTTTGTTTAGTTTATAAAATACATTATTATTGATAAAATTTATTTCAGTATTTAATTATAAATTGATAAAACTATATTTTAATTGAATATATTTTAGCTGTCAAGTGATTGGGACAGGTAAAAATATAAAAAAATGCCATTTATAGTAAATTGAATGTATTTATTTCATCAAATTTGTAGTTGCTTTGTTTCGTGAACAGTTTATACACCTTGTATGTGGATTTTCCAACGTTATAGCCATAAAAACGTGTCTGCTATTGTATCTTAAAACAACAATACTGGCAGAGGTCAAGGAAGAACGTTCTCTGTTTACTATGGGAGGTTACAGGTGAAACATTGACGGTTAGTATACTCCTTATACAGAGAAAGTATGTAAATAAAAAATTACTGGCCTGTAGAATTAACGTGGAGAAGATCATTTTATTATATTCCAGATAAAAAATATATTTCAAATATTTCACGAGTTTTTTCAGATTTTTAAAGGATCACAATAGCCGAGTGGTTGGGTGATCGGAATTCGAGTCAAAAGACCCGAGTTCGATCCCCAGGTGGATGGCACATACCAATTTTTTAACAAAACTTATGCATAACTTATATCGTTGGTCTAGACATAAAGACAAAAAATATCTTTTGTGAAAGGTGGGTCGAAAAGACTTAATTGTCTAGACCTCTGTCTACCCCTGTCTTGGGAAAGGCGCGAAGACATTTATTGTAAATTTATTTATTTAGTTACGATATTTTTCTTCTACCGTTTATCAATGACGAGCCTCCAACCGACAATAAATTTAACCGACAATAAATTTTAAATACTTGGCTTAAAGTTGACAAACTAGTTGACTGTTGAAAAATAAGACCTTTTTTCTATTCGTGGATGTCGTAAAAGTTTTGATATTAGCGAAGACTATCGACTGAAATTGGACCGCTGTGTCTAAGGTGAGAGGTGTGCAATCACTAATCCACTTGCTTTACGACACGAACGTCAAATCCTCCACTAAATATATCCACATATGTATATATTAATATTTTTAATGTAGAACAGCGTAATGAGATATGATCAGAAATACGACATTGGTTAGGGCCCTCTATTCAACTCTTGTCGTAAACCACTGCAGCTGCAAGCATTGCATCTTAATAGGCATATTGGTGAATTATTTCTATGATGTATGAGAATATAAGACATCACAATTTAACTAATTGGCCGAAGTTTATCATGTTTCATTAAACATTTGTCCAATGATCTTTGTCAATGGAAAAAAAAAACACTTTTTCTATATTTTTTCGGGTCTTGGTCTTTGTGGTACCTTTGTTAATTCTGATTCTATAACACAAGTGCTTAAGCTACTTACTTTGCATCACTTTGATCAGAGCAATTTATGTGATGTTGTCCCTGTCTGTGTATTTATTATTTATTTATCCCTACGGAATACACCTGAGTTTTGCTGAGTACTTTTATAGTCAGATAAATTTATTTATTTATTTAAAAAGAACGCCAACATTCATTATAATGATCAAGAACAATGGATAATTGTGTATTTATTTCAAATTACTAAATAGAATTATTAAGTTAAGTATAAGTCTTGAGTCCACTCGTTTCGCCTATGAACAAATAAAAACGGCTGCTTTATTCAAGGCTTTAAATATAAATATGAATAATATAGATAAATGCGCAAATTCTTCAACATATGGGTATATCTAAAGCGAAGACCATCATTAGAATTAGTAGAAACAAACTATTTTTGTTTGTCTCTACTAATTTTAAAATACTATAATGATGTGTAAAAATATAAAATTAATGAACAAAATTCTTCACGCAAGTCCCAATACAGGGATAGGCAGAGGTCTAGTCTAGACAATTAAGTCCCTTCGACCCACCTTCCACTGAAGATATTTTTTCGGGCGACGGCTATCCAACGTGACAGGTGGTGAGCACGTCGCCTTCTTTATGTCTAGGCCAACGATATAATTCGTACATAAGTTTTGGAAAAACCCATAGGTATCAGCCTGCCACTTGGGGATCAAACTCGGGTCTCTTGACTCGAAATTCCGACCACCCAACCACTCAGCTATAGTGACTAAATATTGGTAAGATAGAAATCACCCAAAAAGTGACTGTCTACTGAAGCTTTGTTTATTATATCGATAAATAGATGGTATGGTGTAAACATATAACCTTTTTTTAAGTATGTTTTAAATTTACATGAGCATGTATTTTTCTTTATAAGTTTTATTATTTAGTTATAGAGAACTTGATGATAATGATGATGATGATGATTACACTGTGGTGAAAACTATATAGAAACTTAAGAAAATACTTTTATGGAAAACTAAAGGAATTAATATAAACCAGTCCTAGTATGCTCGAATTTGCTCCTACGAATACATCTTTAGCGCAAGACTCGACGCGATCGTATACTTTATTAGCCAATAAAAGACAAAAGCAGACAAAAGTTATAACCTTATTAAGGAACAGATGTTGTCTTAGAATATTCTTTTTACTTACTATAAAAGATAGCTAAAATCTATTTGCCATTTTATATATACAATACATAATATTCCACTGGAGTGTATAGGTTTCCGTTAAAAGGAGGGTTTAACATAGCAGCCACGCTTGACAAACAGACTGGCGATCGCAGAACAAAACATTTCACACCAGTCGCTGATGCCCGTCACCGGTCTACTTAATTTTTCTCTGGTATTTATCGAGATCTTTATCGTGACATCAGTCGGTTGCCATCGCAGTTTTCAAGGCATTTCTCTTGATCGCTTCTTGCAATACCCACCCGATATGAGGAGACTAAGTATTAAAGGTGAAGAGACTATCTGTTTCAGAGTCTTAGCCTAGCAAAGAATACTTTTTTTTTACAAAGTGCTACTTTACTTTTACTTTAAGCAAACAGTCAGCTAAGCTTAGTAGAATTTTTATCTGCTTAAACAACAAGTTTAATTAGAAGTAAAATGTTGAAAATTAACTTTTTTTATTCTTTTCAATAAATAAGCTTAGTTTTTTATTACCTTGATCATAAAAACAAAATATAACGCTTTCGCACGTCAGTGATTGTACCAAATATGTATTTAAAAATGAAAATGTACTTTTTCTATCCCTCCTGCCAAAAAAGACACTAGCGCTACGTGGGCTCAGCTAAAAAGTAAATAAAAATAAATGGAATGGAAGGGCATCTAAACCACCATCACCTCATCCAATCTTTTCCAGATCGTTAAAACTAAAAATAATATATATAATAACAACGCAAACTGTAACACAAAACGAAGAAAAAATTTTAAACGAGTTCCCAAAAGTCACTTGAAACAACTGGACTCTATCCACCAAATTTTATCATCGATGTGATCATATTCTCAGTTCACCGAGAATGACCGAGCATCATAAAATACCTGTTAGAATAAAATATAAAAACATTATAAATAAATAAATAAATATCTTCGCGGAATTCCCAATACAGGGGTAGACAGAGGTCATGTCTAGACAATTAAGTCCCTTTGACCCACCTTCCACCGAAAATATTTTTCGGGACAACGTGACAGGTGGTGAGCCCGTCGCCGTCTTTATGTCCAAGCCAACGATGAAATTCGTACATAAGTTTTTTGAAAAACTCATTGGTACTGCCACCTGGGGATCGAACTCGGGTCTCTCGACTCGAAATTCCGACCACCCAACAACTCGGCTATCGTGACTTTTTAAAAACATTATGTAAATAAAAACATTATGTTTAAAAAACTACGTCAGAAGAACCTCTATACGAAATGATGGTTACTTCGTATAGAACTTCTAGTCATGTAGTATGAAAGATATAATAGTAGTAATAGTAAGATAGTTAAAAAGGTACACAGTGTTCGAAAGTGAACCGTTTGCCTAACATGTCATCATCGTAACGCTTTAATGCTTGTCATAACAGTAAATGTTACGTTGACACATTAAGAATTAATTTAATCTCTCACATTATCTTTCATTATTAATAAAATAATACCATGTACATGTTTACTTCGCAAAATCAACTAAAAAGCACCTGCATGATTAAATTTCACTTAGCGTAAATAGGTAGTACTTTAATGATTTCTTGTATTTACGCGAATACTACACATTTAAAATAATAAGATTTTCGGATTTTATCGCGTTTTTAATTAGTTTTTACAAACTATTTTTTATTTGCCGACGTTTCGGATGCTTTACATTAATTTTTAGCTTTGCTTTATTTTAAAAGCAAAGCTAAAAATTAATGTTTTTTCTTTAATTCCTATCCTATTCATATTTAATAAATCATGATTTTTTTCATATATAAATGCATTTTTCAGCAAATTTAAGTAACACTTACACTACAACATAATTTGCAAGGGCCACTCCCAATACTGAGGTAGATGGAAGTCTAGACTATTAAGTTCTTTCGACCCCCATTTCACCGAAGACTTGTTTTGGGACAACGTGCCATGGTTGGGTGATTCGAGTCAAGACAACCCAATTCGATCTCCAGATGGTAGAAAATTTGTTGTAGTTGTTGAAAAAAACAGTGGTACGAGACCAATGGGTTTTGTTTTTAAAACTAATGTACGATTTATGTCGTTCGCTTGGATGGCTCGTTAAGACGGCTACTGGCTCACCACCAACCACGTTGTCCCAAAAAATCTCTTCGATGGAAGGTGGGTTGAAAGAAATTAATTGTCTGAACTCAATTGGCAAGTATATTAAAATTTTCACATTTTTAGAAACTTACAAGAACACTTACAATAGAGTAACAAAATGCAAACGATATAAAAAAGACTCCTTTGCCTATCAACTGTCATGTTCAATAACGGAAAATGCTAGGGCTATTAAAAAGATTTTGTTTTACATTAAAGTTTTAGTTTCTTTTGAAGTTTAAGTTGCAGAATGAATTAAAAAATTTTTCTTTAGTCTGCCTATTTAGAAAACCACCTAGGCATCATCATCGGCCCGAGAAATTTGGATATCCTCACGCGTTTCCAATACAGGTAGACAGAGGTCAATTTCCGGAGTAATTACTTGGGTCGTAACAAGTGTGTAGCATGTACATGAGGTTAGGAAAAACTAATTCGCGCTCTTCGAACTCTAGTCTCCTGATTCGAACCCCGATGACCCAACCATTCGGCTACCGTGGCTCCTCGACAGAGATGCTTTCGTTTATCTACTTTCAATGTTTCATTACAGTTTTATTGCTAAGGGAAGGATGTTCGAGGGCACCGTGCTTCAATATCCCGCCTGCAGATTACTTCATTAGTACTATCGACAAGGTAGTTACTATTTATGAAGTTCTTTAACAGAAGAATACAAAAGAAAACAATAAAAATTATTGATATAATGTATAAAAGGGATATCTTTACGCTATTCCCAGTACTGGGGTAGACCCGGTCCAGCCAATTAAGTCCTTTCGCCACCACATTTTTGGGACACCGTGATTGGTGGTGAGCCTGTCACCGTCTTAATGCCTAAACCAACCATAAAAATCTTACATAAGTTTTTTAAAAAAAACCACTAGACTTTACTTGACCATCTTTAAATTTTTTGTTCTTTTTTTAGCTCAAGACCTGGCAGTTAATATATAACGAGTATTACAAATAATTTTAAATAGTTACTCAATATTTAAAAAAAAACTGAATACCTAAAAATAAATTATTAAAATGTATTCAACATTACGACTGCAAGGGTAAATCTAATATAATTAGTTATTTACAAAGGAAGAAGAAATTAAACATTCATTCATTTGTGCTGGAAATGGCATTTCGATTCTACTCTGTCAAATATTTGATAACGGATTATAGACCCTCGTCTTAAAGTCCGCCATAACATTAATAAATTAAGAATCCTTATTAGGAATATTTTATTATTATTACGTAATTAAATAGACAAAGATTATTATATGTTTAAAAAAAGGAAATACTATATTTAATGTCCCTATTTTCTAACCAAAATAGTTCAATGAAATACTAAAAATAACACATGTGATCATAAATATTCTAATAAGAAATACTTATATTCCTAAAGCCACTTTTTTATCTATGATTTATTCATAATAATGTCTCGCAAGCCCGATAACGTCTCGTCAACTATTAGGTCTTCGAATAACAAGTCATGGATAATAATGATTTATAAATTGAATATCTTTGGTAAGTAAATAAGGACAGCTATACACTCTCTAGAATATATTTGTAGTCGTAAAACTCCCCAAAAAAAAGTTATTGGAGATATTTTGTAAAAATTAAGACTATCGAAATTAAGCTATGTAACTATAAGAGTTATACTTATGGACAGGTATAGGGTACAGTAGCATACTAGCTGATAATTCAGTAATGGGCGTCTAATGAAGCAATAAAGAAGTGGAAGAAATAAGCAGAAGAATAAACCTCGTGCTGCATAAGTTCTGTCCCTTAGGCAGGAGAAGTATAATTAAGAAAATCACACGTATGGAACCGGTCCATCGCTACGGTAGTGACATTGCATCTAAAACCTTCATATTTTTCAGTGATTTGTAGTTGTCCTTGGTTGCAGTAGCCACGTACCATTGGATGACCATACCGCTAAAATGCCGTGGTTGGTATACGATAAGATAACAGGAAGAAATTTATATACAAATCAAATATGCATCAAATACTCCTTGAAATAATAATACACTGCATCTTAGTGTATAACTTTTTTATATTTTCGTTGCCTCATAATTTTATTTCTGGCATTTACAGCCATTCACGCTCGGTAAAAGAATTGTCAGTTGCTGTACCAGACAGTTGTGATCTATTATTTTTCGAGATGGTGACTCCGCCATTTTCGGTAAGGTCTTGCCATTTTATGCCATTAATATTACCATATTCGCCTCTAACGATACCTAAGCTATAAATGGTGAGAAATGTTTTCACTGATACTACACGGCTCTATAATAATATTTAGTAAAATTTATAAAGTTTTCTTTCTTTGTAAAGTTGAAAACTCATTTCTACAACAGATCACGTTCTGTACAGATATGATGACGTATATTTGATACTACAGGAGTTTTCTTATTGAAGAGAATCTGAAACTTATTTGGAACATGTTTATTTTTCTAATTTTTATTTTGTTGTCATCTGATTTTGAAGTAAAGATGTTTTCTGTTTCCATTCATGATAAAATTTTAATAGCTTTATATATTTACATTAGTGCATAAAATAACTATTATAATAGTGTAAAAATTTATTTTCACCTTCTTTTAGAGATCAAGATAATTTGAGGCTTTGCAATTATTTTAATCGTCGATGAGATCACAATAAAAATGGAGTTATTGAACTGTTGATGATAATTATTTTGGAATTAATGTTACCTTACTGAATGGCCAGAAAGAAACAACTACTAGAGCTACTAGAGATATTAACTTACTTACTTACTTATCTTTACGTACAATTCCTAACAGGTGAGGTAACAAATCGCCAAAAAAACAAGTGTCACGATCCTTACAAACCTCTTTCGCTTCTTTCAAATTCATCATTTTTTTCATACATGCACGACTGGGTAACCGAGTACACTCTGCTTTTCGAGCAATTTACTCACATGGTCTTTGTAAGTTAGTGTCGGTCTACCCAAACACTTTATAATGTTAACTTTCGCGCAATATAATTCTTCACCATTCGGTCATCACTCAATCGCTCAACGTGCCCAAACCAACGAAGCAGGCCCTTATAATTTTAAGTGATAAAATCATCTTTCAAATCTGCCATATTGCGATAGAAATATTAATGAAGGATATAAAGAAAAGAGAAGAAAATATGACACCTCCTTTGTCTCAACTGCGTGCAAGTGAGTCAAAAAGTAGATGCCAATTCACTTTTGAACTAAAAAAAAATCTAAAATTATGCTGTGATATATTGAATAAAAAATGCTGTGATATATTGAAACAAAAAAGAAAAACTAGAACTAAAAAAGAAAAAAGTAGAACTATAGTAACAAAGAAATTAATAAAAGTAATTAGTCACGATAGGCAAGTGGTCAGGTTATCGGAATTCAAGTCAAGAGACTAGAGTTTGAATCCCAGATGGTAAGCTTGTAACAATGAGTTTTTTCACAACTTACGATTTTGATCGTGTGACTGATCTCTGACTATCCTAGTATTAGGAATTGCGTGGAGATGTTTCTTTTAAATAGCAGAAAATACAAAATATTTGAAAACTTAAAATATCAAATGTAATATCAGTTCAATATTGGAATATTCGATTTTCCTTCCTTGCTACCCAAACGCATTACAGAGCATTTTAAACGCGTTAGGTCAAAGGGTGGAAATCAGGTCACGTCAAACGAAACACGCTTGTATTCGACGAGAATGCTTTACCCAAATAAATTGACAAGTGACTGATCAGTTTGCAGCCAAGTGGAAAAAAAATAATGAATTTTTCAAACAAAATATATTTCGAAATTGCCTTGGACGATTTTTATTTGATCACCAAACGATAACCAAATAGTTGATTTTATACATTAACATTTTTATATTCAACCTTTTTAGAAACCATAAACTGATTTTATTTTTTTAAACTAAAACAATATAAGAGATATAAATATCGTATGTATTTCGACTAAGTCTTGTGTGGTGGTAGCGTCAAAAAGAACAGCGGTTATAGTACTAATTGTGTTCTGTTTTATTATTGATCTTTTATTGTGTAAGTGGACATGTAGTCTCCTTTATATCCACATAATAGAATAACAAAAAAAATCCAAAGTTACTCTCAATAGATGTTTAATTATGTTTAAAGATTGAAGAGATATACACCTATGACATGATATGACATGACGGCCTGTTAAAGTCCACTGCAGGACATAGGCCTCTCCCATGGGGAGGATTTGCCATAATCGCCACGCTTTGCTAGTGGATTGGTGATCACAGTACCAAACCCTTCGCACGTTGGACGCTGCTGCCCATCTTCGGACTGTTTTTTTTTTATGTGACATTTTTAGAGATTTGTATCCCGCTATCCTTCGCCGCCTATAACTTCCAACAATAAACTAACTCAGACACATCCATACTGGATATATCTAACTATATACTAATAACTATGGAGTAACCAAAGTATAAGAAGATTACTTAACGAAATAATATTAAATCATGAAGTATCTCATTCATTTGTCTTCGAATATTCTTGTGAAACCAGTAGTTATTGTGATTGTCATAGATACATACATAAACTGGTAAGTAGCTTATACACTGGAATCAGAATAGTACCAAAAATATCTAGACCTAATAAAATGTGGATAAAAGTGTTACTGAATTGCTGACTGGGACCTCTAAGCTGGCGACATCATGAAAACTGGTGTTTATGGCACTCGTTAACGGAGGTCGCTACGTATAGAAACAATGTAGCAAATTTTTACAGATGAAGGAAAGAGGACAATATTTAATTTACTTTAATCCAGTCCATTAAAAACACTATTATATTTTAAAAACTTGAATTTAACTTTTAACATAAACTTGAATTGAAGAAAAATAAATGTGCGTGTATGAAGAACAAGATAAATCTTTGTGTGTATGAGGGAAATACAGATGATATTTACGCCGTGAGACATGTCATCTGTTCCCTGCGGCTACCCCGCCATGGATGATGCGCGATCGAGATTGAATTTGTAATAATGTAAATTTCGTTGAAGCCAGCCAGTGACTGCTACAATCAGATGAGGAAACCTATACATCCAATTCATTAAACTGATTAATTGACTTCTTCTTTTCTTAAGTATACATACATTTAAATAAAGGCCTATAAAGACCACTGCGGGACAAAGGCATCACTTTAGAAAGAGTATTTTCCAGTTTTGCTAGACTTGGCAAGCATACTGTCGATTGCAGTACCAGATACCTATCGCCTTAGACGTCACTTCCTGTCACAGGAATAATAGATTAAAAAAATTAGATAATTTGTTAAAGCAGAAAAAAATACTTATATTTCATGAAAATTTAATTTCCGGATCTGGATTGATTTCACTTCTGTTATTTATTTATTTATTTATTTACACTTTATTGCAAACCTCACAAAGAAAGTTATACAAAGGGCGGACTTAATGCCATTAGGCATTCTCTGCCAGTCAACCCGAGGCATGGAGAAATATTGTTAAGGTGCTTTAAATTGGGTTACAGAAAAAGAAAATCAATATAGGACCTAACGAAAATAAAGATGCAATATAAAATACTAATACAAATAATAAATATAATATATATACATATACATACATACACACTCATATTCATATATATACATATACATACATACATATATAAAACTTAAAAACATTATTATGACTGTAATGACCAATCACTAATTCTAACTGACAGTTAAAAGGTGTTCACGTACAAGTCTTTTAAATATCGACTTATTGGTAACTTTTCTGATGTCTTCGGGCAAAGAATTCCAGAGCAGTGTAGCCTGAATGGTAAAGGAGTGACCAACAAAATTGGTAAAGTGTTGCGGGATACTCATCTTGTAATTAGATGAAGACTGCAGGCACCGATCATGAATTGAGCATTGAAACTGAAATTTATCCTTAAGATACGAAGGGTAAGTAGTATCATTTATGATTGAGAAAAGAACAAGCAGAATTCTAGAGTTTCGCCTTTGTTGAATAGTAAGCCATTTAGGACGAGAACGGTATTGTGAAATATGGTCATACTTACGAAGGTTGAAAATATATCTTATACAATTATTAACAAGGCGCTCTAGCTTGTTTAGAAGATCTTTGTTCAAATCACAGTAGCACACATCTGCATAAACAATGATTGGTAAAATGAGTGTCTGGACAAGCATAAGCTTAGTTTCCCATGGAAGAAGATTTTTGAGGCGATAGAGCACTCGTAGCGTGGCGGTAACTTTACGGCTAACTTCAGTTATGTGTTTTCCCCAGTTCAAGGTGTTATCGATATGTAGCCCAAGATTTTTAACAGAGCCCGAAAATGGAATCACTGCATCGTTATAACGTATAAAGGGTAGGTTTCCAACATCGACTTTAGCTAGCATTTTAGTACTACCAACCAGCAAAGATTGGCATTTTGTTGCATTCACAGATACTCCAAAGCGTAAGGACCAGTCTGATACTGCTTTCATACAGTTATTTAATTTATTAATTGCATCGTGGAGTTCTTCAATATCAGACTGTACATAAATCTGCAGGTCGTCTGCATACAGATGGTACGAACAATTAATATTAGAAGTGATAAAATTTATAAAAATTGAGAAGATAATGGGAGAAAGTTTACCGCCTTGCGGAACGCCACAACCTAGTCCCGCCCATTGAGAGGTCTTTTGTCCCATATAGACCGATTGCTGACGTCCGCGAAGATAAGAAGAGAACCACTCCAATACCGTGGAAGCGAATTTAAAGTTAGAAAAAATTGCAAGAAGGATATCATGGTCGACTGTGTTAAAAGCATTCGAAAAGTCCACTAGCACCATAACTGTAACTTTCTTCTTCTCCATACCCTCACGAATATCATCAGTGATTGAATACGTAATGTTATCTGAATACGTAAACATAAATTATATGGTATTGAATTGATTTGGTTAATTTTGGATTATGTAGATCATTTGGATGGTGCATTAATAAGATAAATGAGACTGGAAGTAAAGAAAAAAAAACTAATAATAAATTTCTTCACGCCAGTCCCATCCCAATACAGGGTAGACAGAGATCTATACAATTAAGTAATTTCAACCCACCTTCGATTGAAGAAATTTTTGGGACGCCGTGACAGGTAGGCAGCCCGTCAGCAAGCAATCTGTATAAACGTTACAGATTGCTTGCCGACGGGCAATGAGCCCTGGGGATCGACGGTCTCTTGACTGCAATTCCAATCACCCAACCACTCGAATATTGGAACCTTTTTTATAAAGAAAATATTATTTATTTATACTTTATTGCTCTATATATATATATACATATATATATATATATATATATATATATATATATATATATATATATATATATATATATATATATATATATATATATATATATATATATATATATATATATATATATATATATATATATATATATATATATATATATATATATATATATATATATATATATATATATATATATAAACCCATGATTATAACAAATCCTGTACGGAAGAGACCGTAGACCTGCAGTGAACTTGTATAGACCGTTATGATGTTGTATTTCAACTTTACCTTTTTGGGAGATTAGTAAAATGTATTAGAGTATTTTGAAAAGGAAAATTAAGTTACAATAGTGTCAAAAAGTTCGCAGAATAGCAAGGAAAGTTACCCATGCCATTCCGAGAACTTTTTCACCTCCTCTACGTTAGACAATAACGTTATTCTACTGTATCATATGATAAGTAAAATATATATGGATTAAGTCTTAAGTCAAAAGTTTAAATGTTTACTTTATTGTAGATTACTTTCTTGCTTAGAAATCGTGAAACTTGATATGCATTTCTTAGCACCTTACAACATATTGTTCTATTTAAAATTGTATACATGACCATACAACAGAATTTCAATCATTCTACCTCGTCCCCTGGGATTAAGATCCCAATCTGATGGATCTTAAGAAACACTTTCATTAATGACATAAATCGTACGTAATAAATAAATAAATAAATATCTTCACGCAATTCTCAATACAGGGGTAGACAGGGGTCTAGTCTAGACAATTAAGTCCCTTCGACCCTCCTTCCACCGAAGATATTTTTGGGACAACCTGACAGGTGGTGAGCCCGTCGCCGTCTTTATGTCCAAGACAACGATATAATTCGTACATAAGTTTTTGAAAAACCCATTGCCCGAGTCCGTCACCTGGGGATCGAACTCGGCTTTCTCGACTCGAAATTCCGACCTCCCAACCACTCGGCTATCGTGACTTAAATCGTACGTAAGTTGCCAAAAGCAGGCATAAATAAAGAAAAGAAAATACAGATTTAAAATATACATATTTAAGATATAAAATTCAACTGATGCGTGTAAGATACGGTACCTCAGAGGTATGAGCGTTGCCACGGTTGAGTATATATATATATATATATATATATATATATATATATATATATATATATATATATATATATATATATATATATATATATATATATATATATATATATATATATATATATATATATATATATATATATATATATATATATTTAATTACAGTAAAATAAAATGTATTTTGTTCACTTAAATATAGTGTTGTATTTTAGTAATTTCGATAAATATTATACGTATGAGATTAATTTTTGTTTCGTGAGATCTTGTTATTTTAAGAATAATGATTAGTTTTGGTACAGGTTGTCATAAGTATTAAGAAGTTTTTCTCTTAAGCCTGTAACTTTAGAAAGCTTAAAAAATGTCTATATTGTTTAAATAGTCTAAAGTCTTGCAAAGACTTAGATAAGACATAAGCTACTTTTTTTTTATCAAACCACACGAGCGAAGCGGAGGTCTGAAGCTTGTATAAATATTAATCAAAATATACATATTTTTAAAATAATACGGACACATTTTTAAAATAATATACGTGTTCCAAATTCGAAATAATTAAAAAGTTGTAAAAAAGTTTTTATGTCGCAGTATTTATGGCCAGACTAGTTTATGTTTTATTCGTATCAATAGTAATAATAGCAATAATTTCCTAAAATTGTTTTTAATTTCTTCGGTGAAAAGTAGGTCTTTTTTTTTTTTTTTTTTAACATTATAAGCTAGCGTTTAACTACAATCCCACCTGATGGAAAATGATTAGGTCGAAAGGACATAATTGTCTAGACCTCTGTCTACCCCACTATTGGGAATGGCATGACGAAGATATTTATATTAATTTTAGTGGATTGATCTTGGGGTAACCCAAGTATTGGGAAATGCGTAAAAATAAAAAAAATCTGGTATCACTCGCTTTCTAAAGCAAGCGTCCTGACCACAAGATCTCTGATGTTTATTATCTGGTTAAGTTTATCGGTGATTATTGAAATGTAGTGAACAAAATAAAAGACGAGACAAATCTTATAAGTGTGAATATGTAGTTCCACCCGTAGAAAACAATCGCATGTATAAACTTACATATATATAGATGCTTATACAAATAAAGACGAGACAAATCTTATAAGTGTGAATATGTAGTTCCACCCGTAGAAAACAATCGCATGTATAAACTTACATATATATAGATGCTTATACAAATAAAGACGAGACAAATCTTATAAGTGTGAATATGTAGTTCCACCCGTAGAAAACAATCGCATGTATAAACTTACATATATATAGATGCTTATACAAATAAAGACGAGACAAATCTTATAAGTGTGAATATGTAGTTCCACCCGTAGAAAACAATCGCATGTATAAACTTACATATATATAGATGCTTATACAAATAAAGACGAGACAAATCTTATAAGTGTGAATATGTAGTTCCACCCGTAGAAAACAATCGCATGTATAAACTTACATATATATAGATGCTTATACAAATAAAGACGAGACAAATCTTATAAGTGTGAATATGTAGTTCCACCCGTAGAAAACAATCGCATGTATAAACTTACATATATATAGATGCTTATACAAATAAAGACGAGACAAATCTTATAAGTGTGAATATGTAGTTCCACCCGTAGAAAACAATCGCATGTATAAACTTACATATATATAGATGCTTATACAAATAAAGACGAGACAAATCTTATAAGTGTGAATATGTAGTTCCACCCGTAGAAAACAATCGCATGTATAAACTTACATATATATAGATGCTTATACAAATAAAGACGAGACAAATCTTATAAGTGTGAATATGTAGTTCCACCCGTAGAAAACAATCGCATGTATAAACTTACATATATATAGATGCTTATACAAATAAAGACGAGACAAATCTTATAAGTGTGAATATGTAGTTCCACCCGTAGAAAACAATGGCAAGTATAAACTTACATATATATAGACGGTTACACAAATAAAGACAAGCCAAACATTATAAGTGTAAATGTGTAGTTTGTCCCGTAGAAAACAATCGCATGTATAAACTTACATATATATAGATGCTTATACAAATAAAGACGAGACAAATCTTATAAGTGTGAATATGTAGTTCCACCCGTAGAAAACAATGGTAAATATGTAGAAGTAATGGAAGTAATGTAGAGGTAATGGTAAATATGTAAATATGAAGAAAATAATGGTAAATATGTATATAGAAAATAATGAAAATAGTATAAACTTTTAATAACGTAATAATTAAATAAAAAAAATAAAAAATATCTTCACGCAATTCCTAATACAGGGGTAGACAGAGGTCTAGTCTAGACAATTAAGTCCCTTCGACCCACCTTCCACCGAAGATATTTTCGAGACAACGTGACAGGTGGAGAGCCCGTCGCCGTCTTTATGTCGAAGCCAACGATATAATATATCGTACATAGATTTTTTTTTTGAAAACTCGACTCGAATCGAATTCCGATCACCCAGCCACTCCGCTATCGTGACTTTTTAATCATCGTCATGGGGATAAATAATTAAATATTTAGTTTATTAGGCAATTAATAATGTTAGTTGTTGAAATGCCGGGGTGACCGTCGGAAGGGGAAACACACAATTTAAAGTTTCTGCTGCAGATCGCGCGCATTCGTTAAAGAGCACTCCTCAGTGAGAGCACTTCACCGCCACAGACAACTGTTACTGTATCCCTCCACATTTTTTGTAATATTCTATTGAAAGAACTTAAATGTAATTAAAGGCTAATCTTGTTTACAAAAATATATTTATATAATTACAACACATACATAAATACACCATTTATGGTCTTTCACTTCCAATCGCATGAGGAACCTGAAACAGTGTTTCTCTGCGTGACAGAATCTGCTCCGCAGTAGGATCAGTTTCCTTACTACCTTTGGAAAAGGTTTTCGAGTGGCAACCTCTTACGGACGATCCGCACCAGATGGAGTGATGAGCTATACTATGTCATGAGGATCAATAGATGCGGGTTCTGATCGATGATGATCTGACTGATGCTGTAGCATTTTTTGGGGTAGACATGTATTTAATAGTGGACTATTCTTGACAGGAGATTTTGGACCGTGTGATAACGACGTAAGAATAGCGCCACTCCCTTTTTTCCAGTGGGTGTCGTAAGAGGTGAGTAAGGGAAACAGCCTTGATATCACTGTGGCAACCGATAGATGGCGATATAACCATCTCTAAAAATATAAGACATGCAGTGAACTTTACAGGCCGTTATATATGTATGAATGTATTCTTGACAGAGTGAAATAATGAAGATGATATTAAAAATGCATGTCTCATCGATTTTAAATCTGTAATAGTCTAAAGAAACCTTTGCTAAGGCCTACGCCGGAGAGATGGCTTATATCAGCAATGGAATAGTTTAAAATTTCTACGTGATTTCTATTAAGTAGTAGTGGTAATGCAGCCTTTTTTTCGTAAATTATTTTTTTATATTTTAGAAATATTAGATTTAGGAAAATTCAAGGGAAATAAAGTCAAAAATTCTTAAGATAAGAAAATTCGATCTTATCTTGAAATAACTTGGTCATCCATTAGATAACGTATAAACGCAAATTATTAAGTAGCGCAAATTATTAAATAATTTTTTTATGGAATAATTAGTTTTATCGCCCATATACCTCGCAACATGAAACACTATGGCTGACTATCGTTAGGAAAGGAACTAGGTAAGGGAGGAGAAAACGGAAATTGAAATTGCGTTGCTTTACTCACCGGACGAAATGCAGAATCACATATGCCTATGATACAAGTCGCTATGTAGCAGGCTGACTGATTTCTGCTCTAGCACAAATACGTCGAGGCGGTACATCGTCATTTTTGGTTACTTCACATAATTTTTTTATAATAAATAAAATAATTAAGTTATTTTTTATTTTAAAACTAATAAATATCTCCAATTCCCAATACAGGGGTAGACAGAGATCTAGTCTAGGCAATTAAGTCCCTTTGACCCACCTTCCACCGAAGATATTTTTCGGGACAACGTGACAGGTGGTGAGCCCGTCGCCGTCTTTATGTCCAAGCCAACGATGTAATTCGTACATAAGTTTTTGAAAAACTCTTTGGTACTGCCACCTGGGGATCGATCCCCAGGTGGCAGTACCAATGAGTTTTTCCCCCGAAAACCCAAGTTCGTACTCGGGTCTCTTGACTCGAAATTCCGACCACGCAACCACTCAGCTATTGTGACTTATATTTTTTATTATAAAGCAAGTATTCCTTATTAAAAACTTCAAATTATTTTCATTTAATCATTTCCAAGACCTCCGTGAACGAGTGTCGTAAACACCGGTTTTCAAGGTGTCGCCATCTCGAGGTCCCGGGTTCGATTCACGGTCGGGTCAATGTCGAAAAACTACTTTTTCTACATTTTCACAGTTCCGGGTGTTTGTGATACCTTCATTGTTTCCGATTCCCATACCTCAAGTGCTTTAGTATCTTACATTGGGATCGGAGCAATGTATGTGATGTTGTCCCTATCTATATATGTACTTATTTAAATTTTTTAACATGTTACACCGGCAATAATCGTTACCATTATTTCTTAGGTATAACGTGATGTTATTTTTCACGATGATTATCCCGTCAATTTGGGTAGCCATTCTCATTTTCACAGCTTTTCCCTTTCTTTTACGACACTCACGGGACAAAAGAGGGTGGTATACTACGCCATCGCCACACCGCAACACACTTACACTTATTTGTGTCACTTACACATTTACACTTATTTGTGTCTAATTTTTCCACAGAAACAATTATAAGTGTAACATTGTAATATAATTCAATAAGCTCTGAGAGGATCAAAGCTTTTTAATCCGCAACCCTCATCAATCACTCTGACAACTTAATTCCTACGCTTCGACACTAGTGCCAATTCCTGAGATTAATGGTGTGGCGGTTAAACAGGCGTGCTCGCCGACGCTTCAAGTACTGTTTCAATACGTATAATGAACACTCTGTCTTTTTTCCTCATTAAATAAGGTGACATATTATCGCAATTGAAGAAAAAAGTAAGATGAACATAAAAAAAAGGTCTAGATTAGAAATTAAGTCCTTTAGGCCCAGCTCCCACCGAATGCATTTTTTGGGACAACGTGACAGGTGGTTAGCCCGTCGTCGTCTTTGTATCCATGCCAACGATATATAAATCGTACATAGTTTTTTTTTTTTTTTTTGTTAAACCGTTGTTAACATATGCCACCTGGAGATCGAAAACAAATATCTTGAATCGTATTCCGATCACCCAATCTCTCGGCTATAGTGACTAAAAGCTCTAAGTTTGTAATACACAATCTTTATTTTAAATATAAAAAATAGCGTATAAAGTTTCAAATGTCCGAATCATTTATAAAACTAGTTCAATGGCAAGGAATAATTAATTTTAGCTTTACGCTTTTCTATTACTAGAGTATTTAGATGTCTAGAGTATTGACAATCCTTTCGACTCACCGTTCACATTTCACATAGAACAACGTGACAGGTGACAAGTCTTAATCCGAAGCTATAAGATATTTGATATTATATAACAATACACAGATATTTTTCCTTCTCTTTACAGCCAATCAAAAGTGCACTGCTGAAAATAAACCTCCTCCAAAATTTACCGCAAACAACTTTCATAATCCACCTGCGTCTTTTGAATTTCCGCAAAATTTCATATGGCATCACTCCATTTCCTTAGAGAGTAAGAGACCCTACCTCTGTCCAAACAAGGCCGCTCCAGAACCCATTTTCCGTAACTATTTCAGGTCGTCCAGCTTTGTGGCCGACCTTTTGCCACTTAAGCGCCTTGATATTTACGGCTATACAGCAGACAGGTATTCACTAGTCTCATTTCAGTAGGATTCCGTGTGTTGGTAACTGGATGATGAAAAGATAAAATAGCTTTATCGTACCTACATTGACATATTCATAAGGATATACACATATTAAACCAGGACTCGAGTGTAAAACATTCATATTCATCATACAAAGGGGAAAACGAACATTCAACTCTTAAGTCCATCCGCAGCCTGCCTTCGGATATAACAGTATATACTACCAAATAGGTTGCCAGAGTTCAAGAAAGTAAAAAAAAATACTAGAATGCATAAGAGATAATGCCTGAAGTTGTACGACGGTGGAATATTTTATTTCCGACTCGAAACTACAATTTTCGTACTATCAATTCAATATGTTATTTTATATTTGCATTTTGAGGTGGTTTTAATTAAACTCAGTTATTCTTATTTCCATATTGCCTATACCTCAAAGATATTTCACGAAAACGTCACTACTTTACTACTTCACTTTTTACTATTTTTTTACGTTTTCTTGGTTATTACGTTTAATAATGCAAAATTATTTTCTATAACACAAGTCATACTTAATAAAACATACCCAGTATACAATCCCGCCTAATCTGAAACTACGATCCTTTGTCTTTTAATCCCTATTGTGTTCGAACAACGCTCTGAATGACGGTTATAATTAAACAACAGTTACCGCGTAACCAGTGCTACATTAAAATGATACGTACGTAATATTGATCATCTTTCTTCTTTTAAAAGTCACATTATCCAAGTATAGTCACGATAGCCGAGTGGTTGGGTGGTCGGAATTTCAAGTCAAGAGACCCGAGTTCGATCCCCAGGTGGCAGGCTCGTACCATTGGGTTTTTCAAAAAACTTATGTACTAACAATATATCGTTGGCTTGGACATAAAGACGGCGACGGGCTCACCACCTGTCAAGTTGTCCCGAAAATATCTTCGGTAGAAAGTGGGTCGAAGGGACTTTATTATCTAGACTAGACCTCTGTCTACCCCTGAATTGGGAATGGTATGAAGATATTTAATTTTTAGTATCCAAGTCCCTAGGTGATGGGGATTCTAGTCAAGGGACCCGAGTTCGATCCCCGGGTGCTAGGCTCGTACCAATGGGTTGTTTTTTTTTTTTCAAAATTTATGTACGATTTATATCGTTGGTTTTGAAATAAAAACTGCGACGTGCCCACCACCAGTAAAAAATGTCTTTAGTAAATGGTGGGTCGAAAGGACTTAATTATCTAATCCTCTGTTTACTCCAGCATTGGTAATGGCGTAAAGATAAAGGTTTCCGTACTCATTCAAAATATGTATATACATTTGATTATAAAAATCCAGCTCGTTAAATCCGGTGTATTTACAAGCAGGATGTTTCAGTAAAAATTAAATGTATAAAAATTACCCGTGGTAGTATCAGGCTAAGAATATAGCACCACTTAATACTGATGGATGCCGTAAAAGATAGCTAAGGAAAATAGCCTTGAAAATAGTAATAACTACAGACAGATGGCGAGATAACTATCTCAAAATATACAAGATCAATGACGGCCAGCGCTGTCGGTGGGGCGATGTGTCTGATAGTGCCACCTACTTGACTATATAGATATATATCCTACAGTAGAGATTTACAGATCGTTAAGTAAGTAATTAAGTAAATTTCTAATAGTAATTATTCCATTGTTGCTTCGACTTGTATGTAGGAAAATTATGTACAAGATGATTTAAGCAGTGGGATTAAAAGGATAACTTTTTTAATAATTTAGTCATGTAGGTGGCTTGTTTACTTTACTTAGTAGTTCACGCGAAATTGAAGCAGAAATTTATTTAGTATCATTACAATATGAGGTCCGATGAAACAAAAAGCAAAAAAGGGGAAAAGCGACGGAGAAGCAAACGTATAAGAATAAAAACAAATACATTAAATTTTATTGATTTTTAAAGCATATTTATGCTGAACTATGTATTTCTCTTTAATTTAATAACATAAAATACATTCAAGTTTAATATTAACATATAAATTCAAATCATTTAAGTCACGACAGCCGAATGGTTGGGTAGTCGGCGTTTCGAGTTAATAGACCCGAGTTCGATCCCCAGGTGGCAGGCTCGTGTCAATGGGTTTTCCAAAAACTTATGTACGAATTATATCGTTGGCTTGGACATAAAGACGGCGACGGGCTTACCACCGGCCTCGTTGTCCCTAAAATATCTCCGGTGGAAGGTGGGTCGCGTTTTAGCTTTCGTTTCTCAGGCTAAAGTAAATTTTTATAATATGTTTAATAACTTAGTTAATTTGCACCTCGGCTTTGCAATTAGTGGCTTTCATTGATCTCATTTTAATGAAAATCACCGAAAACGTTTTTATTTTTTACTACTTATTAGCTATTAAATAAATGTTAAATTTAAATAATCAGACACAAATGGGATTCGAGTCCATAACCTCCTCCGTACCGTCACGTCGCTCTTACCTCGCCGTGAACGTGTTTCGCCCCCGCTCAGGCTAATTTATTTATAATATTGATTTAGTACTCTAAATCCCAACCCCTATTATTATGTAAAGACTCCAAGCTTTTGTTTACTTACGAAAACCTTATCTTAACACCTTGTAAAATGTCAACTGAAGAACAATGGCCATTCTATGAAGGGGATTTGCTATTATCGCCACGCTACACAGATATAGTGTATGCATAGCAGTACTAATACCAGCTAACACCAGCCTGTAGATATCACTGTGTTAAAGGGACATCTCTAGAGTAATACTATTAAAATAAAGAAACCATAGTAAAGTTTGTTTTGTGAATTTCATAAATGACAAGTATGATGATTACATTTTTAATAGTAGTCTTACAAGAATGTTACTACAGCCAATCCTTTTTTTCTCAATTAATACCATGTAGCACTTCAATCCTTATGGCGTAAAAAATATCCTCCGTTTAAGAAGGCATGTTATTTTTTCGAAATATCAGAAGTACCAAGAACGGATATTAAATCCAGTACTTTCTTTAAATATATTCACCCATGTTTTTGGAGTAGTAGGAACTTCTGGATAGTTTTTACTTTATTATTTTGCTGCAAATTCCAGTATTGGGTCAACAAAACCCACTAATTGTATACTAAATGATATCACAATTACTAAAATAAATGTGATAATACGCTTATATCCTGACCGGCACGAGAAATCTTCTTGGACATAATATAAAATATATTTATGTATTATGCATTGATTAGCCGACAATAACATGAAACATTAAATTTATGATATCAAAGTTTATTAGGCTAGAAGTTTCGAGTTCAGAGAACTTCTTGACATCTCAGCGTCATTAACAACTTTACAGTAGTGTGCTAAGTCTATGAAGTAATTAATTCAGCTAAATGTCTCTGCTATGATAAATTTACGGTTTACCCAGTCATAAAGTGGAAGTTATCGCTTGAACGCAGATTTCTCATTGGCGTCCGTACTTAGATCAAGTAAACGTAAATGTAATGTATATTTCTTTTTTGAGCTTAATAATTGTGTAAAAAGTGTTTTATATTTTCATAATTTTTTAATCCCTTCACTTCTATTCTCCAAAAACATTTCAAGGTAGGAAGGAGAACTTATGACACAACTTAATTTGCTTGTCTATTTTGCAGCCTCTATTATCTTTCTTTCGCAGTTTTTATAGCAGCCTCAGCCGTATTGCGAGTATGTAAATATATACCTATTGTTTCCATAGGTGCCGTGAGAAGTGACTATGGGCAAAGCCTTGGCAATGACAATGCCAACCGATAGATCAATCAGTATCCGTTGAAGAAGCTGACTGAGTAACCTACTCGTATATACTCCAGGCAACCCACTTGAACTAAAAATATATTACAAAAAGAGTTTAGAATTGCGTGGCGCTCTAACCACCTTTATATTTGTTTTTATTGTCATAGTATCTTCGACAATTGTATGAATCCAACAACTGTGTAATTCTTCCTGTATTTTATCCACTATAACAAAACTTTATATTTTTCTTTATTATTCATTAATTAATCTGGAATATCGTACGGTAATCTCCGTGTGATAATGGCGTAAGAATATTGCCACTCCCTTTCTTCCCGTGGTTGGCGTAAGGGGCGACTAAGGGAAACAGCCTTCAATATCGTTATGGCAACCGTTGGATGGCGGAATAACTATCTCTAAAAATATCACACCAAGGAATGATTTCCTTTGGTCTGATGACCAAAGATGGGCAGCAACGTCTGAGGTGCGAGTGGTCTGGTACTGCGATCGCCAATCCGCTTGCCAAGAGTGGAGATTATGGCAAATCCTCCCTATGGGAGAGGCTTATGTCCTGCAGTGGACTTTAAGAGGCCGTTACTTATGTAATTTGGAATAAGCTGATAATAACTCTAGAAAGTCAAGGTTAGTATTTGACACGTATGAATAAATAAAATGCTCTTACATCTCCTATCTCGTCATTACTTAATCCTAATTATTTATTACAGGCTTTATAGACTACAATGACTAGCGATAGATCACAACGGAATAAACATTTCGAAGAAAACAGTACTAAAATATAGAAAACCTGTGACTGACATTATATACGAAGAGAGTTTTCTTTATGGTAGGGGAATTATAATTGTTACAAACTGTGAATGTATGTAAATCACCTACATTGTAAGGCTCGATGGTAAGTTCTAGTTAAGGTTCTAATGTACTGAATTTTCTGCTAACTTGCAAACTTTGCGTCCTTATTGAAGTTATAAAGCAACGCAGTGTTTATTTCTACAGCCATATCTTAATTAGCAATTTATTCTATGAACTATCACGATGGAATAATATTTACAATAGCAAAATTACTTTACAGGAAAATTATTGTTTTAATGGCCTATACCAGGAGCCCCATTTTCCACAACTGAATCCACAAAATTGAAGTGGTTTTATTGGAGGTTTAAACACCCATTTAAAAAAAACTTTTTGTCCGAAATCCTTCTTTATAGGGTAACATCTCCATGGCACAATCTCCAATCAAGTATATTGGTAATCGAAGTACGATGGTTCGTTATACCCTGCTGCCCGCCACTGGTAACTATATGAAGTGCGACATATGAAAATATTAAATTAAGTTGGATCAAAACAAGGAGGCTCATGCCAATGGGTTTTTCAAAAAAAACTTACGTACGTAAAGACGGCGACGGGCTCACCAACTGTCAGGTTGTCCCGAAAATATCTTCGGTGGAAGGTGGATCGAAGGGACTTAATTGTCTAGACTACACCTCTGTATACCTAGACTAGACACTGTATTGGGAATTGCGTGAAGATATTTATTATTTATTTTATAGGAAAATTTTTCCTTTGGCTATATTGGATATAGTACACCGTCGATGCACCCAAAACGAATAGTTCTTGATGAAATTAACTTTGCTCGTGGTTTCTTTTCTTTACAAAATCGCCAGGAATTTAAAAACGATTTAAATCTGTGCATTCATATATAATGAGATGACTATACAAATGACAACATGACTATAGAAATTTCAGGCAGCAAATTTTCCTGATAGTAAATTAACAAAGAATATATGTAATAACACTCATAAATTGCGAAAGCGTCGAATTGTTTTCGTTAATATAAGAATCTGTTATTCTTAAATAGCGGACGTGCTTTCAACAGCTTTTGTTAGATTATTGGAAAAATACCTTGGTCGGATTCTCATTTATGACGCTGCGTCTTTTTGTTCGGCTCATTTTTGTCATAATGCTCAAGGACGTTTTGCTTCTATACGACTGATAATATGAACTGATTATTAGTATTTTTATCAAACTAGAAAAAATAATATAAAAGGTAGCAGTCATGAAGTGTGAACCAGCAAAAATATACAATTATTGATTTTTTTATTCTATATTTATTTTATAACAACTGTATATACAATATTAAAACGACGTAAAATAGTAAAACAACCTGAAAATAATATATACGTTTTGTTTAACAGTAGATCAACTAATATTTTAAGGCTCGTTATGCTACTAACATATTCAAATTGTGTAAAATAACAAAACCTTAAAAAGCTATTTATAGGGGTGTTTTGTAATTTGATTTTGTTGACGAAAACCTCTGATTACGAAAAACGAAGACTCTAAAACATATTTTCGTAAGCTCTTCCAAAGTTGGATATTACTTTGCCATCTCAAATTCCAAACAACCCTTACAATTTCATGAGAATTGTGAAATTAGGAATCCATTATATAATAATGTAAACAGAACTCTTTAAATGTAAAGTTGTTATTTAAAAGATTACTTCGCAACCCTCCGCATGAAAATATAAAAAGGTATATGCTACCTGGTCCGCGAGTAGAGTAGCGAGTAGACTCTACGATGAGCAACCGCAGATCTCTGCGGTCGCTCATCGTAGAGTCTACTCGCTTGAGGATGCCTTGTTTTGAGGCGAAACACGTGTCGCGTTTTCGGTGGTGGTGTGTGTTACCTGGTTTGAGTGTAGTGGTGGTGGTGCATAGAGTGGAATTGGTGCACACATCTGTGGATAGGAGATATAAATGGTATTATTACAACTATACTTACCTGGAACTATAACTATACTAGAACTATACTTATAATGGAAATAGATCCATTTGAATAAATGTAAAAACTTATTAGATTTTAGTTGTGCCTAGACAACTTTATAATAACTATGTTAATAGTACGTTACAATAAATAATCGACTACTTCATATTTAAGAAAATGCACATTGATCTGTACCTTTTTTAGAAAACTTATCTTATTTATTTTATTTATTTAAGCTTCAATGCAATTGATTAGTTAATTTAAATTTAAAATAATTAATTATGTTCAGCATTAAAATATACATGGCTGATGAATTCATGAACTAAAAATTAGCGTGTAAAAAATTCACGGATCGGAATTCGAGTAAAGTCCCAAACAGTCTTTTCAAAATGTATGTAAGATTTTATTCCTCACATTTACGTTGTCACAACCACATTTTACGTTGTCCCAAAATAAGCCCTGGTGAAATGTGGTTCGAAAGGACTAAATTGTCTAGACCGTTGGGTAACCTTATATTGGGATTTTTTAAAATAAAATATTAAATATGTATTTTCACGCCATTCTCAATAGCGGGGCAGACAGAGGAACACACTACACAATTAATTCCTTTCGACTAACCTTCCACTACTTTATGAAAAAAGACTACAGCATTTAAAATACTATATAAACTAATAGACAAATATTTACTAAACATTAATAACATCTAAATCACAGCCAAGAAAAATTATAAGTTAATGTCATCATCATCATCATGCGTGAAGATAAAAAAATAAGTAGCAATAATATTTATAGTGTTGAGTGAAATACGGTGTCAGGATCGATCACTTCCTGTCTTACCGTTGGTGTCTAAGATGCAACTTCAAGGGGGAACGGTTTCAAAGTGGCAATGGTTACCAACAGATGGCGCGACAGCCTTCACTACGCCAGACCAAAACGAAACAAACCAGTGACGAATAGTATAGGACGCACATTTCCTGGTACTGCTTTTCGATTATGAAAGTTCTCCTTACGTGAGAGACCTACGTGCTGAAGTGAAATTATAGAGGCCGTTAAATAAGTAAAGTCAATTATTTAAAAACAAAAGCAGGATAAACAGTGTGATATTTTGGGTTTGCCACAAGAGCCATGCACGACTAGAGGATTGGCGAGCGGTACTGCGCTCATACATCCCTAGGCCTTAGACATTGCTGCGGTCGCCTTTTTGCTTATTTTGTTCTAGTATTTTTTGAGATGGTTGTCCCGCCATGTGTTGGTAGCCATTGATATTCTCAAGGCTTTCCTCTTAGTCGCCTCTTACGACACCCACATACTTAACCCGATACCACCACGGTTTTATGTAACCAAATTCGAACACATATAGCTGAAAATACTAAATATACAAGTGTTGTTTGCTTTTTTTTATTAAGATATTTGATTATTTATTTTATTACAATGTCTTAGGTTTTACAAAGTAACTCTTTGATCTCCGTTCTCCGTTGTTTATTGGAACGAAGAGAGTCGATTTACAAATTAAGGACTACACTTCCTTCTTTGTGAGATTTATAAAATGCATTAAATCTGTTACTGAAATTTTTATCTGTAATTGCGTAATTGCTAATGACAGGTCCTAAAAGAACAGTTATTTTTATATTAACGCCCTTAATCTTATTATTAATTAAAAATAAGGTAACAAAAATAATGATAGTCAAAGTAATGATACAAAAATAATGGTTAAGATATTTATATAATAAATTATGAATACGATTGCCCAACCATCTTGCCATGCCTGCCCATTTTAACCTAATCCTCCTTGTGGTAATTGTCTTGCAGTACTCTTACGTACGTCTATCATTATACGGAATTTTGTTACAAACCAATGTAACTTTAATTTACATCTTTTTAGTTGTGCACATGAATTATTGTAACATTTTTGTACAGAGAAAACTTTAATGAAGATTAAAAAAAATGTTTATTTCTGGTTGAAAACGAACAACAATAAAGAACAGAAAGTTCTTTTTACATTCTGTTAGGAACGTATATAGTAATATACTAACAAGCACTTTCTATTAATATCCTTAGAAATGTTTTACATAATACAAATTACAATTAAGTCATAATTATTTATTTATGTAGCATATATGTATGAATAGCCCTTTACCACTGTATTGGGTCTTGAGAGCTCATAATTTATTTATCGTTAAGGACGTTCGTTCGTTTCTTCGCTTGGGACTAACATTAGTAAACTCGCTAGGGCAAACGGGCTTATCTCATTACTTAAGAATATACCATCCCCTTAAGTGTCATACGGGGTGGCTAAAGGGTAGCAAATGATGAAAAACATATAATTTCGAATATATAATCATAACAAATCATTACGAACCACCAAAATGACTATGGATATCAAATCAAATTTATCGATATAAGTAAAATACATTACATCCATCAAAGTCACGATAGTCGAGTGGTTGGGTGGTTGGGTGGTGGTGGTGGTGGAGAATTTCGAGTCAAGAGACCCGAGTTCGATCCCCAGGTGGCAGGCTCGTACCGATGAGTTTTTCAAAAAAAAAACTTATGTACGAATTATATCGTTGGCTTGAACATAAAGACGGCGACGGGCTCACCATCTGTCACAATGTCCCGAATATCTTCGGTGAAAGGTGGGTCAGAGGGACTTAACTGTCTAGACTAGACCTCTGTCTACCCCTGTATTGGGAATTGCGTGAAGATATTTATTTATTTTATTCATTACATCCATCGATCGTCATTTTTTTAACTACCAATAAAAATACGAAGTATCTGTTGGTACGAACATCTCGAAGGTGCCAGCTAAACATGACGATAATAGAAATAAAGAGGGCTGATATATTTTTAAGCCAATATTTCGCGCATTATCTGTCGAATTCCAGCTCATAGTCATAGATTTTTCGGTAATTAGGGCAAACTTACAATAATCAATGGTTAAAACTTTCGAGACATTATTAATTAAATAGTTAAAACGGATTGCAGAGCATGGCCTCATTTACGACCCCTCACATTATATTAGGTTCGAAAAGGTGAAAGTGTTGGCCCGCGAAATAACTTTGTATCAAGAAAACTCTTGGAAGCTATCGAAATCGACCGTCGTCTTAATTTTAGTAGAGACAAGGGGTGGGCCCTGCCACTAACTTGGAAACCCGTATTATTAAACGCGACGCGTAATAAGAATAATAGTGCTGTTAATAAGGTTGTTGCCTCGCCCTCGCCATGTTCTTCGTCACCGCCGGCACAGCACGCGCCCCTACCCTGTCGAGCCGCGAGTTGCGCACTCAGGCTCGCGCGAACTCATTCCAATCACCCGGATGAAGGACCTCTGATAGGTCCGAAATATAAATATATATATATATATATATATATATATATATATATATATATATATATATATATATATATATATATATATATATATATATATATATATATATATATATATATATATATATACTATAATAAAATAGTACATAAACAACAAAAATGTCGATTTTGTCGAAACAACTGAATCCTTTTTTCTGCGAGAAATTAAAGGATCTTGCGGAAATTTTGATAAAATGGGAAAACGTAGTCGCTGTGAGAATAAAATATGAAATAAAACGACCGCAGACCGCATATTAGTCTATAACAATTCGGGCCGTTATCTGAACAATAACGTTGTTGTTTTTAGTAACAAATTACTGTGCTATTAAGTTGACTCAATTTTTTAAGCATAATATGTGAATGACATATCAATATCAATAATCACTAACTTACCCTACGGCTTGTCAAAGAACATTTAAGGACTAGGATTTGTACGTAAGGACTCGTCGTAATCACCACGCTGGATGAGTGGATTGGCGACCGCAGTATATTTGATGTCTCGTATCTTAGACATTGCAAAGAAAGATTTAAGACTGTGAAATAGCCGTTAGTTGATAAAAAAGTTGATGACCTCATGTCGTTTTCATCAAAATGAAATGCTAGGGCAATATCTTTATCGAATTTAATACGTTGAAAGCTATCTCATTTTGAAAATGTAGAACATGGCATAATGTTGGTTGCGGTTGATAAGAACTTGATTAATGGTACTCGTGACCTACCTCCATAAGTAATGTGCTTTTTAGTTGCCTTATAATCGCAACCCGCAGAAGTAATAGCCTAATTTTTATAAAAAAAATAGTTTTAATTTTGTCACTTGTTTATTTAGTTATTAATGAAATTTGTATTTATACATTTAAGGAACAATTTTTAAATTGTATAAATTATAAAAGTCACGTCATCAGCCAGTGACAAGAAGTCATTTCAAATAGATAATTAAGGCACTAGTAATATTTAAGTGCCGTATGGTAACGGCTAAGATACCACCCCCGTTTCTACCCGTGAGTGTCGTAATAAAAGACGATGGGATAAGTTTGAAAAAAACATCGGCTACCGACAGACAGCGAGATAACCATTTCGAAAAATACCAGACCAAAATTCATTAGACCGAGAACGGACAGCAGCTTTACGGGCACGGATAGTGACAATTCCTGAACTACCTGATAATTAAGAGAATATTAATAACCATAATTATATAAAAAATATTAAAATATTGTTATATAATTTTGTATAATTTTGTTTAACAGTTACGACAGCCGAGTGGTTGGGTGATCGGAATTTCGAGTCAACAGACCCGAGTTCGATCCTCAGATGGCAGGGCAATGGGTTTTTTCAAAAACTTATGTACGAATTTATCGTTGGCTTGGACATTGAGAGGGTGGCGGGCTTACCACCTGTCACGTTGTCCCGAAAATATCTTCGGTGGAAGGTGGACCAACGGAACTTAATTGTCTAGACTAGACCTCTCTCTACCCCTGTATTGGGAATTGCGTGAAGATATTTGTTTTTAAATTTCATTTCTTTAAAAAGCCCATACTGAAATTTAAAGCATTATGTAAATATTATATATTTAATATATGTTATTAGTTTGTTTATTTGCTTCTGAAGTAGAAATTATTGTTCTTTGTTCCAAATATTCCGCCTATTTATATTTATAACTTGAATTAGAAATAATACTTTACTAAAGCCTTTAGTATGAAAATATTAGCGACATTTCATTCATTCGTACTACTTTTGCATCAGAATTTTTTTATAAATATTTATTTACAGAAAAAATTATGTTAATATTTACAATACTTATTAACTAAAAACTATTATAATCGTAGAGCCCTACTCCTCGTGGCATGGTACCAAGAACGCAGGCTGCATTTCCACCTTGAATGGCTAGACTTAACCGTTGAGCGAGAAAAGAACCAGCCCTCTTGTCACCTGAGGCAACGATAAGTCGCGGATACAATTCCTTTAGAAACTGCATCGCGTGGGGACCCCACGGACCGATTGTCTCTACGGCAAATGGAACAAATATATAGTCTTCTTTCAAAGACTCATATTTACGCCATTTACCCGATTCTGCCTCTGATGCCGCCCCGGCCCTTATCGAAGTACCCTTGATATGAGAGGCCGCTAATGTATCGACGCAAGTTGCGTCCCACACAAGAGCTTTGCCTCTCTCCCAAGGGACTAAAGTCAAGCCGTCGGGTCTCTTACCATCCTCCCTAAATATTCCACAAGGCTCTAAAACCGATGGAATATTTATGGAAACAAGAGCCCTGCGGATGACTTCATTGAAGGAACCGTGGCGAGATAGTCTGCCGGCACTTTTTTGGCATGAAAGTCCGTGGAGGCCTAACTCGTCGACGTCGCTGCCACAAGGACATCGATGTGGTTCACAAATAGATGCTCCCAATCGTATTCCTACAGCTATACGTAAACTTTCGTTATCTAGTAATGTACCAAGGTTACTTGATGGTAAAGCATGTAGCCAGTAACTGGATTCCTCTGTCGAAACACCTAGAAAGCGGGCGCGGTCTCTGTCACAGTGAAAATTGTTCAGTAAATATTTCTGCACATTCTGAACCAACGGGATATCCCACCGTTTTTGTGAGTTAGGTTCCAGTGGAATATCCTCGCCGAGACCGAGACGTAACCATGCTTCTCTTGCCTCGGTAGCAAAGGTCAAGTTCAAATCATTCTTAAGAATTTTACGTGACAAATCATGAACACTGTGTACGGAGACAAGAAAAGCCAGCAGCGCAATATTTTGAACCTCTCTTATACCGATACCTCCAAATCTAACAGGTAAAGTAGTTTGAGTCCAGCTAGATGAGACTCAAGATAAATTTAGAATTTTTTCCAAAGCTATTTTGAGATTAAGGTCAATTTGTTTTAAAAAATCAGAACATTTCCATGCTGGACTCGAGCGGAGTAAATAAATAAATTTAGAAACAAGAACGCAATATTTTAAAATAAAATATTAAATAAATATTTTCACGCCATTCCCAATAGCGGGGCAGACAGAGGAACACACTACACAATTAATTCCTTTCGACTAACCTTCCACTGAAAATATTTTTTGGCATTTATCATTTATTTATTTGCAAGTAATATGATAATTAAAGATATTAAAACTATACACATATGTCAGTCATATTTTGCCATGTCAACCATGCCAATACTTTATGAAAAAAGACTATAGCATTTGAAATACTATATAAACGAATAGACAGAAATTTACTAAACATTAATCACAGTCAAGAAAAATTATAAATTAATGTCATCATCATCATCATTCGTGAAGATAAAAAAATAAGTAGCAATAATATTTATAGTGTTGAGTGAAATACGGTGTCAGGATCGACCACTTCCTGTCATCCCGTTGGTGTCTAAGATGAAACTAAGGGGAACGGTTTAAAAGTGGCAATGGTTACCAACAGATGGCGGGACAGCCTTTACTACGCCAGACCAAAATGAAACAAACCAGCGACGAAAAGCAGTGTATAGGACGCACATTACCTGGTACTGCTTTCCAATTATGAAAAGTTTTACTTACGTGAGAGACCTACGTGCTGAAATGAAATTATATAGGCTGTTAAATAAGTAAAGTCAATTATAATAAAAACAGGATAAACAGTGTGATATTTTGGGTTTGCCACAAGAGCCACGCTCGGCTAGAAGATTGGCGAGCGCAGTACCATATATCCCTAGGCCTTAGAAATTGCTGCCGTCGCCTTTTTGCTTATTTTGTTCTAGTATTTTTTGAGATGGTTGTCCCGCCATGTGTTCGTAGCCATTGATATTCTCAAGGCTTTCCTCTTAGTCGCCTCTTACGACACCCACATTCTTAACCCGATACCACCACGGTTTTATGTAACCAAATTCGAACACATATACCTGAAAATACTAAATATACAAGTGTTGTTTGCTTTTTTTTATTCAGATATTCGATTATTTATTTTATTACAATGTCTTAGGTTTTACAAAGTAACTCTTTGATCTCAGTTCTCCGTTGTTTATCGGAACGAAGAAAGTCGATTTACAAATTAATGACTACACTTTCTTCTTTGTGAGATTTATAAAATACATTTAAGCTGTTACTGAAAATTTTGTAATTGCGTAATTGCCAATGACAGGTCCTAAGTTATTTTTATATTAACGCCCTTTATCTTATTATTAATTAAAAATAAGGTAACAAAAATAATGATAGTCAAAGTATTGATACAAAATAATGGATAAGATATTTATATAATAAATTATGAATACGATTGCCCAACCATCTTGCCATGCGTGCCCATTTTAACCTAATCCTCCTTGTGGTAATTGTCGTGCAGTACTCTTACATGCCGTTATGTATGTATGTACGTACGTCTATCATTATACGGAATTTTATTACAAACCAAAGTAACTTTAATTTACATCTTTTTAGTTGTGCACATGAATTATTGTAACATTTTTGTACTGAAGAAACTTTAATGAAGATTAAAAAAAAGTATTTATTTCAGGATGAAAACGAACAACAATTAAGAACAGAAGGTTCTTTTTACATTCTGTTAGGAACATATATAGTAATATACTACGAAACATTTTCTATTAATATCCTTAGAAATGTTTTACATAATGCAAATTACAATTAAGTCATAATTATTTATTTATGCAGCATATATGTATGAATAGCCCTTTACCACTGTATTAGGTCTTGAGAGCTCATAATTTATTTATCGTTAAGGACGTTCGTTCGTTTCT
Source organism: Sericinus montela (assembly GCA_029286605.1). Taxonomy (NCBI): domain Eukaryota; kingdom Metazoa; phylum Arthropoda; class Insecta; order Lepidoptera; family Papilionidae; genus Sericinus; species Sericinus montela. The sequence goes on along the minus strand of JAGSMR010000030.1, from coordinate 7,484,588 downwards.
TCGCTTGGGACTAACATTAGTAAACTCGCTAGGGCAAACGGGCTTATCTCATTACTTAAGAATATACCATCCCCTTAAGTGTCATACGGGGTAGCTAAAGCGTAGCAAATGATGAAAAACATATAATTTCGAATATAAAATCATAACAAATCATTACGAACCACCAAAATGACTATGGATATCAAATCAAATTTATCGATATAAGTAAAATACATCACATCCATCAAAGTCACGATAGTCGAGTGGTTGGGTGGTCGGAATTTCGAGTCAAGAGACCCGAGTTCGATCCCTAGGTGGCATCGTACCGGTGAGTTTTTAAAAAAAAAAACTTATGTGCGTTGAATTATATCGTTGGCTTGGACATAAAGACGGCGACGGGCTCACCATCTGTCACGTTGTCCCGAATATCTTGGTGGAAGGTGGGTCAGAGGGACTTAACGGTCTAGAATAGACCTCTGTCTACCACTGTATTGGGAATTGCAATATCTTCGGTGGAAGGTTCCCAAAAACGAATATCCAATGCACAATAAAAAGTTTCACGTTAATGTCAGTTGTATTAATGGTTATTGTTCCTTCTTTGATGCGAAAACTTAGCTTCATGTGTTCGTAAAACATTCAGAATACATCAATTCATACTTATAAACATGTGAGTAACTGCTACACGGTTGAGCGTAAGAATATACGAATATACGACCCCCTCTTTTTCCGTGGGCGTCGTAGTCATTTCCGTCAGTCTTACAGTCATTCAGTCAATGTTTAGTCACCTTTGACTTAGGAAAAAGTCTTATAAGTGATAATTGCTACTGACAAATGACAGGATAAGTGTCCAATCCCTTTGCCAAACAAGGCAATTATGGCAAATCGTCTTTATTATACGAGCCTTAAGTAAAAAAAAATGCGCTTAAGTAAGTAACGCTACATTTATATCTATGCGCAGTGTGTCACACTACATGTATGTTACATCTACGAATAAGAATCTACTTATACAAATAAAGTAACTCCATAAAAGTAAAACCAGAAACGCCTCACTACTTACAGAATTCGTCAACATGACAAACCAATGGACTTAATATTTGGTACCAATGGATTTTCTAGACTAGACTACATTGATTTATTTGACAAAATAGTTTCAATTTGTATTAAAAAATTACGTATTCACAATAGCAGTGTGGTTACGTGATCGAAATTCGAGTGATCAAGAGACGAATTTGTTCCCAGCATGTAGCCGCGAAATCGATCGCAACCAATGAGTTTTTTCAAAACCATACAACCATAATTCAAAGGTGTAAATGGAGCCTGTGAAAGCCTTTAAAAGTTTACAGTTCTAGGTCACGTCAATAATATTGCGGACAAAAGCTAGTCAAAAATTGGGTCGTAAAACACAAATCATATTTTCTTCAACCTTATTTCTGCAGACTGCACTCTCGCTGAAGCTATAACCCGGTGTGATTGTTGTGATTTTACGAGTTGATTTTAAGTTGAATTATTCTGTCATAATTTAGAAAGCTGCGTAACTGTGCAGACTTAACAAAACATTTCTAGTGTCATAACATGTTGTTGCTTTAGTCGCGATATTTCTGAAATATTAAACTTCATTTCCGGAATAGCCATTCAACCGTTCTGCACGTCGAGGCAACACCTGCCTAAATAAAACTGAAAAGGCACAATTTTGAATAAATAATAAATAAAATAAATATCTTCACGCAATTCCCAATACAGGGGTCACGACACAGGTCTAGTCAGACAGAGGTCTAGTCTTAACAATTAAGTCCCTTTGACCCACCTTCCACCAGATATTATCGGGACAACGTGACAGGTGGTGAGCCCGTCGCCGTCTTTATGTCAAAGCCAACGATAAATTTCGTACATAAGTTTTTTAAAAACCCATTGGTACGAGCCTGCCACCTGGGGATCGGACTCGGGTCTCTTGACTCAAAATTCCGACCACCCAACCACTCGGCTATCGTGACTTTTACAATTTTGAAGTACAGTAAATTTTACATAACAAGTTTTTCGTGTGAGTACTAAAACAGATGACGGCAAAATTAAAGAAAAACAGACTGTGTGCACTTGATGACTCTAGACAGTGTGGTCCTAGAGCCATCAAGATGCATCAAGTGCATCAAGATGCAATCGCAGCATCATATGCTGCTGTCCGTCAAAGGTCTGCTGAAATGTTGGCCTGGAATATCTCGAAATGATGATCTCTTTATACAATTTTATGTCTTTCGTTTAGTGATCTTTTACGACATCTACGGATAGAAATGACTCTCCATGAACCATGACTTACATGCTGATTTCGGGGGACCTCAAAGTTGGGGTTGCCAACTTTCGAATCGGGGGTTCGATTCCCGCATGGGTCAAAGTAGAATACCATTTGTTATACCTTATTTCTGCAGACTGCACTCTCTGAAGCTATAACCCGGTATGATTGTTGTGATTTTACGAGTTGATTTTAAGTTGAATTATTCTGTCATAATTTAGAAACCTGCGTAACTGTGCAGACTGAACAAAACATTTCTAGTGTTATAACATGTTGTTGCTTTAGTCGCGATATTTCTGAAATATTAAACTTCATTTCCGGAATAGCCATTCAACCGTTCTGCACGTCGAGGCAACACCTGCCTAAATAAAACTGAAAAGGCACAATTTTGAATAAATAATAAATATCTACTTTTTACAAATAAGGCCTTCGCAAAGTAAAACCAAAAACGCTTCTCACTACTTACAGAATTCGTCAACATGACAAACCAATGGACTTAATATTTGGTACCAATGGATTTTCTAGACTAGACTACATTGATTTATTTGACAAAATAGTTTCAATTTGTATTAAAAATTACGTATTCACAATAGCAGTGTGGTTACGTGATCGAAATTGAGTGATCAAGAGACGAATTTGTTTCCATCATGTAGCCGCGAAATCAATCTCAACCAATGAGTTTTTTAAAAACCATAGAACCATAATTCAAAGGTGAAAACAGAGCCTGTGAAAGCCTTTAAAAAATTTACAGTTTTAGGTCACATCAATGATATTTCGGACAAAAGCTAGTCAAAAATTGGGTCGTAAAACACAAATCATATTTTCTACAACCTTATTTCTGCAGACTGCACTCTCGCTGAAGATATAACCCGGTATGACTGTCGTAACTTTACGAGTTTATTTTAAGTTGAATTATTCTGTCAGAATTTAGAAAGCTGCGGAACTGTGCAGGCTTAACAAAACATTTCTAGTGTTATAACATGTTGCTTTTGTCGCGATATTTCTGAAATATTAAACTTCATTTCCGGAATAGCCATTCATCCGTTCTGCACGTCGAGTTAACACCTGCCTAAATAAAATTGAAAAGGCAAAATTTTAAATAAATAATAAATAAAATAAATATCTTCACGCAATTCAGGGGTAGACAGAGATCTAGTCTTAACAATTAAGTCCCTTTGACCCACCTTCCACCGAAGACAAGGTGACAGGTGGTGAGCCCGTCGCCGTCTTTATGTCCAAGCCAACGATATATTTTTTACATAAGTTTTTAAAAACTCATTGGTACGAGCCTGCCACTTGGGGATCGAACTCGGGTCTCTCGACTCGAAATTCCGACCACCGAACCACTCGGCTATCGTGACTTTTAAAACTAAATGAGAATAATTGATCGATGGCCATGTGGAAGGCTTTTACCGATGAAATTTTCGTAACTTTTGTACGATTTACGTTTGACGATAAGATGGCGACAGGATCACCTGTCACGTTGTCCCATAATAAGCTCCTGTCGAGTGTTGGTTAGAATGCAGGACTAAACTTTTGCTACCAGAAATAACGGAACGGGTCGCGAACTTCTTGTTGGATAAGAGAAATAAAACACTTTTTAATATTAACTTATAAGTAACATAAAATAAAATATCTTCACGACATTCCCAATGCAGGGGTAGAAAGAGGTCTAATCTAGACAATTAAGTCCCTTTGACCCACCTTCCATCGATGATATTTTTAGGGACAACGTGGCAAGTGGTGTGGCCGTCTTTATTTTCAAGCCAACGATATACTACGTATATTAGTTTAAAAACCTATTGGTTTGAGGCAGCCACCTGGGTCACCCTACCACTCAGCTGTCATGCCTACTAATATTAACTTAGATAAGAATATTGTAAAATCTACTAATAGACTTTACTAAGAAAATAGTAAAAAATATATTTAAGTGAATTTCAATGTAATTGTGTCGATGGCGAATCAGTTAAACGAAGCGTAGAACCAGGTTAACAAACAATTTCCCGTCAATTATTCATCGCATCAGCGTTTGTATACGTTATCTTGACGAAATGTTAATTAAAATCTATATTTGGTGTGAGTATGAATTATCTATAATGTCATAAATATGTATTAAGAAGAAACTAAATGGCTGACAAAGTCCAGATGGAGCGGACACCTATGACCAGCCATCATCATATTGTGCCGGCCATAGGTTCCTTTCGATTCACCGTTAGTGTCCAAGCGATGGTTAGTATACCACCGCCACGATGTGGTGAGGATACATCTTGGGTACGCATTTGTAAGTAAATTGTTGTTAGTAGTAGTTAGTAGTTGGTAAGTTGTTACACCCGAGTTACAAGTTATGTTTTTCTTTGACCCTCCTTCCACCGAAGATATTTTCAGGACAACGTGAATGGTGGTGAGCCCGTCGCCGTCATTATGTGCAAGCCAACGATATGATTCGTACATAAGTTTTTGAAAAATCCATTGGTACGAGCCTGCTACCTGGGAATCGAACTCCGACAACCCAACCACCACGATATGGCTATCGTGACCCTAAATCCCCTTAATCCCTATTTTATGTATCATCTTTGAAATTATTTAAGAGCATGACCAAATGGCAGAGTTAAACCAGGATTCGGACCTAAAATTTTTACGCATTTGCGGTATATACAGGGTGGGCATGAATTAGTTAACATTTGAAAAAATCGTATAAAAAAAACCATTTAACATATTTTAGAAATCGTTTATTTACGAGAAAGCTAATTAGTTGTAATTAATTTTTTAAAAATTATTTCGTCTAAATGACCACCGTTTCGCTTTTTGCACCCATCTAAGCGAGTCCTGAAGTTTTCAAATACTCTTCTGCAAAGAAACCGCGAGATCGCCGACATCTCTTCGATGATTTTTTCTTTAAGTTGACGCAGTGTATTCGGTTTATCAATGTAGACACGACTCTTTAAATAACCCCATAAAAAGAAGTCTGCTGGGGATAGATCTGGAGTTCTGGGTGGCGATGGGATGTAACCCCGTCTGGATATTTGTTATGGTAATAGTGATAATATATTACTTTATTCCGTTAGAGGGCACTCGCATTTTCAGTATTTAATAGAATTATTCTTTTAAACTGCGGAAGATAGGCCACGTAGTATTTAATAGAATATTGACATACTATATAGATACACGATAGCAGAGTGGTCGGGTGATCGGAATTCGAGTCAACAGAACCGTCTTCAATCCCCGGGTGGTATGAGAGATTGTGGTGGTGGTGGTGAGATTATTACATAAAATTAAACGAGAGCAACGAATCATGCTTATGCTATTAATTAAGCAACTACTAAATAACAACAAAGACATCATTACACCACGGGCAATAAGAAACGAAAATACAAATAAAGATATCTCGATATTCGCTTTCGAACAGAACAAGATGGTTTCATTACGTAAGCAAGTTATAATCCAATATAACACGATCTCTATGAATGAACGTCGGATAGTGGATAAATGTGGTAACTACCCTTTTCCTGCAGCACATCATCCGCTACATGTTTAAATGTGATTTTAAGGTTTTTTTTTAACCATTAATTCTGAAGTAAATTCATTTTGTATTTTTATGCCTCTTATGATTTAATCATCTCGACAGTATTGTCATAATAGCCACTCCACTAATCGAGTGATTGAAATTTTAATCAGGAAACTCGAGTTTTTTATGGAAAAGGGAGGCAAACGAGCAGGTGGCTCGCGTGATGGTAAGTGAATACCGCCGCCCATGAACACCCGTAATACCAGAGGCATAGCAGATAGATGCGTTGCCAGCCTTAGAGTGCCCCCCCCTCCACAAATTGGGGGAGGGGGGTGTATGGGCCTCCGATTACCTGCACTCACCAGACGAAACGCAGAAGTTTGTTAGACTTTTACTTCACGCCGGTATTCTGTGAGGTCGTGGTACTTCCTCGGTCGAGCCGGCCCATTCATGCAATAACAAAAGCTGATGCGTGGCTCTACCACTGCTCGATAATTAGGAGGAAGCTGTTTTTTTTGTATTGGTAGTTTGGACACTCGAGTTAATTTTCACGTTAACTTTATTCAGGAACTATATCGAAGAAATGTGGGTTGATAAATAAAGTTTAATAAGTTCTAAATATATCAAACCTTTGTCTTAAAATCTATCAATTATAATAACGGATTTCGGTTTAGTTTTAAATTTTATGAACATTTAAGTAAAATTAATAAAACATTTCGTTTACATAATTTTTAAATTTGTTGGTTTCCTATTCAATGTCGATGTTACAGTATTTTTGAGAACTTTGCTACCTGTTATATTATGTGATGAAATCACAATAGCCGAGTGTTTAGGTTATCTGAATTGGAGACAAGAGACCCGAGTTCAATCCCCTGGTGGTAGCAAGTATCAATGAGTTTTTTAAAACATATCTACAATTTTTATCTTTGTCTCTGACTTAAAAAAGGTGACGTAGTGTCAAAAATACTTGAAAGTTTGCACCGAAAGAATTAATTCCTCCTCTCTGTCAGTCCCAGTACTGGGCAGAGTATTACATATGACAATATTTTTTTACTGTCTGTAGACGAACAATGGTTTGTTATAAATTTTAGCACTTCAAAGTTGTAACATACTCGCGGTGTGTTGAAATTTTTCTGCCTTTCGAAATGTATCTTTGAATAAACTTAGTTTTCTTTCTTTAATTATAATTGAATCACAAACAACGAATTGCGGCTTTGTTTTATACTTTCAAGAGACCGGGAGAAATAACCAACTTTAATTTTCATCTTGTTTTATAAAATTACTTCGAAATTATTAATCTAAGTTTGTATAAATTATAAACATATATTTATGTACAGTACACCAATGTATAAATTATAAACATATATTTATGTACAGTAACTTATATAGATGAAATGCCGTAATATTTTTCACGTCTGACATGCAGCTGCTCTTCAACCATCTACATTATTTAGGAACGACACTGATTTTTCGAAATTAATATCTGTAAGAAGTCACGATAGCCGAGTTGTTGGGTGGTTGGAATTTCGAGTCAAGAGACCCGAGTTCGATCCCCAGATGGCAGTACCAATGAGTTTTTCAAAAACTTATAAACGAATTTCATCGTTGGCTTGGACATACACCTATCACGTTGTCCCGAAAATATCTTCGGTTGAAGGTGGGTCGAATGGACATAATTTTCTAGACTTGACCTCTGTCTACTCTGTCCTGTATTGGGATTTGCGTAAAGATATATTTTTTTATAATATCTGTAAGTAATATGTACGATTTTAAAGATTTTCTTGTAAATTTTAAGAAGTTAATGTATAATTTTAATATTTTACAAGACATTAAAGAGAGAAGCATATGGTTCAGGAAAGAAGAATATATGGAATCCTTATATGTAGTTCATATTTTTTATGTTTATTAGGTATTCTACTTTCTCCAAGGTATATGTGGATAGAATAAGTTGTCTTTGAGGTTCTGATTAATTAAAATAAGGATAATTACAATTACAATTTTACGTATGTTGAAACCTCAAATATTAAACACCCTAAACAAGCTTAATTGAAAACGTTAAATAAGAGACAAAACTGTCTGTAATTTTAGGTTTATTTCCCCTACTTTATATGCACTAGATTTAACTTTGGTACTTATTAATTTTCCACTTTCTCACTTTCCTGAACGGTCTTCATAACGAAATGAGTACAAATTAAAGCGTATGTTTTTAATTGGCATCATTTCTTTGGATTTGAGGCTCAGAAATCAGAATAATACTCAACACTCGACTTGTATGGTTAGTTTGCTTACCAAGGTTATGAATACACTCTCGTAAATTACACAGATATTTTAATATTTATTTATTACTACATAGAATAATTAAATGATTTGCGGTATCAAAATCAAGTATCAGAATACTACTACCCTCTTTGTTTATCCTTTTCGTAAGAAGTCACTTCTTACGAAGTCTTGCAAAGGAAAAGTCGTGAAAGACCTGACAATAGCTAGCAACAAATGGCAGACGAAATTTAATAGACCGTCGATGGACAGCAGCAGCTAAGGTACATAGATAGGGACTATGTAACTTACATACATTGTACCGATCCTAAAGTAAATAGCTAAATTAAAAACAATAAAGGTACTAACACACAGTCCCGAGATAATGTAGAAAAAGTTGTTTTCTACATTGTACCCGGGACAGTCAGTCAAAGCTGACGACACCGCTGAAAAACGGTGTGAACGCCACTCGTCCACGGAGTTCATGATGATAACAGCAAAGGTCCTAAATGAAAGGGGCTGTTAAGTTATCAATAATATTTAAATAACAGATATAGATAATAATATAAATATAATACAGTGTAAAACTAACGTGGACAAAATTCGTAGTTTGTTCTTCCTTAAATAAAAATAATACATATTTATTCATTTTTATTTATTCTACAGTATTATTATTATAAAGCGTAATAAATCAAACAACAAAAATATTACTTCCAACAAAGTTTCCTGTATGTTCTTCTATAAATAGAAACTGTCGAAAGTGATGAGAGAGTAATGAAGTAAAAAAATTGTTTGGATTAGATCTCAAAACATTATAGAAGGTACCTAAACTGTAATTTCTTTAAATCAGCCAACTTTAAAACAAGTTAAGCTGGCATTTAATTGCAGATAGGTCCAGCGGGATTGTATGAGGTTGACGTTTCTCTTGACATGGGTTAGGTAGATTAATATTGCTACAAAACGCAAATCATCTAAAAATCTACATCACGTTAAGGTTTAATTTTAGAACTTGTATATCATATTTGTAATTTTATTTATAAAAAACATACAGCACGTGTCTTTTTTTCATAATATCAAAGCCTTTACTTTTCTTACACTCGTGTGTATAGTTTTTAGAGGATATGTATGCTAGAAAACAGTTACAGAAAAATATTTAAGGTACTTACAGATTTCTGATACGTAATGCTAACCCTATTATCAGCTATGATTAAGAAGTACTCCTATAATATCATTCTTTCCCTGTCCTACTTACTCATATATAAGTTTCCATTCATCTGAGACTATTCCCCAATATTGATTTTAATTTAAAAACAGTTAATATCTTATCGCCATTCTTATTACAGGGGCAGATAGACGTCTGGACAATTAAGTCCTTTCAACTCACCTTTTTTGGGACAACGTGACAGGTAGTGAGCCCGTCGCCGTCTTTATTTTCACTCAATGTAAAGCGCTTTTTATTTAAAACAAAATGTGTAACTTGATGCCCATGAAATTATTAACATTTCATGTATGCTCTCAAATATTGTATTTTCAATAAAATATACCAAAAAAGGACATCCACGACCTAAGTAAACTTGCAAATATTACTCAAGAAATCATTTTGTATAAACTTCGTCTTCTCATTCTACGGAAATTAATTTACTTCGAAACTTGAAGACATTGTGTCTTATTCCATTATCCAGTTTGTCAGACTTTTAAAATTAGGAAGTGGAAAAAAACATACGGTTTTCCTCTTTTGGTGTTAGACATAAGTGTTGTAAAAATGTATTAATAAAATATAGTCAATAATAGAGTTTATTAAAAATATATAGTATATATTTTATAATTCTGTATAATTGTGTAAAATTTTTTTTACAAAATGCACCAAAGATATTATATAAAGCCCGTATTGTCGTGGGGTAAAGATAATTAGAGTTAAAATGTAACCATGTTCCAATTAGTGTCTTCAAAATTCGAATGAATTGCGCACCAAATCCATTTAAACTGTAGCTTATGAACCTTTATACGGGGAATGACGTAAATTATAATACCTTGAAATCGCGCCAGAAAAATCCCACATGGTGTTATGTATATAAGAAAATTAAGTAATACATTCTACTTATAAAAAATAGCTGTGAATTATAAACAAATTCGACTTTTAGTTAGTTAATGATAACAAAGATCGCTTCAATGAATAGCAATAATCTGCCACAATTGCCACACTTGACCCGAAAGCCTACTTGTTAGTGACCCTACCTGCTAAGCTAAAGGGCAAACAAAAAAGATTTCAATCCCACAAGACCTGCTTAGTTTTGGTTTTTATTTTTTCCAAATGGTTATTACTCCGTCTGTAGGCTAATTTCAAACATTGCAACTTGCTCTTAGTCGCCTCTTAGAACACTTACGGTAAGAAAGGAGACTTAAGGTAAGGTAAGAGGTAAATTCCTTGTTGCCAGGAAGAAATTTTTATGTTGTAATAAGGCTGCCTTTTGTTATTAAATGTTTGATACTTATGTTTTGTATTTTTCCTTATTTGGTGTACAATAAAGTATATTATTATTAAATAAAAAAAAATAAAAAAATATAAATATCTTCACACAACTCCCAATACAGGGGTAGACAGAGGTCCAGTCCAGACATCCAAGCCCCTTCGACCCACCATCCACCGAAGATACCTTCGGGACAACGTGGGTAAATCAGGAATGTCTAGAACAGGTGACTGAAATTGTATACTTGGGGAGTGCGTTTAGCCGGGATGGATGATGTGATTTAGATGTGGACAGGCGTGTCGCTGCCGGGAACAAAGTTAATGGTGCCCTGACTGTGTTAGTCCAAAGGCAAGGCGTAGTGAAAATGCACGCCTTGTAATACATAACGCAGTACAGGTTGAATGCAGTGGAGATGCGACCTCTTCGTAAAATATGCGGCCTAACCATGGCCGACCGAAAGCGAAACGAAGAGGTACGCAATATGGCCGGTTTGAAAGATGACCTTGTCTCAAAAATTGCTAAGGGCGTGCTTCAATGGTTTGGGCACGTTGATCGAATGAGTGAAGATCGAATGGTGAAGAAAATATATAGCGCGAAAGTTAACATTAAAAGGTGTCGAGGTAGACCGAGACTAACTTTCGAAGACCATGTGAGCAAATTGCTCGAAGAGGGGCGGGTCAAGAGTTCTCGGATACCTAGACGTGCATGTATGAAGAAGATGATGATTCTGAAAGAAACGAAAGACGTATGTAGGGATCGTGACAATTGGTGATCTGTTCTCTCTGGCTACCCCGTGAAGGATTGTGCGTGAAGATAAATAAATTTAAATAAATAATAAATCCATACAATGATTATTTGTGTAACGAATTTATTCGCCTTAATCATGAGTACAGTGGTCGTTCACAAATGTATATACTACGAAGGCAAATTTGAGTTAAAAGCTACTTCTTCCTCAAAAAGAATCGTATGTCATTAACAATGACAGTACATCTAATGACATAAGGCGTTTTGTTAAAGGTTATAAGTAGGTCACAAACAGAGTTACTCGTTCCAGGCTTGGTTCACTTTGTGTGCTTGACATTAGTCGAAGGTAGTGCTTTAAGCTTTTAAGAAAAGGTTTTAAGAAAAATATCGTTGTATGAAATTTATTCCATGTAATATGTGTATACGTTATTTACTTTATCGTATTATTTTTTCTATGCACACGATGAAAAGAACGATGGAAGCTTATTTACGCCACAGAATAGAAAATAATAGCTTATTTTCTATTCTGGTTAGCCCGATTTACCCGGAATTCAGGTTCGAATCTAAGTTCTTATAGTTAGAATGAAACATTTAAAAATTATGTTATTAAAAAAATAACAGTATTATGCTAATTTACTGCAGATATATTTTCATTAAATATTGGACACATTGAGATAATAATAATTTTTCATTATCATAATTACATAATTATTAATAAAAAAGAAAATCCCAAGTCTACGTTTCGCAGAAGCTTATTCTTGACTTTTCTTTCTACTGACATAGTGTTCGAAAGTGAATTAGTAACAGCCACATTAGTTAACACACGCACTTAAATAACAAGTAATTTTTAAAACATTATGTAGTGAATGCTGAAGTTTCAGCCTTGAATATCTGGAATAGGGTCATAAGTTTCATTAATCCTGTTTACAATATGCGCATAGCGGCATTTCATCGAATACATATTAAATATTACCTATATAGAACTATTTTTCAATTTAAATACTAATAATAAGTAGTTAATCTTTTCTTTCTGTACATTTTTACGATTATGTTCGTCACGGTAGCTGGTTGGGTAATAGCAGTTCGGGTAAGTGACCCGAGTTCGCCACACTCACACCAATCAGTTTTTTTTAAATTTATGTACAATTTATATCGTTGGCTTGGACCTAAAGATGGCGACAGGCTCACCAACCGTCACGCTGTCCTAAAAAATTAAAGGACTTAATTGTCTAGTTCTTGGTTTCCACTGTATGGGGAAATAGATGTAGATATACATTTATTTTATTTTAGATACTATTTTCTCATCATCTACCCCCGAATTCGGATTCCTTATGAGCTACGAAATTCATCTATGACTCGTATACAAACATTTATATTCGTCACATATATGTTTCTTGCCCTCAGCGCGATGCAAACTCGGATCCCATAAAATCGAAAACAGAGTTACAACAAAATAGCCCACCAGTTCGTGTAGTATTGTAAGAGTCTAATAAATAAAATAAATCATCATCGTCACACTTGGTTGGGGGATTAGCAATTGTACTATAAAATGCAAATCGAGACTCGCTTTTACTTGTCAACGTCACTGACAATACTTACTCGATAATCAGAGTCCACTGCAGGACATAAGCCTCTCTCATAACGCCCTAATCCTGAAGCTGAATGATGGATGCAGCACTTTATATTTTGCAGTCTGTTATTATAGACTGGTAACTGTGCTGAAATTCACTACAGCCGGTAAAAGATAATAATGCTTATCTCCACTTTGTCGACCTACTCCTAAAACAATTAAAAAATTGTATATTTTATTCTTATTAGCATTTCAGATAATCTGCCGCATGTTTTTATCTGGCGTACACCCGCCTACGCGGGACAAGAAAAACATACGAAAAGTGATGATATTTGGCGCATGTATTCGTAATTATTTCAGCTCTCGAATACGTTACTGCCTTTCACCCGACTGTGAAATTTTTGTAGTTTTATCGAGTTTGTCTTGCACAGACATAAATTATATGCTTACATACATAAATATATGCGTTGGTATCTCGTAAATACTCGGAAACGATTTTGACAATATGTTATTTGTAGTTACACAAAAATCGATCAAACGAGTATCTATGGTACGAAATGTCTGATAGAGCGATTGCGCGTGGCGATTGTGGCCATTCCACCCTTACAGGAGAGTCCTGTATACTGCAATGGGCATTTACAGACCGTTAGGTTTGCATGGTAGTATCTCTGACAAAATGCATATACACAGAAAAACTTAACTAACTCTTATCATATATTTAGTAAAGCATCATAAACTATTGAAGACATGTGGTGCTTGGTCGGCGAAGTACTTTCACCAGATATATACAACAGTGATTTGTTTGTGCTAAGTTGCGCGCTGCTTGTAGTCACCAGTATGCCTATTTTCATAGTTCTGAAGCATTAAAAACAGACAGCTAGTCACCAGGCTGTTGTATTTTACCGAATATTGCGGGGATTAATGTTCGTTGCGGATTGTCATTGGATAACGAAGTTTCCATACCAGGACAGTTATTGTTATTTCCATTATTTCAGTTTTGGTTACTTGCCCTTTCATTTGGACTAATTATATCAATGTAAAATTTGACTTTTTCTTAAATATATCAAACGGTCTGATAAGTATATAAAAATAACATAAGAAAGTGAAGAGGACACTTTCTTATTAGATAACGTAAACGTACTTTAAATAAAAAATATGAGGAAATGTCAATAAAATTGAAAACTTAAAACTATGTAAAAACAATAAGTTGTCTTGTTTTTTTTATTTAAATAAATTATAACATAAAAAATTAAATTAAAAATATATTTGACAATAAATCATTAACATTTAATATTACACTTCGACACACCGAGTAACAGCGATCCTACAACCATATCATAATCCAACGTTCATATCATATGCATAACACGTAAATAAAATAAATAAATATCTTCACGCAATTCCCAGTACATTATATACAGATAACGTGACAGGTGGTGAGACTGTCGCCGTCTTTATGTTCAAGCTAACGATATAATTCGTACATAAGTTTTGTAAATACTCATTGGTACGAGCCTGCCACCTGGGGATAGAACTCAGATCTCTCGACTCGAAATTTCGACCACCCAACCCCAACTCGGCATCACCATCATACTCTTAACGAATATTACACGTCGATAACGCAACTTTGAATATCGATTGCGTCATACATTTAGTTATCCCAAAAACATTTATATTACAAACATTAATTAATAGATTCAATTGAGGCAACCATGGCTGATTTTAAATTATTTATATGAAACTAAGAAATTTTCAAATCAAAATAAATATTAAAGATGCCTAGTCCTTAAATTAATTCGTACCGTTTATTAATATTACCACAAACTTAAGCTTTGATCTCAGTTCCTCATTAAATTGTGTAAAGTATATCTTCAGGCAATAAATGAAACAAATTTATTTAGTCTGCATAAGACTTTAATGCTATAAGACCGAATTTATTTCAAAACAAATAAGGACCTTAAGTTATTTTCATATTCACTTGATTTTTATTAAAAATTCGTTATTTACGTTAATAATAATTAAACAGTGGTTTTAATATCAAAATTATTCGATAAGACGTTCCGAAAGATTTTAAAATCAAGTTTAAAATCAATTTCAATCAAAATTTAAATCAATTAGACATGATATTCTATTTGAATATTTACAATATTTCAATTCAAAACTTATGTACGATTTATATCTTTAGCTTAGACAATAAGACGACTACAGGCTAATCACCTGTCACGTTGTCCCAAAAATATTTTCGGTGGAAGATGATTCGAAACGACTTAATTGTCTAGACCCCTGTACTGGGAACGGCGTGAAGTAATAAACATAATTTTCTTTCTGTAAATAGTGTATTGAAAAAATAACGGAATCAAATGATTTTTTCTTTTAAACATACGTACGACTAGTGTCATTGGATTGGAAATGAAAATAGCGACAGGCTCGGTACGTGTCACGTTATCCCAAATAATAGAGTGGGCTGGAAGGGCTCAAATTATCACATCTCCTTATATCATGCTTGTACTATTGAACATATATTCGTGATAGCTTATTTTTACCCTATTAAATGTACCTCATAAAGTTTTATAGCGCGGTGGGTAGAGCTGCGCGGCGGCTTATGCTGCTTCAAGAATATGCCAGCTTAAATGGATTAAGACCCTCAGAATACCGACGTAAGTTAATTATAGTTGTTAGTATAGTTAGCATCATTATTTTTTTAAAACTTTTACATTTTGTTCTTTGTAACGGGAGGTTCAAAATACTCACAGGGGTGGTCCCATCTCCCTTCTTCATAACCGAATTTGTTTTATTCAAAACCGAAACAAAATACCTCTTATCACTTTCATTAGTTTTCATTGAACATCAATTAATCGCAAACATATATGAACATTTCACTTTATAAATATAAATATAAATAAATATCTTCACGCAATTCCCAATACAGGGGTAGACAGAGGTCAAGTCTAGACAATTAAGTCCCTTTGACCCACCTTCCACCGAAGATATTTTCGGGACAACGTGACAGGTGGTGAGCCCGTCGCCGCCTTTATGTCCAAGCCAACGATGAAATTCGTACATAAGTTTTTGAAAAACTCATTGGTACTGCCACCTGGGGATCGAACTCGGGTCTCTCGACTCGAAATTCCGACCACCCAGCAACTCGGCTATCGTGACTTTATAAAAATTACCTAATTTATAAATATTTTATGTTTTTTTTGTGTTTCCATTATCTTTATTTTGTTGCATTTCCTGCTATTACCAGTAATTATTGTGCTTAATGTAAAATAGATAGGACTTAGAGCACGTCTTATCGAACATTCCTGCTCTGTATAAAACGCTTTAAATTACCTATTTTTTGTAATACACAAGATATATGATATATGTTGCCTGATTAAAATTGTAGTTGCAGAGTTCTGTTCCATCTCAATAAAGCTCTACTCTAGGCTTTGGGCAATAATATAACTCTAACAACTGCTATCAATACTAGAAAATTTTATGCTTGGCAGCACTGTACCTTTTGACGATAGGATCTAAAAAGATTGGAAAAAAAGTTCTTCCAAAAAAAATCTTTGATGCACCTCATAAAATATAGCACATACATATTAATATTATATGTAACATTATACAGCCAAATTTATCGTAATTCAGTATTGAGGTTCTTTGAAAGAAGACGGTTCTTTTAAATTTATTTAATTAAGGGTACTTTTGTTCTGTGCTTAATTTTACAACGCATCCCTTTTGTGGTTTTTATCATTCGAAGGATGGACTCCACTTAAATATTTGATGTCAATGTGTCTTTGAACCCTTACTTTTAATTACAAGCGACACGACTGAAAGCGAACTCTACATAAGAATACGACCGATGTCAACGTAAGTAAATTTCTTTTAAATTTGATTCTGTCAAAATTCACGATTACCGAGTGGTTGGGTGATCGGAGTTTGGAACCCCGATAGCAGGCTCTTACCAATGGTTCTTACAAAAACTTTTGTACGATTGGCTTAGACATAATTTTCTAGACCTCTGTCTACCCCTGTATTGGGAATTGCGTGAAGATATTTTTTCCATTTACCCCAGTATTGGACATGTCGTGAAGTACTTTTTCAGTATTTTGAGTAATAAACACAAATTTGGTCCGCGTATCCCATAAACCGAGCTCCCATATAAAATGCAAACGAGGTGAATTTGAATAGACGAATATCAACGCGGACCATTTACTTTCTTCGAGCTGAGGAGCAAATCAATCATGAAAGAGACGGAGACGTGTGTTATGCTTCAGATAACTAAGCTGTTTTATAT